>OY804595.1:56530196-56792696 GCA_963680895.1 Fragum sueziense
GAAGGTTTTGCAGAAGACAATTTCAAGAAGGTGAAATTTTAAAAAATCATTGCATTTCAGGATAGAAAACATTGTGGGAAATGAAGAAATTGCTTGTCACAAGCAATTTCTTCGTTTTCCACAATGCTTTCTAAAGCCTCTATCTTATGAGGCATCAAAAAGCATCAATGTGAAATAATGGGCTAACTTCTAGGATGGGAGGGACAATGACACTGTATTTATTGTATATATTATAAGTGTCACAAAACAGATCATTTTGTCATAAAGTCTGTAAATAATGGATGGAACAAACATGACCCCATGTCATACTTGGATAAGGCTAATTTAGATTTATGGCTGTATATCTTTGACAATGTTAGGATATGTTATAACGTATAACTATACTAGGATGGGAGGGACAAACACACTGTATTTATTGTATATATTATGAGTGTCACAAAACAGACTATTTTGTCATAAAGTCTGTAAATAATGGATGGAAGAAACATGACCTCATGTCATACTTGGATGAGGCTAATCTAGATTTATGGTTGTGTCTCTTTGATATTGTTAGGATATTTCATAATGGGTTTACTTATAACTAGGGTGGGAAGGACACTGTATTTATTGTACTTATTATGAGAGTCACAAAACAGACTATTTTGTCATAAAGTCTGTAAATAATGGATGGAACAAACATAACCCCATGTCATACTTGGATGAGGCTAATCTACATTTATGGTTGTGTCTACATGTAACACATTACCAGACGGCAGATTTTTGGACTGTTCAAATTTGAAAGGTTTTGCAGAAGACAATTTCAAGTAGGTGAAATATTAAAAAATCATTGCATTTCAGGATAGAAAACATTGTAGAAAATGAAGAAATTGCTTGTCACAAGCAATTTCTTCATTTTCCACAATGCTTTCTAAAGCCTGTATCTTATTAGGTTTCAGAAAGCATCAATGTGAAATAATGGGTTAACTTATAACTAGAATTGGAGGGACAATGACACTGTATTTATTGTATATATTATGAGTGTGACAAAGAGACTATTTTGTCATAAAGTCTGTAAATAATAGATGGAACAAACATGACCCCTTGTCATACTTGGATGAGGCTAATCTACATTTATGGCAGCAATGTGTCTTTAAACAACAATGTCTTTTTGCTATTTCGTCGTTGTAAATGCAAAACCTCGTATCTCGTTTTTGGAATATTTTAAAGGGGAGGGAAAAAGTGTAATAACTAATTTCCCAAACTGAAATGTTTTGCCTGAAATTTGGATGTATTGTTCACAAATAATGTGTCATTGATACTCATCAGTAAACATATCTCAAAACCTGCGATAATTGTCTTAAATGGGCACACAAGTTTGTACTTTGCAAATCGCGAGAATCGACATACGAGGTTTTGCATTTACACCGACGATTTATTGTAAAAGTTGGAAAAGTTGGGGGTGGGCGTTTATTAGAGGTATTCTGATTTTGTTTGTCAAAACATGCAAATCAAATGTCAATTCATGGACTCAAAGTTAATCGAGTAAAAGTTTGCAAAGTTTTGTTACAAGGACTGTAATATACGATTTTTGGGTGATTATTCCTTTATTGTAAACATATTGGGGAAGGAAATCATCTCTTTCATTGTTTTTGGAAATGATCTTTGTTTATGACTTAAATAATTATAATCCAAAATCTGGGGAATCACCCTTTCCCGCTTAAATTGTGTTTGAAATATGCATATTTTCAACTGAGATTTGGGGAATGGGCGTTTATTAGAATATGGGCGTTTATTAGAATAATTACGGTATTATAAGTGTCACAAAACAGACTTTTTTGTCATAAAGTCTGTAAATAATGGATAGTATAGAAATGTGATCCCATGTCATACATGGATAAGGCTAATCTAGATTTATGACTGTGTCTCTTTGATATTGTTAGGATATGTGTCATAATGGGTTAACTTATAACTATACTCGGATGGGAGGGACAATGACACTGTATTTATTGTACTTATTATGAGTGTCACAAAACAGACTATTTTGTCATAAAGTCTGTAAATAATGGATGGAACAAACATGACCCCATGTCATACTTGGATGAGGCTAATTTAGATTTATGTCTGCGTCTCTTTTTGTATAATAAATGTTAAGATATGTCGTAATAGGTTAACTTATATCTAGGATGGAAGGGACATTAATGACACTGCAATTATTGTACTTATTATGAGTGTCACAAAACAGACTTTTTTGTCATAAAGTCTGTAAATAATGGATGGAACAAACATGACACCATGTCATACTTGGATGAGGCTAATATGGATTTATGGCTGTGTCTACAGAATAATGTGTGGCTTTTCAACAAAAATCTCGTAACTGCAGCTTGTTTTAAGCTGCAGTTACGAGATTTTTGTTGAAAAGCAGCTTATGTCTCTTTGATATTGCTAGGATAGGCTATTTTAGCTTGAGACTGTTCAATTTTAGTGCTTGTTTGTGATCATTTTCGTGAAATGAATTTATGAATATTTCTGGAACTAGGGACAATGACACTGTATTTATTGTACTTATTATGAGTGTCACAAAACAGACTTTTTTGTCATAAAGTCTGATAATGATGGATGTAAGAAACATGACCCCCATGTTATACTTGGATTAGGCTAATCTTGATTTATGGTTCTACAACAATGTCTCTTTGATATTATTACGATAGGCTATTTTAGCATGAGACTGTTCAATTAAGTGATTATTCGTGATCACTCTCATTTAACCTATGCACAGATCCGGGGGCCAGGCCCCATCGCGAATTTGTAAAAAAGGCTAATCAAAGTGACTTTTTTATGCGCCAATACAGTCTGGCCCTCTGGAACATATACTGGCAAATATTATAATTCCATTCAACCTGTTAGGCTAATGAATATAAAATTCATGAACATTTAAGTCAAGAAAAAATACGCAGAGTCTAAAATGCTGGCAATCGACATTTTCTTGCTTAATTTTCTGCAATATTCTCCCTAAAGCTTTCACACTTGGATGCAGCAGACAAAAAATCTTGTTGCTAAAAATATGATTTGTGTATAATATATAGCACTGAAAATTTTGAGACAAAAGGAGAATCGTTATTAGCAGTTTCTTCTCTTGTCACAATGTCTTCCCAACCCTTTTCAGTTGCACACTTCAAAATCAGGTCTTGTTTGGGAAAGGGTTAAGGTGACATTTTATAAAGTGTTATTTGAATCTGTACTTTCAGGAAAGCGTTCCGAGCTTATGAGGAGAGTTGGGATAGACGCCTTGGTCTCATGTGCTGTTGTGTGGAACGGAAAGGCAGAAATAAGGTAAGCAATATCACACCTTATTACCGGCTATCACTCGGGCCGTTGCAAACCTTGTGCAGTATCATCGATACATGGCGGGTGTACTGGATAGGTCATACTTTTTCCATTATTCTTTTGTGTTAAAACGCTTCTCAGCTATATTTTGTAGTGTACTAGGCTGGCCATATATTTGAGTACCTACATGTCAAATATTATCCCAAATATAACAACAAAATTATTCAACAACATAGTCGTAACTTCACATATTTTTGTGTAAAATCAAACTTTCAGTCAATATAATGAGGAAATGATAAGGTGATCGTTAGAATTAATATAACAATTAGAAAAGTCAATCAATTTTCTTACACTATGTAAATTGAGAAAACTGTTTGAATTGAATTAAGTTCATACTGACCGATTTAAATTGAACACTGATGCCGATTTGGCTATCACAAACAGCATATTGAAGCCGTATGTTCTGTTTGTGAAAGTATAAATTTGTACCTCACCAAACTTTGTTTGACAATAACGATATAACGGAATAGTTGATCGTCTTCGCAAACGAGTAGTTGTTAGATAATATACTAGATTTCCATTTTGTAATAAAATTTCTAACATTCACTTTAGTGTTTTTCTAAAATTTGCATGGAAAGGTGGATTTTACATAAAAATAGGTGAAGTTACGTCTTTATTGTTGAATAATTTTTGTTGATTGAGAAATCTTTGGGCTAATATTTAACATGTAGGTACTCAAATATATGGTCAGCCTAGTACACTACAAAATATAGCTGAGAAGCGTAATAACACGAAACAAAAATGGGAATAGTATGACCTACCCAGTACACCCGCCATTTATCGATGATACTGCACGAGGTTTGCAACGGCCCGAGTGATAGCCGGTAATAGGGTGTGAATAGCCTTTTTTAACCCTCTCTCAAACTTAGTTTGTATCGAACAATTAAGACATGGGGCCCGTATTATCAAGGATCTTACTATGACGTTTATTGTGTAAACTGTGTAACAAAACATCTGATTGCACGAGAAATTAAATCGAGCAAATCAGCTTTGTTGTTACAAGTTATTACGCAAAAAATAATCGTACCATTGTTGATAACAGGGGCCCCTGGTTTTGACACCACTGAAGAAGATAAATTCAGAAAACTTTGAAAGAAATTAAAGAGTTTTTTTGTACTTTACAGAATGGAAAATATTGAGGCAAAGGAAGAAAATGCTGCTCATCAGCATTTTCTTCTTTCGCCTCAATATTTTCCCCAGTCATTGTCTTGAGGTGCAACTGTGCGGAAATGGGGGAACGGACAATTGCCCTCCAGGATCGTTGCCCTCCTGGATGATTTCCCCTCTGTTCAATTGCCTTCCGGACAATATCCCTCCCCAAAAAATAGCAACCGGGACAATATAGCCCTCCCTAATATTATTGATAGTTTTTGTCATTTGTTGAGGATTTTCTTTTGTTTTTCTTTATTCTTTAATTGGTTGAGACTGCTTTTCAAGTGACTCTCATGTTACTGAGTTGTAGTAGAGGTTTTTGCAGGTGGATTTCATGATGAAAGGAAATTTTGCCTATTTTCTGTCTCATTTTTCTGAGAATTGAAGCAGGTTTCAAATGAGAGAGGTTTTTAGGTTGACATTTCTAGGGAAAAAAACATTTTGCGTAGGTTTGATTTGCTATGTAATAAGTGCATATTAGTTGGAAATTACCTCTCAGAGACTTTAAAAACTAAACATTTAAAAAAAAGCTCAAATGCAGTACTGTTGCATTGCAATTAAAAAAAATGTAGCATAGATACCCTTTAGGGAAAAGGAGGAACTGCTGATCATCAGTATTTCCTCCTTTTCCCTCAAGAGTTTCTAATTCGATACAAGAAACAGAGGGCTTAAATTCAAAACTGTTGTTCATGCAATGTTTTAACCCTCTCCCAAACAAGACTGGATTATGACGTCCTTAGTAGATATGGCTTGGGAAAAATTTAGACAAAAGAAGAAACTGCTGATAATCAGCAGTTTCTCCTTTTGCCTCAATATTTTCTTGGCTATGACATAAACATTTTCGTATTTTGTGACTTTTTACTTTGTCGTCTGCAGCAGCTTTCAAATTGGATCGCCTTAATTTTTTGCCGTTGAGGAAAGGGTTAATAGGGGATAGAAATCCTAGGTTGGGGAAAGGAAGAAAAACTGATCTTAAGTGTTTTCTCTTTTTCCCCTAAAGGGTTTCTAATTTGATTTTTCTATATTTCCAAAGGGCGCCTAGACCATGCAGGACTGGTTTAGAAAATGATTAAGTTTGGAATTTCATGAAAAATCAAAGTACTGAAAGTACTGTTTGGAAGCAAATTTGTCAATAATGTAGGCCTGTCCAGAAGTAGAGTACTTTGATTAGGTACTTTGATTATCCATTTGAATACCTTGAATACTTTGATTCGTAGTGCACATTGATTAGGTACTTTGATTATCCAGAATACCTTGAATACTTTGATTCCATGCTGGAGTTGTATCTATTTTTAGCTCAACTTTATGCATATTAATCGTTTGTGTAAGCTTTGAATATATTTCATAGTTCAGTAAACTTGACTGACCCATTTACAAGGAAGGCCATTGGACTGATCTTTGAACCATTATAAAGCATATTACTATGTCGATCTTTTCTTCTCTTAGAGACCTGATTAATTGAATGTTTCATTTTCAGTCACACAATTCAATATCTACACATAACTTCAGACTTACATATTGAATGTTTGAATGACTGTTACCTCATTAACCCTTTCCCAAACAGCAAAATTTTAGGGTGATCCACTTCAAAAACTGCCAAAAATGACAAAATGGTTCCTATTAAAGATAGGATTTGTGTAAAATATGGCACAGAAAATATTGAGACAAAAGGAGAAACTGCTGGTTATCATCAGTTTCTTCTTTTGTTTTAATTTTTTCTAAAGCCTTTTCTATTGGGGACGTCAAAACCAGGTCTCGTTTGGGAAAGGGTTAATCTTTGCTTTTGATAGAACTATTCATAGTGAGGAGGACCGGAAGATGTTGTGTGGTATGCAGAGAATGGTAAAGTGCAGAGACAGGTAGCTGCAAAGAGAAGCAAATTTGCTTCCAAAAATGCATGGGTTTGATTTGTAAAAAAATTAGTGCATTTCTGTATTAAAACTGCATTCAGAGATTTAATTCTAAAACAGCCCTGCTTTTAATATAATATCCCTATGAAGGAAATGTAAAGGAAAACATTGAAGTAAAAGAAGAAAATCAGATACGCAGAACCCTCTCCTTTTCCTTCAATATTTTCTGTGTTATAATGTACAGCAATTTTTCCTTATTAACATCAAATATGATAACTGCAGTAGCTTTCAAAGAGGAAACTAACTCAACATTACAGCCTGTTTAACCCTTTCCCAAACAAGACCTGGTTTTGACTTTCCTAATAGAAAAGGCTTGAGAAAACATTGAAACAAAAGAAGAAACTACTGATAACCAGCAGTTTCTCCTTTTGTCTCAATATTTTCTATGTCATATTTTACACAAATTCTATCTTTAATAACTTCCATTTTGTCATTTGTGGCAGTTTTAGAAGTGGATCACTCTAAAATTTTGCCGTTTGGGAAATGGTTAAATTACCTACTATTCTATAGTATGAGGTTATTAATTTTGCGGATGAATTTTCTTGTGAAAGGAAAGCTGTGTTGCCTATTTTCTGTCTCATTTTTCTGTGAATTGAAGCAAATGTCAAACCTACAGATGTTTGTAACATTCTGCGTGGGTTTGATTGACTAAGAAATGAGTGCATTTCAGTTTGAAAATTCCATTCAAAGATTCAATTATTTCCTTAACAAAACCTGATTTTGATGTTCCTAATAGAGATTTACGAATTAGTACGAAATGGAGTACGAAATGGAAATGGAAATGAAATCAAGGGGATGTATCAGGATAAATAGAATATGGTGGCAGACCACTCATATTTGCCTCTATGTAATTCTATGTAAAATCAACTTTTTCGCACACTGTCAAACTTTCACTTGAAAAAAATCTGGATTTGACGTCTCTAATAGAAAAACGCATGGAACAATATTGGGACAAAATAATGAAATGCTGACGAATACGAGTGAAAGACAATTTCGACGTCCCTAATGGAAAAAGCACAGAAAAAAATCGGCACGAAAGAATAAAATACTGATTACGGCAAATGCTATATCTATCAACACCCAGTCAGTTGTCTGTAGCAGCTTTCAAATTAAATGGCCCTAATATTTTTTCTCTTTCGAAAGCGCGAATTTGTCCTTCCGCCCGTCCGTCAATCCACCCGTGCGTCTTAAAACCTTTTTTCCGTGCACTAACTCAAGAATCGTTTGACCTAGGTCCATGAAACTTTACAAAGGTGTTATAATTGTCCTAAGGAGGTGCCATATTGTTTTTTGGTCACGCAGCATTTTTTGTAGTATCAAGACAAGGGGGAGATGCAAATGTCCAATTGGCAACAGTTTATGATAGTCCAAATCAGAAGGTTTTGCAGACGACTTAAAAATCTAGTCAAATGCCAAAATATTGTATTGAATAGCCAAGTAAATATTGAGAGAAAAGGAGAAAATGTTTGTTGTAAGCAATTGCTTCTCTCTTAATGTTCTTTTGTATTATTGAACCGAAGTAACCCTGCGCTCATTATTGTCAATATTGCAGACGATTATTATACATAGCGCATGGTCACTTCGGTTTAACAATAATAATTTTCAATAGGAAACGCTTTTATCGGGTAACCGTGACGTAATTTCGGGACAAACAACAGTATTTTGTGGATGTTGTTATAAAATTTCGATACTACGGCTGGATTCAAGCGGTAGTTACGAGATTTTATAAAAACTCCGACGGTTTATCAAAACACCACCGTTTACCAATTCTTTATTTAGCGCACAATTCATTGCCATTTAGTTATTCTAAGATGAATCCCAATGCAAGCTTTAAAACAATATGTCATTAACTTGTTTATTTTTGCCATGCTTCACTGATCTTCGGAGCCGGTGCTCAAATCCATGAATTTGATGCTGCACGTGCAACTCGAACTCATTGCCTACTACCGATAGTAATCGGCGTTACTAAAAAGTTTACAAAATGTATATATGGTAGAGATTTTAGACATGATGAATATTTAGACATTTTACTCGAATTGTCTGAATTCGGTATTCAAGCCAGATGATCGGTCTTTGGAAAGGCCCAACGTGTGGTGTCATATTTTTACTGCGTTTTGTAAACCTTACATATATTATGGCAAAAGTTCAGACACATAACGATTTCAAATCGACTTTGTTACCAGCAATAAATTCTAAGTAATCTATATCTAAACTCGCCCTTTTCTGTCATGCACGAGTTGTTCCCATTTTCAGAACGATTGCCTTTCTTCGACGCAACAACAGCTGAGTTACTACTCAGGCTCAGGATATAAAATTCGCACATATCACCTCTCGTGGAACCGATCATTTTCAGCAACCTAAACGGCAGCCGTAACTATCAGGAAATGTTACTGTCCAATCAGTGTCCAGACTGGCTTAGAGTAGTTCGGCCATAAACGCACGAACTTATCAGATCTTCGGTTATAATTGCGCCAGGAACATCGCGGATGGCTAATCCCGCCAGCAGACAGATTTGTTCAGTAATGAATAACGCTTCACACATGTAAAAACAAAGGACGGATATAGGTCTGCCGATGCATATGGAGCGCTACTCACGGGTTATCGAAGTCGACACTTTTCCGTCGAGGGTCGGCCGTGGTTTAGAGCAGAGTCAAACATCATGGAAGACAGAAATCGCCGTATTTCCGTAACTAACACAAAATGTGGATAACACTCTTCTGGCTTAATATGCTTTAAAAGACACACGTCCGTGACGTGAAGTCTAACCCTTCTTCTGTACATGAGTGTTTTGCTGAACATTATGTCATCTACAGTTTGTATACGATTCCATTGTCGACTGTTCAAATTTCGTTTCTTTCAATGATATATTACGTGATATACAAAATCAAACAAATATTTGCCTTTGAAGTGCGTGTTAGTATATATTTTTCAATACTATCCATTATCAAAAGGGTATACCGGTACTTAGAAAGAAAAAAAGAAAAGAAGATAATGTAGGATTTGAACCCACCACCTTCGAATATAAACACGTTCACTCAACGCAGAAGTAGGGGAACCATCGTCAAGTATTTTGAGATGCCCCCTCCCCCCTACAATTCATTTCGGTTTCGTATTCGTATTCCATTTCGTACTAATCCGTAAATCTCTAATAGGAAATGCTCAAAGAAACATTGATAACCAGAATATTCTCCTTTTGCCTAAATATTTTATAAGCAATACAGATGAAAATGAAGAGACAGCTAAAATAGCATTGGCCTCTATTTTATATGCCCCCGTATGGAAAGATGGGGGGCATATTGTTTTACTCGTGTCTGTCTGTCAGTTTGTCTGTCCGAAAAATTAACCATTAGCCATTTTAGGGGCATTCACAAACACATCTTGTTGTTCTTTACTGTTTTTAGCTCCACTGGCCGACAGGCCAGCGGGCTATTGTCATGGCGGTGTGTCCGTCGTGCGTGCGTCCATGGGTGCGTTACGTGCGTCCGTCCGTAAACTTTTCCTTTAGAAATCTTCTTCTCAGAAACTACCAGATGGATTTCAATCAAACTTCACAAGAATGATCCTTTGGTGACCCTCTCTCAGATTCCTTCAAAGAATTTGGATTGAATCAGAATAACCTGAGTAATCTGCCCTTGAATGTCAAAAATAGCTGGTTTTGACATTAAATTTACTCTAAAATCCACAAATATCAACCAATCAAGACAAAACTAATAGAATGTTGGTGACTATAAGATTTTGCCTTGGTATAATTTTCAGCTTGATCTGAATTATACATCATGAGTTATGTGCCCTTGAAATTGACAAAATTGCTATTTTCGACTCTATTTTGCCTTTGTTTTCACTCTAGCAACTACAAATATTGACCAATCAAGACAAAACTTGTACAGAATGTTGGCGACTATAAGATCTTGCTTTGGTGTAATTTTCAGCTTGATCTGAATTTTATATGAGTTATGTGCCCTTGTTATTGACAAAAATGCCATTTTCGGCTTTATTTTCACTTTAACTACCATTAGTATTAACTATTCAATACAGAATTTTATAGAAATCTTACTGACCATATGATCAAACTTGCTTGTAATTTTCAGCTTAGTCATGCATTTGCTTGTTTGCGCAGCCTGAACCTTTGAAATTGTATTCAACAAGACAAACAATCAGGCCTGTGGAGCGCTTCCAGGCCGCCAGGACTGTCTAGTTTTATTTTATAATAAAAATGGTAGTGGCTAATTGAAAAAAAAGAAAAGAACATATTACAAGACTTTTTCTGTTTCTACCATGGATGACAAAACCATGTTTGATAAACAGTTAAATTTTTTCTCTCCAAATAAAGCGAGACAGTCCCAAGATAAAATGACAAATGAGAAAACTGTTTAACAAGTTAATATTCAACTAACAAGACAAACTAGGCTAGCTGAATCATTAATCATAGAATGAATTGACAGAAATACAAGTCTTTGGGCATTCTTACAGTTTTTTCTGGCTATAATATTTGGCAAATCTTAACCCTTTCACAAACTGAAAAATTGGAATTTGATCCAATAAGAAGGTTCTTGCAGCTGAAAAAAAATAAATGTTGATAAAGATATTGTTTCTGTTCAATTTAGCATAGCAAAATATTGAGGCAAAAGAAGAAAATGCTGGTTGTCAGGATTTTCCTCTTTAGCCTCAATGTTTTCCTAAGGCTTTTCTATTGAGTATGCCAAAACTAGGTCTAAATTTTGGCAACATTAACAGTAAAAGAAAAGTTTTCTCTCAAAATAAAGCAAGACAGTCCTAAGATAAAATGACAAATGAGAAAACTGTTTAACAAGTTAATATTCAACTAACAAGACAAACTGGGCTAGCTGGATCATTAATCATAGAATGAATTGACAGAAATACAAGTCTTTGGGCATTCCTACAGAATTTTCTGGGTTTAAAATTTGACAAATTTTAAACCTTACCCAAACTGAAAAAAGTTGACTAATCCAATAATAAAGCTCATATGATGACAAAATAGATGTTGGCAAAGATAGGGTTACTGTCCAAAAAAGCATTGCAAAATATTGAGGCAAAAGAAGAAAATGCTGGTTTTCAGCATTTTCTTCTTTAGCCTCAATGTTTTCCAAAGGCTTTTCTATTGAGAAAGTAAAAAAATAGGTAGGTTTTGTTTGGTAAACAGTTAAGGGAAAAGTTTCTCTGAAAACAAACCAAGAGAGTCCCAAGATAAAATGACAAATGAGAAAACCCTGTTTAACAAGTTAATATTCAACTAACAAGACAAACTTGGCTAGCTGGGTCATTAATCATAGAATGAATTGACAGAAATACAAGTCTTTGGGTATTCTTACAGTATTTTTTGGCTTTAAAAATTGACAATTTTTAGCCCTTTTTCAAGAGAAGGTTTTCTATAGGCTGCCCAAGGTCAGCAATTTTTTATCCTATTCCCTCGTCTGAAACTGCTGTCTCATCTTTCTTCTTTTTCTTCTTCTTTATCTCCCGCCAACAGTTTGATAAGCGTTAACTCATGTACTTGAGCAGCTTGATGCTCGGTAAGGATGATGTAGTAGTACTGGTGAGAGAAAAGACCAGAATGCACGGTTAGGTGCTCCAGGTGCAAGGATATGAACATAGCAGTTGAAAGAGGCATTAAAAGCCAAGATAATTTTATTATGCAAAATTTTCACTCTTTTGAAATTGTTGTTTGCAACATCTATGGAATTAAGACCAGTCTATAATTTTGCCGTTCACGAAAGGTTTAACCCCGAAATAGGGCTGCAGTGTGAATAATTCCCCATTACAAATAAAATATTCTTCGATTTGGGAATCCATTTAAACAAAATTGCCTGTTACATTAGATTTCAGATTAATACCTCAAAATGAGAAATTGGAGTATTGACTTTAAGAGCAGATTTAGGTTAACAGTCTGCCATAGCGTGGTATAACCGTTTTCCAATTGATGTCCTTAACAGGAAAGAATTTAGAAAACATTATGGCAGAAGAAGAAAATGCTGATAATATGCATGAAACTTTGTAGGTAGATAAGCAATGCAATGGACAAGAACCATAACCCTGCTGATCATAATTATGGAGCAACTGCCTCTTGTTTAGTGTAAATACAGTTGAGAACATCATGAAATTGACATTTTGAGTGGAATGGTAATGTTTTATGAGCGAATGAATGGATGAATGGAATGAGCGTTTGGAATGATTTTGTGTATCTAAAAAATAGATAACACGCCCACGATAACCGTTCAACCAATCAATCGTGATCTTTAAATAGTAACAGTCAGATATTGGAAATTTACCAATATTATAGGTATGAAAGTTTATCGATAAAACGCCCACGATAATATTTCGGCCAATGAAATGCCTTCTTTTTATAACAACCAATAAAACTAGTGAACGTTTATTGAGCGATGTGAATGTTTTATGAGCGGTTTAAATGTTTTTGGGATCGGAATGAATGAACGCTTGAGTGGAATGATTTTGATCGGAATGGAATGGTATAAATGTCAATTTCATGATGTTCTCAACTGTAACCTTCATCCCTGTTTTGTCAAGTTCACCTGAGCACAAAGTGGTCTGGCTTGAAAGCTGCTGCAGACAACAAAAATGGACTCTAAAAAAGACAGAGATTATGTAAAATATAGCACTGAACATTTTTTAGGCAAAAGGAGAAAATGCTGATCATCAGCATTTTCTTCTTCTGTCTCAATGTTTTCCCAAGCCTCTTCTATCAGGGACATCAAAATCAGGCCTTGTTTGAGAAAGGGTTAAGTGACAATAACAAATTACCAAGTGTTGTGATTAGCAGTTTTAAAATCTGATTAGTGAAATTTTGCTTGATCACTGTTTTTGGGGATGCCCTCTTTTAGAGAACTTTTAATTTCAGCTTCAGAGTTGATTGCTTCACACTTGATAATTTTAGATTTGTATAGTCCCTGCTAAAAATACAAACATGAAATGTTCTGTAAGATATTTGCTGAAAACAAAAATAGTGAAATTTTGCTTGATCACTAGTTTTGGAGATGCCCTCTTTTAGAGCACTTTCAATTTCCCGCTTTAGAGTTGATTGCTTCACTCTTGATATTTTTAGATTTGTTGTCTCTTGTTATAAAGGCAAACATGAAATGGCCTTTAAAATGTTTGATGAAAACAAAAAATACTGACATTTTGCTTGATCACTGGTGTTGGAGATGCCCTCTTTTAGAGCACTTTCAATTTCCCGCTTTAGAGTTGATTGCTTCACTCTTGATATTTTTAGATTTGTTGTCTCTTGCTATAGAGACAAACATGAAATGGTCTTTAAAATGTTTGCTGACAACAAAAATAGAAGAAATGAAATTGGATAGTCTGAAATAGGGATCTATTTTATCAAGTAAACAGAGGCATAATTTTGGACAAACAGTATTTTATGTATGTTGTTTTAAAATCTCATAACTGCGGCTTGATTCAAGCCATAGTTACGAGATTTTATAAATAACTTACACCATCACTTTATCAATATATCAGGGTAAATCCAGTCTATTTTTAGCACCAAATTCACTGCTATTTAAACCCTTTCCAAAACCTAATACTAGCATATGTTTGTATTGACATTCTTGACAGAACAGGCTTTTGAATAAATTTTTTGTGCATTTTGACATAGATCTACACACATACCCTATTACCAGATAACAAAATTTCAGACTAATCCAAATTAAAAGATATTGCAGACGACAAATTCAGGTGAATAAAATTTTACATTTTTTTGTCATTTTGTTTTGAAAAAAAATTGGGAAATGATGAAATTGCTTGTCACAAGCAATTTTTTCATTTTCCACAATGTTTTCTAAGGCTTTTATGGTGTGGGGAGTCAAAAGGCGTCACTCTGTAGTAATGGGATACTTCTGTGGTAATGGGATACTCTTAATTTCATTGCCATATCCTTTTAGTATGTCAGATCATTGCTTTTTAACAAAAACCTAGTAGCTTCAGCTTGTTTTAAGCTGCAGTCACAAGGTTTTTGATGAAAAGTAGCAATATGCAGCAGCTTAACCCTTTCCCAAATAACAAAATCTTAGGATGGTCCAATCCAAAAGCCACTGCAGATGATAAAATGGATGTTAACAAAGATTGGAATTGTGTATTATAAGGTCAAAAAAATATTAATGCAAAAGGAGAAACTGCTGATTATCAGCAGTTTCTTCTTTTGTTTCAATGTATCCCAAGCCTTTTCTATTATGGACATCAAAACCAGGTCTCGTTTGGGAAAGGGGTAAGAATCAATTTATACAGCCTTTAGCACAAGTCAATAGGCATCAATATTTGAGAATTCGTTTACAATTCGTCATCTGAGAAATCGTTACCCAAGTTTTGGACGCAGACTCATTGTCTGGTTCTGTTTTGCGGCAGGCAACAACAATTTTCCAGAGAATGATGGAATTTCCTTTCGCGGAAAATTAAATTGTAGAAACTCATGTTCCAATCCAGCCAAGATTGAATCAAATTGATTTTTCTTCGAGACTTGATAATCCTCTTCCAAAAAGTCCTGGTTTTGATGTCATGGATAGAATTGCCTTGGGAAAACATTATGACAACGGAAAATTTTAATTGTCAGCATTTCCCTGTTTTTCAATGAAAAACTCATAACTGCAGCAAAAAATAAGCTGCAGTCACTAGGTTTTTGTTGAAAAGCGACAATTTAAAGGTTTAACCCATTACCACACAGTCACGCCTTTGGACGCCCTACAAGTTCAAGGCTTTGGAAAACATTGTGGAAAATGAAGAAATTGCTTTTAAGAAGCAATTTCTTCATGTACCACAATGTTTTCTACACAAAAACATCCAAATATTTTAGATTTCAATCACTACAAATTGTCGCCTGCAACATCTTTGAATTTGGATCACCCTAAAATTTTGTTGTTTGGTAATGAGTTAATCAGCATGAATCTGAAAGTATCAAAATCTGATACCAGCATTTATAGCTTTGTTGAAACATTTCGTAACATAATGTGACCTGTCATGCTCAAAGGTACCATTTAACCCTTTCCCAAACGACAAAGTTCTAGGGTGATCCACTTAAAAAAATGCCAGAAATGACAAAATGGAAGTTATTAAAGATATGATTTGTGTAAAATATAGCATAGAAAATATTGAGACAAAAGGAGAAACTGCTGGTTATCAGCAGTTTCTTCTTTTGTTTCAATGTTTTCCCAAGCCATGTCTATTAGAGACGTCAAAACCAGGTCTTGTTTGGGAAAGGGTTAAGGAAGTTCATTGAAGGAATATTATTATGAAAAATGGACGAGATTAAGCTGACGTTAACCAGATTTTGCACTTGAAAAATGACCATATATAGTAAGATAGGCCAAACAAGTTAGATCCAGAAAATGACCTGATATCTATATTTAGCATTTTCTCCTTTTCTTTCAATATTTCCTATGCTGTAACAAATAGATTAAATCAAAATCAAAGCTAATTGATTTAGCAATCTACAAATAGCATTGACTTTGATAACCAACATTCTCCTTTTCCTCACAAATTTTGTTCTTTTGGACTGGGAATATAAAGTTCTTGTTCTCATAAATTCAATTGTAGTCTGCAACTTCTTTCAGATTGGACCAGTCCAAATTTATGCTGTTTGACAAAGGATTAATGAATAGACCTGTATGACAAAATTGCTTTCCTGTTTTTCAGAACTCGATGTCGGAAATTGCTCAACTTTTTACAGAATTCTTCCGAGATTTAGATGTCGTCCCTTCAGATGTGATCGCAGGCCTTGTGCTACTTCGACGCTTCCAGAAACTTAGAATGTTGAACACCATAGAACAGGTGGGATAATGGTTTAATTAATCCTTTCTCAAATAACAAAATTTTAGGGTTGTCCAATTTAAAAGACGTTGCAGATGACACAAATGCTGGTAATAAAGATATGATTTGTGTGAAATCAAGCCAGGAAAACATTTAGACAAAAGGAGAAACTGCTGGTTATCAGCAGTTTCTTCTTTTGTCTCAATATTTTCCCAAGCCTTTTCTACTAGGGATGACAAAACCAGGGGCCCGTATTACTAATGATCGTACGTTTGATTTTTGCATAATTACTTGTAACAACAGCCCTGATTGGTTCAGTCAGATTTCTCGTGCAATCAGATGTCTTGTTACACAGTTTACACAAAAACTTGATCATAAGATGATAAGTAATACGGGGCCCTGGTCTTTTTGGGGGAAAGGTAAATGAAACAGCAAAATGTAAGGGTCTTATGGTTCAAAAAACCAGCAAAATTGATTATGACAATGATTTTGAGTGGAAAATTGTGGTGATTGCTCACTGCAACCCATGCAACATTCTGTGCAAAAAGACATGCAATTCGCCTTAATTAAACACTGGATTTAGAATCCAAAATATCCTTCAACCCTATATGGTATGTACTCATTGGCATTGTGTGGTTTAGGAGATGTTACCAAAAATTTAAGTTTTGACTTGAAACAACTAAATTTGAAATAATGTTCCCCTCTTTTCTGTTGCGCAGTATTACATAACAAGACAGACAAATGGGTTTTGATGTCCCAATGCACTTCCGTAATGGAATAAATATCATATTAGCATTGGGTCATCCCAGACAAAATTACTTTTCCATCAAAACATTACGATCAATGCATGTATTGAATAATCTATTTTCTCTAGAAATATTTGAATTACGGTACATAGTTTACCCAGTTGCAATTTTTGGAAGACAAAGAGAGAAATGAAGAAAATTAGCATTTGGTCATGCCAAACAAAGCTATTTTGTCTTTTTCTTTTTCTCCGCCCCAAGGGTCATAATAATGTTAATGCCCTTGGTGTCCATCTGTCCTCCTGTGTGTCCATTTGTTAGCAATTTTCTTGTGTGTGCAACTGCTCCTATAGATTCAATCAGAATTTGATCAGAATTGGATGAAACTTGCCAAAATGAATTTCTGTGGTATCTGGTTGTGCACACCGGAATTCAGATAACTCTTTTTGTTCTTGTGTTATCAAATCAAATAGAATTTAATATATCTTTATTGTTCCAAATACAGCACAGCAACAATGTATAACGGTACTTGTCGGGTATACTGGTGAAACCACAGACACAGTTTGTACGGTTGAGTCAACCAGAAGACCTGCAGCAATTTAACATGCCTTTTGAACTAAAACCTTGTAACTGCAGCTTAAAACAAGCATTGATACACTATTTGTACATCTTTTTTTTTACCATTACAGCACAGGTATTTATCTGGGATACCAGTGACACCAGGGACACAGTTTGTCCAGCTGAGTCAACCAGAAGACCTGCAGCAATATAATGTTGCTTTTCAACGAAATACATTGTAACTGCAGCTTGTTTTAAGCTGCAGTTACATGGTGTTTGTTCAAAAGTGTCAATAAACTGCTTATTAATCTTTATTTTTCCCATTACAGCACAGCAATGATGTATACCGGTACTTGTCAGGGATACCGGTGACACCACGAACCCAGTTTGTCCAGTTGAGTCAACCAGAAGACCTGCAGCAGTATTAAGTCGCTTTTCATCAAAAACCTCGTAACTGCGGCTTAGAACAAGCTGCAGTTACGAGGTTTTTGATGAAAATCATCAATAAACTATTTATGAATCTTTATATTTCCCATTACAGCACAGTAACGATGTATACCTGTATTTATCAGGCATACCGGTGACACCACGGACCCAGTTTGTATGGTTGAGTCAACCAGAAGACTTGCAGGGATATGATCTTGCTTTTCAACAAAAACCTTGTAACTGCAGCTTGTTTTAAGCTGCAGTTACATGGTTTTTGTTCAAAAGCATCGATAAACTGTTTATAAATCTTTACTTTTCCCATTACAGCACAGCAATGATGTATACAGGTATTTATCGGGGATACCGGTGACACCACGAACCCAGTTTGTCCAGCTGAGTCAACCAGAAGACCTGCAGCAATACAAACTGGTGATACACTACATGAGATTTGCGATGGCTGCATACGGCTGGCCTATATTTATGATGATGAACACTGGAACCGGGCTATGTAAAATGTTGCCATATCTCAGGTATTGTATTCAATTGAAACTACTCTGATCTTATTGGTTCTCAAGATCTATTGGACATGATACAGAGGTAGAGAGATACTTTTTGTGCCTAAAATGAGCTCTTTCACTTGTTAATATTTCCCAACTTGGTCTGACTCCTTTTCCCATAACGGCTAGGAAAAACCTTGGTATTACTGTAGAGGCTCCAGGTACTCAGGTTCATTAAATTATGCTGCAGAACTCAGAAAATCACAATTGTTTGGTGCCATTCAAAATTTGAAAAAAATAGATTTGTTCTAGACAGAAAAGGCTGATGAATAGACACAAGTCATTTATCATGTAATGACAAGCCAACACCATTTTGAGGGAATTTTACAGATTTTTTGTGCAAATTACGAAAACTTGGTGGAAACAATTTTCAAATGTGCTCATTCAGGTCTTGTTATTAAAAAGCGGTGCTCCTAACACTGCCTAACACTTGAGCAGCTTGGATTTGATCCAGGATTGCTGTGAAGGGCGTTTGGGTAAACAAAAAGGGGGGTGTTTTACTGGTATTACACAATTTTGACTGAATTGAAAACCTGCATGAAAATTAAATAAGCTAGTCTACAGAGGGAGGTAACATTTGTGACTGTTTTTTACATTGTTTACTCTCTAGAATATACTAGAATATACGATTATTGACCAATCAAGACAAGACTTGAACACAACTTTAAGATCTTGGATGATTTTCAGATTGATAGGATTAAAAAGTCATGAGTTAAATGCCCTCGAATTTGACAAAATTGTCGTTTTTGACTGTTTGGACTTTGTTTGCACTATGCTTCTACAATTATTGACCAATCAAAATGAAACTTGAACACAATGCTGTTGATTATAAGACCTTGCATGAGTTTGAATTTTGCTCCAGATGGATGAGCAAATTGTCAGTCATGTGCCCTTGAATCTGACAAAATTACTGTTTCGGCTCTAACAACCACAAATTTAATATCAAACAACCAAGACAAAATTTGGATATGATGTTGATTATGATAAGATCTTAGATGAGCCTGAATTTCAGCATACTTAGAATAGAATTTGCTCAGTTATCTGCCTATCAGATTTTACTCTAACAACCACAAATAGTGACTAATCAAGACAAAACTTGACGCAATGTTGTTGGCCATAAGTTTGTTTTCAGTCTTAAAGTCACAAAAAAATATTAACTTAACCGAACAAAACTGCAGTGGCTCATATCATTTTGGTTGAGGTGAGTTATAGGACCATCATGGTCCTCTTGCTGATTTTTCCTATCTATGTGTATGTAACCTCTTTGAAGTTCTGTATTATGAAATGGTATCTTCAATATAATAAAAGGATTAAGTTTGTCTGTAATAGAGTTCATAAAAGGCACACATGTGTGACAGGTCTTTTCTAGAAATTTAAATTTGATACATGTTACAGTGACAGGGTAATGGACTAAGAAACAAAATCACTGTCTGGAAACAAAATGAGGATTCAAATGTTTCCTGTACACTTAAACCTATCCCAAATAAGACCCAGTTTTTCCCTAATAGAAAAGACTTGGGAAAACATTGAGGTAAAAGAAGAAAATGCTGATAACCAGCATTTTCTCCTTTTGCCTCAATATTTTCTGCTCTATATTGTACAAAAATTTTGTAGGAAGTAGACATTGAGGATTCAAATATTTCCTGCACACTTAATAGGCATAGAACGTAAAATTTGATACAAGTGACAGACAGAGTAATGAACAAAATCACTGTTTGAGAACAGAATGGTGTGTCTCAAATGTTTCCTGTACACTTAATAGGTAGAGATAGTAAAAATTGATACACATGACAGCAACTGGTTAATGGACTTAGAAACAAAGTCACTGTCTGAGAACAAAATGGTGTCACAAATATTTCCTGTACACTTAATGCCTTTGGACATAAAAAGGTTAAATATGTTAAAATGTTGATGTTTACTTTTAGGAAGTATTTATGGGAAAATACCATTCTACATGTAGTTCACTAGTTTGGTTGTTTTCAGACTTGATGTAGTCCTATGAAGAGTTCTATATAATGAAAAGGTACCTTGTGTCTGTAATTGAGTTAATAAAAATCACACATGTGTGACAGATCTTTCCTAGAAAGTAAAATTTGATACATGCGACAGTGACAGGGTAATGGACTTGAAATAAAATCACTGTATAGGAACAACATTGTGTCTGAAATGTTTCCTATATATTTAATAGGCATAGAAAGTAAAATTTGATATATCCTTTGTGGGAGGTCAAAACATCGTAACTCCAGCTTATTCAAGCTGGAGTTACAAGGTTTTGACCTCCCACTAACAATATGTGACAGTGGCTGGGTAATGGACTTGAAACAAAATCACTGAGAACAAAATGGTGTCTTCAATGTTTCCACTTCAAAAGGTAGAGATAGTAAAAATTGATACAAGTGACAAAGACAGGGTAATGGACTTGAAAACAAAATCACTGTCTGAGAACAAAATGGTGTCTGGAATATTTCCTGTACACTTAATAGGTAGAGAACCTAAATCTTGATACATTTGTGACATTGAATGGGTAATGGACTAAGAAATAAAATCACTGTCTGAGAACAAAAATGGTGTCTCAAATGGTTCCTGAACACTTAATAGGTAGAGATAGTAAAATTTGATACATGTGACAAAGACATGGTAATGGGCTTAAAACAAAATCACTGTCTGAGAACAAAAATGGTGTCTCAAATGGTTCCTGTACAGTTGATAGAGATAGAAAGTAAAATTTGATACAAGTGACAAAGACAGGGTAATGGACTAAGAAACAAAATCACTCTCTGGAAACAAAATGATGTCTCAAATATTTCCTGTACAGTTTTAAAATAAGTAGAGAAACTAAAATTTGATACGCATGACAGTGACTTGTTAATGGGCTATGAAACAAAATCACTGTCTAGGAACAGAATAGTGTCCATAATATTTCCTGTACACTTAATGGACATGAAAAAGTTAAAAATGTTAAAATGTTGATGTTTACTTTAAGCAAGTATTTATGGGAAAATACCATCCTACATATAGGAGTTTGGTTGTTTTCAGACTTGATGTAAACCTATGAAGAGTTCTATATAATGAAAAGGTACCTTGTGTCTGTAATTGAGTTAATAAAAATCACACATGTGTGACAGGTCTTTCCTAGAAAGTTAAATTTGATAGTCACAAGTGACAAAGACAGGGTAATGGACTAAGAAACAAAATCACTGTCTGGAAACAAATAGTGTCTCAAATATTTCCTGTACAGTTGATAGGCATAGAATGTGTGGGTTGTGGTTAATTGTTCTCACCTCAAGTAACAAATCGTCGGTGCTATGACAAAATGGCGTAACAAATTAGTTACGCAATTTTGTCAATTTTTTTTTATAAATGCTTTCTACTAAGTATGTAGGAGCGCATATCCTGTCAAAACAGCATTTTTCTACACCTATTAGAACCCTTTCAATTATCATGTGACAAAATTGCGTAACTCGATTTAGCTGACAAAAATGCGTTATACGTAGAAAAATTAACACGAGAGTAATATGGAGTTACGCAATTTTGCCGGCTTATTTTTTAACATTTTTTAAAACAGCAAAAACGTTTTTGGCTCTCCTGAAAAAAATGGTTTTCGAGCAACATTTCTATTACGCCATTTCGTCATAGCACCGACGAAATATAGAACTTAGAAAACTGTCTGCATGGATTTGTTGTTAAATCCACAGATTTTTCTCTTTTTTTGTGTTGTTATATATACTCTGTTACCCAATTTTTTTTATATTTGTAATAATTTTATTATTTAGCCATTGCCAAAACCTTTTAAATGGACTAGTCTTAGATTAATGATCACATCCTTTATTCTGGCTCTTAATAGGCAAAATATAGAGGAGGACATTTTTTATTTCTGTTTTGACATCACTTTCATCACAAAATATACTTAGACATTGTACGTGACTTGCGTGTCAATTTGCACACTGTATTTATCTTTTGATGTCTCAATGAGGTACAAGAGCTGTTAGACATTTTCTTGACATTTCAACACAAATGGTAGTCTAGACAGATATAAACCTGACATTCAGGGTTTGTCCACGTACTATGATAAAGTCACAGTGTAACGAATAACAATTAGTCCATTTGACACAATAAGTCCATTTGGTGCTACTATATGTCCTATATGATAAGCTTTTCGAAGAAAGACAGTCTTGCGTGTCAATTTGCACACTATATTTATCTTTTGATGTCTCAATGAGATGCAAGCTCTGTTAGACATTTTCTTGACATTTCAACACAAAAGACAGTCTAGACAAATATAAACCTGACATGCAGGATTTGTCCACGTTCCATTTTAAGGTTACAATGTAACGTCACAGTGTACGGAATAACAATGACAAATCATAGATTATGTTCGAAAATATCATAATTAGAGCTTGAAATTAGAACTTAAGACTTTGTATATGACTTGCATGTCAATTTGCACATTAAAATTTATCATTTGATGTCTGAATAAGGTGCATACTCTGTTAGAAATTTTCTTTACATTTCAATACAAAAGGCAGTCTGTCTTACATGCAGGGTTTGTCCACATTCCATGATAAAGTCACAGTGAACCGAATAACAATAACATATCATTGGTAATGTTCAAAATATTGTTACTATTGCTTGAATTTTAATCCGTTACCACACAATGACGCCATTTGACGCCCATATTCATAAAGGCTTAGAAACAATGTAGCAAATTGCACATGACAAGCATCTTCTTCGTATCCAAAAATGTTTTCTTATCAAGTAGGCTAAAAATGAAAAAAAAAATCATTCACTTGATTTTGACGTCTGCATTAACATCTTTGAATTTGGATCTGTCTTAGTATTTGCGTTTAGATTGCTTGGTGCATTTTTTAGATGTTTGTAAATGCATTAAATTGCTGCTGCAATTTAAAATATAGATTAAACCATTACCATAGGATAAAATTTTACACTTGTACAATTTCAAAAAGGTTGCAGATGACAATCTCAAGAAAATAATTTCACATTGTTTGGACTTTCTGAATAGAAAAATATTATGGGAAATGAAGAAATTGCTTGTCCCTGAGCCCACAAGCATTTTCTTTATTCTATTCAGAACTCCAATTCCTTCCTTTTCATTTCCAAAACTTTCTCATCTTGTGGGAAAAAAAACCAATTCAATTTCGCAATTTTTGAGCTATCATTAATTCAAGGTTCTAGAAATTGACCCAGTTCAATTTCAATTACAAATTTCATCAGTATTGAGAATCATATTGAATGCTCTAGTTTGTAAAGGCTCGAGGGAACATTTTTTCATTTCTTTTCATCTATAAGCCTAGATTCCTATGAAAACCACTCTCATAAATATTGATGAAATTGTTGTGTGAATATTTGCTGCTTGGCAACGATAGTTTTTCAAGCAAAATACCGACTAATGTGACGCCATTTTCAATTGCTTTTATGATGAATTGTAATTTTGAAACAATTTTTTGTTCACAGATATTTTCAAAAGGTCAAATGTTTAATACTTTTGTCTTGCATCAGATATTGTTTTTAGCTCCACTGGCCGAAGGCCAGCGGGGCTTATGTCATGGCCCTGTGTCCGTCGTCCGTCCGTGCGTCCGTCTGTGCGTCCATGCGTAAATTTTTTCTTTAAACATCTTCTTCTCCAAAACTACTGGACCAATTTTAACCAAACTTCACAGGAATCTTCCTTGTATGGACTTCTTCCAAATTCCTTCAAAAAAATAAATTCCATACAGAACTTGAATTTTAATTGATTAAATTAAATTAAATTTTCGAAAAATCTTTAAAAATCTTCTTCTCCAAAACTATTGGACCAATTTCAACCAAACTACACAGGAATCTTTCTTACATGATCCTCTTCTAAATTCCTTCAAAAAAACAAATTCTGTGCGGAACTTGAATTTTAATTGAATAAATTAAATAAAATTTTAGAAAAATCTTTAAAAATTCCTTTTCTCCAAAACTACTGGACCAATTTCAACCAAACTACACAGGAATTTTCCTTACATGAACCTCTTTTCGAAATTTCTTAAAAAAAACTTAAACTGAGGGCAGAATTTGAATTTGAATTAAATGAGTTAAATTAAATTTTCGAAAAATGTTTAAAAATCTTCTTCTCCAAAAACTGTTGGACCAATTGCAACCAAACTTCACAGGAATCTTCCTTGCATGAACCTCTTCCAAATTCCTTAAAAAAAAAATAAATTCCATGCAGGACCTGAATTTTGATTAAATAAATTAAATTAAATTTTCGAAAAAATCTTGAAAAGTCTTCTTCTCCAAAACAATTGGACCAATTTCAACCAAACTTGACAGGAATCTTCCCTGCATGAACCTATTCCAAATTTCTTCAAAAAAATAAATTCCGTGCAGGACTTGAATCGTATTTAAATAAATTAAATTAAATTTTCGAAAAATCTTTAAAAGTCCTTCTCTCCAAAACTATGGGACCAATTTCAACTAAACTTCACAGGAATCCTACTTGCATGCATCTCTTCCAAATTCCTTCAAATAAATAAATTTCGTATAAAACTGAAATTTTGAATAAATTAATTGAATTAAATTTTCAAAAAAATCTTCTCTTCCAAAACTACTGGACCAATTATAACCATACTTCACAGGAATTTTACTTGCATAAATCTCTTTTAAATTCCTTCAAAGAAATAAATTCCATGCGGAAATGAAATTTTATTTAAATTAATTGAATTAAATTTTCGAAAACCTTCAAAAATGTTCTTCTCCAAAACACCTGATTGGATTTCATTTTAATTTAGCCTATATGTTCAATGTACAGTTCTTCATTAAATTCTGTGATTTTTTTTAGTCCCCTACCGGCGAAGCCGAAGGGGACTTTAGGTTTGCACTCTGTCCGTCAGTCCGTCTGTCTGTCTGTCTGTCTGTCTGTCCGTCAGTCCGGTGAATTAGTTTTCCAGACTTTTTTTCTAAACGGGGGGAGCTATTGAGCTGATTTTTGGTATGTAGACCCGCATTGATGGGTTACAGAACAAGTTTGAGTTTCGTTCCGGTCCAGTGATTTTTTAGGAAGATACGGATGCTTGACTTAGAAAATTACTGGGAAATTACAGTTTTCCAGACTTTTTTTCTAAATGCTGGCAGCTATTGAGCTGATTTTTGGTATGTAGACCCGCATTGATGAGTTTCAGAACAAGTTTGAGTTTCGTTCCAGTCCAATGATTTTTGGGGAAGATACGGATGCTGGACTTAGAAATTTTCTGGGAAATAACAGTTTTCCAGACTTTTTTTCTAAATGCTGGCAGCTATTTAGCTGATTTTTGGTATGTAGACCCGCAATGATGAGTTACAGAACAAGTTTGAGTTTCGTTCCGGTCCAATGATTTTTGGAGAAGATACGGATGGTGGACTTAGAAAATTTCTGGGAAATAACAGTTTTCCAGACTTTTTTTTCTAAATGCTGGCAGCTATTGAGCGGTTTTTTGGTATGTAGACCCGCATTGATGAGTTACAGAACAAGTTTGAGTTTCGTTCCCGTCCAATGATTTTTGGGGAAGATACGGATGCTGGACTTAGAAAATTACTGGGAAATTACAGTTTTCCTGACGTTTTTTTCTGAACGCTTGCAGGTATTGAGCTGTTTTTCGGTATGCGAACACACATTGATGACATACAGAACAAGTATGAGTTTCGTTCTGGTCCATTGATTTCTGAGGAAGATACTGATGCTGGACTTAGAAATTTTTTGGGCTTCTTTGTCTAAACGCATATATAAAGCCGGTAGGGGACTTGGTATTGTTTTGCAATACTTCAGAATGCTTGTTATATTGGATGAAAAACTAGACCTTTATTGTATTCCTTGAAGAATTTTGTAGTCTTAGAGTGTAAAGTCCAAAAGCCAGTGGAGTGTTACAGGGCCATCATGGCCCTCTTGTTAGCTCACCTGAGCACGAAGTGCTCAAGGTGAGCTATTGTGGTCACTTTTTGTCCGTCGTCCGTCTGTCTGTCTGTCCGTCCGTCCGTCCACAATTTCGTGTTTACACTCTAGCATCTACAAATATAAGCCAATCTTGACCAAACTTGGTCAAAACATGTATGGCCATAAGATCTCGGATGAGTTCGATTATGGGTCAGATTGAATCAGAAAGTCAGGAGTTATCTGCCCTTGAATGCGAAAAATACTTAGTTTTGACATTGTTTACACTCTAGCATCTACAATTATTGATCAATCAAGACAAATCTTGGACATAACATTGTAGACCATTAGATCTCGGATGAGTTTGATTTTCAGTATGATCTGACCAGAAAGACGAGAGTTAGGTGCCCTTGAATTTGACAAAATTGCCATTTTCGGCTGTTTTTGACCTTGTTTACACTCTAGAATCTACAATTATTCATCAATCAAGACAAAACTTTGACACAATGTATGGGACCATGAGATCCCGGATGAGTATGATTTTCAGTCTGATCTGATCAGAAAGTCGAGAGTTACTTGCCCTTGAATTTGACAAAATTGTCATTTTTGGCTGTTTTCGACGATGTTTACACTCTAGAATCTACAATTATTGATCAATCAATCCAAAACTTGGACACAAGGTTGGAGACTATAAGATCTCATATGAGTTTGATTTTCAGTCTGATCTGACCAGAAAGATGAGAGTTATGTGCCCTTAAATTTGATCAAATTGCCGATTTCGGCTGCTTTAGACCTTGTTTACACTCTAGAATCTACAATTATTGACCAATCAAGACAAATCTTGGACACAATGTTGGATATCATAAGATCTCGGACAAGTTTGATTTTCAGCCTGATCTGACCAGAAAGTCGAGAGTGCCCTTGAATTTGATAAAATTGCTGTTTTCGGCTTTTTTCGACCTTGTTTATACTCCAGAATCTACAATTATTTATCAAACAAGACAAATCTTAGACACAATGATTATGTTGGGCACGATGAAATCTTGGATGAGTTCGATTTTCACAATGTTATTGACCAAAAGTTCGTTTTCAGTCTTAGAGTCATAAATATTTTTTGAATTGAAGAAAAGTGTTGCTTATATCATTTTGGTTCAGGTGAGCGAGATAGGACCATCATGGTCCTCTTGTTTATATTTATGAAAGCATTGAATTTAAGGCTAGAAATTTTTACCCTCAGCATGCATAATGATTGTAATCTCTTTCCAAACTGTCATTGAGTTATGGCACCAAAATATTTTAGCCCATTCCCAAAGGGCAAAAAGGTAGACTCTTCCTATTTAAAAAATCCTGTAAATTACATTATGGGTCATAAAGGTATGATTTGTGTAAACTATAGCAAAGAAAATATTGGGGAAAAATGCTGGTTAACAACATTTTCTTCTTTTGCCTCAATTGCCTCAATATTTTCCAAAGCCTAATCTATTGGAGACACCAAAACCAGGACTGGTGGTCTTATTTGGAAACCATATTTACTAGATATATTGTATGGTGTGTATAAGACTATATAATCTTAATGGTTGTAAAAATGTTATTTTAAGTCTGGAATTATGAGTAAATTTTCACAAAAAATGTAAAATTCCATGCACTTGACATTGTCATCTTCATCACCTTCCACTTTGGACAAGTCTAATATTTTGCCACCTTTTAAAGGGTTAAAGTCAAACTTAGCTGTTTTAATGATGGTTGTATAATGCACAACACTATGTCTGTTTTGCTTCACAGGTGTTGCTGCTGTCGGCCATGTTGCAAGGGAAGTAACCCAGACTATGTCAGGGATGATAACTGTTGTGAATGTAACCTTGTGGCTCTAAAGAAGATAAGTGGCTTACCCGACACAGACTTAGTGTATGTTACATACCATGTCGATGTGAGTAAATCTCTTGACCTTTTAACCCTTTCACTGCCAAATATTTTTTTCGAACGTGTTTCTAACCGCTGAATTAATTCGAAGAAATTTCGATACCCTGTTCACAAAAACATGCATAACTTTTGACTCATTTGATGGATTCCTTTCAAATTTTCAGCACATACAGACAAATGAAGCACCTATATGTGACCAAAATTTAAAGGTAATTTATGAAATATTTTTTTTTTTTTTATGTTGTTGGTACTCGTCCCCATAAATTTGTCGACAAAAGTCGCCTACGGCAGAAACCCCTCGTCGACAAAAGTCGCCTATGGCAGTGAAAGGGTTTATCTGTTGTCTCAGTAAGGGAAATAACTCTAATGTAATCTTATGGCTCTAAAGAAGATAAGTGGCTTACCTGACACAGATTTGGTTACAAATTATGTTACATACTGTGGGTGCTATGACAAAATTGCCTAACAAATTAGTTAATTTGGCAATTTTCGTTTATAAATGCTTTCTACTAAGTATGTAGGAGCGCATAATTATTCTGTCAAAACGGTGTTTCTCTACACCGATTAGAACCATTTCAATTATCATGTGACAAAATTACGTAACTCAATTTAGCTGACAAAAATGCGTTGTACATAGACAAAAAATTATTTACACAAGAGTAATAAAAGGCTGAGAAATGGCATTCTCCTCTGAATTTCTTCTACTTTGACCAATAAATGAACCGTAAGTTATGTTCAATTACCTTATCTTACATTAAAGAAGCTAATTTGTTCATGTAGTTATTGAGTTACGCAATTTTGTCGGCACATTTTTTAACATTTTTTAAAGGGTGAGGGTAACAGATGGTCTAATTGCAAAAAATGAATTTTTTTAAACAAATATGCAAAACTTTTGTGTTGACCTACTCAGGATGGTTAATGATATGCGATTCAGACAGAGAATGAGCCGAAATTACAAGACAGATAGCCGAATTTAGGGAGAATCCAAACCTAAATTCAACCCCGTCACAGATAGGGTTAAAATTATTTTTAACTTGTTGCACATGCGCATACAGCATACAGCGCGGACCCAAAACGAGATTCATAGGTTAAGGTCGTCGAACAAAAAATATGTAAACTTCAACAAAAGAAAAAAATGGGTCTGAAGAAGAAAACCGATAGCGCTAGAAAGAAGGGCGAACTTAGAGCTTCAGAGGAGATACCGATCAAGACAGGTCATAATCGGAGATCAAATAGAGCGATGGAATGATGTGAAGAAGATCGTCAACACACAGTCCGACTCCGATGTCGCCAAAGTTCGGTCATCTTTGTTTTCTATATATAGCGGTCACGTGAGAAAGAACACGCTTCACTACCAAAGTCTCACAACATACCTTTCTATAAATAGCCGAAATGGATTGGAAAATTCCCCAGACCATTTACGCTTCGAAAAAATATTGAGGAATTTAGCGCAATTGGAGTGCAATTAAGTTTGTTGAATGAACTGGTTTAAAAGTCGATTACTTACATCACAATAAAAAGGTTTGTAAAGTTGTTTTTTGGAACAAATCTGGGAAAATGGGCCTTTAAAGCGGCAAAAATGTTTTTGGCTCTACTGAAAAAAATGGTTTTCGAGCAAAATTTCAGTTACGCAATTATGTCATAGCACCGACGATACCATGTTGATGTGAGTAAATCTCTTAACCTTTTAATCTGTTGTCTCAGTAAGGGAACTAACTCTAATGTAATCTTGTTGACCTTGAAGAAGATAAGTGGCTTACCTGACACAGATTTGGTGTATGTCACATACCATGTTGATGTAAGTAAATCTTTTAATCTGTTTATTCTCTAAGGGAAGTAACTCTATTACCATAGAGGGAAGTAACTCTATAATACAAAGGGAAATAGCTCTAATGTAATCTTGTGGCTCTGAAGAAGATAAGTGGCTTACCTGACACAGATTTGGTATATGTTACATACCATGTTGATGTAAGTTTGTCTCTTGATCTTTTATTTAACCCATTCCCACACAGTGAGGTTTTTGATGCACATCAAGAAAAATGCTTGGGAAAACACTGTGGAAAATAAAGAAATTGCTTGTACATAACTTGAAATTGTGGCCGGCAAAACCTTTCAAATTCAAAGAATCCAAAAATTTGCCATCTTTTAATGGGTTATACTGCTGCTGTGTCCCTATACAATACATGGTCGTTGACAGAAATCTACTTATATTATGCATGAGCGCCATAGGCCCTAGACAGGGAGAGCATGAGACGGGATATTCCCGCACTCAAGAGGGTTTCGGGGACTATCAGAGAAAAGTTTGATTTGTAAGACTTGTTTTCCTGTATTCTATGTGCATTTTGAGACACAAAAAAGGCAAAACTGACCATAAAAATGATGCAAAGCAACCTACGATCTATTCGCAATTTTTTTACATTACGCATGTACGTATTTTGCGTAATGGACGACACACCGTTGCAGTACAGTTATGCAGCATGCAACTACATTTTCTCACACCACATGTCAAGACTCTATGCAATAAAGACTGCACTCACTTACATACAACAGTCTTGGCAAGAGACAAAGGACTTTTGTCAAATGTTATGGCTCTGTCACATACCATTCCGCGTCCACATAATGACCAAAATAATACTGCATAGCTCTCATTTTTTAGATGCACTCAAGCGGTGATGTGGACACAAGCATTTTGTATGTGACCGTCTCTTTAAAAAAGATATAATTCGATGGCTCAGCGTGAAATAGTTGTAACTGCCTATAAACATATAGGCAGTTACAACTATTTCACGCGGAGCCATTGTATTGGTCTAACTGGGGCTCGAACTCACAACCCCTGGTTTGTTAGACTGCGACTTTAACTTATCGCTCTAACTTATCGACACATCTGTTCATGCTCATCTTTGTATGAAAAGGGTAACCAGTTGATAATTGAATACATTTGAAAGAGGTATTTTAGAGAAATAATTGTTCTGCACGTCTGAGACACAAAACATGTAGCTAGAATGATTAAAATTGTGATCTAAAGAGACGCTTCATTTGCAGAGAATTTTTGCCAGTTATTTTTTTTAGCCCTTTCTGTCCCTGATTGAAAAGGTTTTGGAACACATTGGGCAAGAGAGGAAAGCTCTGATGATAAGCATTTGCTGCTTTTGTCTAAATATATGGCATAGAAAATATTGAGACAAAAGGAGAAACTGCTGGTTATCAGCAGTTTCTACTTTTGTCTCAATATTTTCTGAGCTTATTTTTGGTATGCCTATCCTTTCATCGAGCTCAGACAGCTCGGTCTGTATAATCGGAGTCTGTCCATCCAGGGTCATGAGTTTGAGGTGGGTCTCTGCCAATATCAGTCTGACATTTGACAAAAGTCATTAATTTGTCTCTCACCATTGGAATCATCTATGTGAGAGAGCAGCTGGAGGCTCTGATTTGATATTGTGGTAGTACTGGTGAAAGAAATTCGAGGAATCCATGGAAAGGTGCTCCAACCATAATATGATCATAGCAAATCATATGAAAAATGCATTAAAAACCTCTATCATTCATTTACAAATCCTATCCTTTGAGCATCAATTTTGTACTCTGAAGCATCTTTCAGATTACAATGGACCAATTTTTCGGCATTTTTGTCCTTTGGAAAAGACGCCAGCTTTTCCCTTTTGAGTTGACAGAAGTCAAGATTAGCCCAGTTAAAAAGGAAGTTGCGAAGTGATCAGGGTCAATGTTTTTCACATTCTCTTAGATGCTTCTAATAAGTTCATTTTAGGTTTCTAGAATTGCACATAAATTTAAAAAAAAAGATATTAAAGATAAAAAATAATTAAAAGACATGAGAAGGAAACAAAACTAAACTGTTGCAATTATTTTTTTAACTTAAATGTCAAATGTGTTTTATGAAATTTAAATGTTTGCTTCAATTTATTTTTCATTTCTGAAGTTTCTATAACTGGAAATTTATTTAATCCTTTCACAAATAGCAAAATTTTGGATTCCTCCAGGCTCTTTATTAGAAGAAGTTGACAATAAGAAAATAAAACCAAATTTGAGCATTTCATTTTTACCTTAAAATGGGTAAATCATGTTGAAAAGGAAGAAATTTCTGGACATTAGCATTTTTCCCTTTATTTAAGTGTTCTCAAATTTTTGTTTTGTTTTTGCCAAGCCCGAATGGTTCAGTTGTTAAAGTTAGAGACAAGCAATCCAGGCCCAAATTGGCCAATATCCATTTTGACATTTGACAAAAGGAATTTGTCTCAACAATTTGTGTGCATCATCTATGTGAGATGGTAGCTGGAGGCTCAGTTTCGATATGGTGGTTGTACTAGTGAAAGAAATACCAGGAATCCATCATTACTACTTATATGACCATATAAGTCGAAAGAGGAGTTCAACCTGCATCATTTAATTTTTGAAATAGTCAGTTTTAAAATTTGGAATTCCCACTAGACCCACCAGAAATATACCAGTCATGTGCGCTGGTCTGGATCAAGCACTTTTAGCCTGCAGCTGAGACAACCAACCAAAGCATTACAAATGAATGACATTTACAGATAAGAACAAAAGAAGAAAAGACTGATACTCAGCATTTTCTTTTTTTGACTCAATATTTTCTAGGCTATAACATACACTTTTTGTCTTTATTAAAATGCATTCTGTCTTGTGCATAAGCTTTAAATTGGACCACCCTTATATTTTACTGTTGGGTAATTTTGTTATATTTATTAAAAAAATATGGTAAATTTTGTGTCTTTTAGATAGGAGAGACCCCATTTTATGTGGCCCTGGACAACAAACATAAGAAGATAGTGATTTGTGTTAGAGGAACTTTGTCACTTCAGGTGAGTGGTGTTTATATCTGAACTGAAATTTAGAGAAACAGCGCATATCATAGAAGAAACATTAAATATCAGGCAAAAAAAAAAAATGCTGATAACCAACTTCTTGTCCTTTAAACTTTTAATTTCTGCGCTATGACATACACATTTTCTACTCATCAACTATATTTTGTGTTTTCTGCAACTGCTTTCAAATTGGAAGTGTCAACATTTATTGCTGTTTTGGATAATGGTTTAAGCATTGGTTCCTTGTCCTGCAGACCCAAATTTTTGTATCAAGAAATTGCCAGTTTTAAGACATTTCAGTAGGTTTATCATAAGTTTTTGCAACAATAATTAAGTAGAAAGAATGCAGTTTAGATCAGGTTGCACATCTTTGCAAGATGATCTTAGTCTATTCTGCCTGCAAAAGCTTAAAGTCACACAGGGATATGATGTGATCAGTATGAGAAAGATTAACCCTTTTCCAAGACGTCAAATTTTTGGGGTGGTCCAATATCAAAGTGGCTGCAGACGACAAAAATGATGTTGATAAAGTTTGGATCTGTGTTGAATATAGCTCAGAAGATATCGAGACAAAAGAAGAAAATGCTGATTATCAGCATTTTCTTCGTTTGCCTCGAAATTTTCCCGAACTATTTCTATCAGGGACGCCATAACCAGGTCTTGTTTGGGAAAGGGTTAAAAGCAAAAAATGGGAGGGAGAAAAGGAAAGGATGATAGTTCACTGTTTGGGAAACGATAAAATCAAAATCTGCCCACTAGCGCTAGACTAGAGTGTGCAATGTGTCTCAAAGTGGTGTCTGAAAACCACAATTTTAACAACTCGGAACACAATTATATGAGTTTTTGGTTTTAGAAGAATTACTTTTTGCTGTTGGTGGCCAGACAGTTTTATGGTAACAAATTTTACAGTTTCTGTGGAAACATTATGTCACATGCCAACATTTATGGCTCTAAGCTAAAATATGTCCAAAATTAATGCTCAAGGGCCTTTATCTCTTCAGAGGCCTGATCCTTAATATTAAGGACCTTTTAACCAGAGGTCCGTTCTTAATAAGTGAGATTTTTTAAGATTCATTAAGCAAAAACATGTCCCCATTAAGAAGACTTTTTTTGTTCTTTTGTTTAAGAAATCTTTAAAAAAAGAATCTGGCTGCAAAAAAACAGGCCTCAGCTAGGTCTTCTTTGGGAGAGTTTTAGGGATAAAATCAAAATCAGCCCATTAGGGCTAATTTATATGTTAACCCTTTCCCAAACGACAAAATTTTAGGGTGGTCAAATTTGAAAAATGCTGCAGACGACAAAATGGATCTTGAAAAGGTAAGAATTTGCATACAATATAGCACAGAAAACATTGAGACAAAATGAGAAACTGCTGGTTATCAGCAGTTTCTTCTTTTGTTTCAATGTTTTCCCAAGCCTTTCCTATCAGGGATGTCAAAACCCGGTCTTGTTTGGGAAACAGTTAAATGGGTCTCAAAGTGGTCTCTAAAAACCACAATTTTAACAACTCTGAACACAATTTTATGTGTTTTTGGTTTAAGAAGAATTACTTAACCTTTAGTGGCATTTTAATGCTAGAAAGAATTAGTTTCTGTGGAATTGTTATGATACATGGTAATATTTTGTTCTATGCTGTAGCTTTCAAATTGGAATACATCTGATTTTTTACGTTTATTTGGGAAAGGGTTAGATGGTGTCTGAAAACCACAATTTTAACATATCTGAAAAAGATTTATGTGTTTTTGGTTTTAGAAGAATTACTTAGCCTTTAGTGGCCAGACATTTTAATGGTAGGAAACATTACGCTTTCTGTGGAAACATAAATGTCACATGGAAATATTTATGGCTAGGAGCTGAAATTTGCAAAAATAAAGCTAGAACTTTTTTAGCATTTGGAATTACTTTAACTTACCATTTACTATATAACCCCTCTCCACTCGGAAACAAAGATTTGGGGTATAATTATAGGAATCACTTTCTCTGTCTGTCTGTGCACATATCTCATTAGGGCAACTCCTCCCAAACAGCTGGGCAGATTTAACCCTTTCCCAAACAAGACCTGGTTTTGACGTCCCTAATAGAAAAGGCTTGGGAAAACATCAAGACTAAAGAAGAAACTGCTGATAACCAGCAGTTTCTCCTTTTGTCTCAATATTTTCTACACAATTTCAAACAAAAAAAACGATCATTATGAACATTGATTTGACGCCTTGAGCAGCTTTCAAATTGGACCACCCTAAAATTTTGCCATTTGGGAAAGGGTTTAATGAAATTCTCAGGAATAGTGATGTTATGACATTGACATTGGCAGGAGTATCAATAAGTCTGCTTCATGACTTTTAGCGAGCCGGGACTTTATGTCCGGGGAGCTAATGTCACAGCCCTAGTGTCGGCGTCCCGTCCCGTCCCGTCGCGTCGCGTCTTCACTTGAAAAACTTTAACCTGGTCTATATCTCAGGCACTATTAGAGATACAGCCTTGATATTTCATACATGGATACATCTCGACAAGACCTTTCATTTGGGACCATGACCTTTGACCTAGTGACCTTGACCTTGGAGTTTGACCTACTTTTGAAAAACTTTAACCTGGCCTATATCTCAGGCACTATTAGAGATACAGCCTTGATATTTCATACATGGATACATCTCGACAAGACCTTTCATTTGGGACCATGACCTTTGACCTAGTGACCTTGACCTTGGAGTTTGACCTACTTTTGAAAAACTTTAACCTGGCCTATATCTCAGGCACTATTAGAGATACAGCCTTGATATTTCATACATGGATACATCTCGACAAGACCTTTCATTTGGGACCATGACCTTTGACCTAGTGACCTTGACCTTGGAGTTTGACCTACTTTTAAAAAAATAGCTGTTTTGGCTCTGGTCATCTTTCCGTCCGTATGTCTGTCTGTTAGCAATTTCTCGAGTGTGCAACTCCTCTTACAGTTTCATTGGGAATTTCATCAAACTTGCTACACTATGGATCTCGTTGGTGTCTAGTTGTGAACACTACTTTCGGAATTCAGATAACTCTGTTCGTTCTTGAATTATCTGCCCTTGATTTAAAAGAAATGCCCATTTTTTTGTAAGGGTAACTCCTACAATTTGAACAGGTGTATCAGTTACACCGGAAGAATATGATCAAACTTGACACAATGGATCTCTGTGATGTCTAGTTTTGCACACCACTTATACTCTTTTTGTACCCATTTTTTTGTGACTGCAACTAAGTACACTTTCAACCGCAATATGATCAAACTTACCATATTGAATCTCCATAGTTTCTTCTTATGCATGCCACTATTGAAATTCAGATAATTTTTGGCATTCTTGAATTATCTGCCCTTGAACTGAAAAAATTGCTAATTTTACTGACAAGCTCCGCTCGGGTTTATATGTGCAGCTCAGCGAAGCTCTTGTTACCATTTTGAAAAGGGAAATAAAACCTTGATCCGACTGTAAAGAAATGTTTGTATATATATTTTTCAGGATGTTTTGACTGATCTCAAAGCTGATGCAGAAACACTCCCACTAAACCCTGTGAGAGAGGATTGGGTTGGACATAGGGTATGTAACAGATTGTCTCTTTTCAACTAAAACCTCGTAACTGCAGCTTCAATCAAGCTACAGTTACTAGGTTTTTGTTGAAAAGCAGCAATATATTTTGTTATCCTTTTATTTCATAATGCTGTTAACCAGATCATAGTCTATTGCTCACTTTTTATGCTCCCCGAAAAATTTCGGGGGAGCATATAGTCGCCACGCTGTCCGTCCGTCCGTCCGTCTGTCCGTCCGTCCGTGTGTCCGTCCGTCCACAGCCAGATCTCAGCAACCCTTGGGCCAAATTCAATGAAACTTCACATGTGGACTCCCTAGGATAATCCCTAGGGACCTTTTTCTCCGTTTCTCAATTCGAAGCTGCGTCATGGAAAAAGGGGCCTTAATGTATAAATTAGTTTTTCTCTAATTTCTCTTCATCTAATGGGCAGAATTTAATGAAATTTTGTAATTTTTTATTTTGTGAGATGTTCTAGATCATATTCTATAAATAATGTGTGTACAAAAAATCTGTCGTGGGAAAAGGGGGCTTAATGTATGATAGTTTTTATTTTGTGATAAACACTTATTCGGGGAGCATAATCCGTCTGTGACGGCTCTTGTTATATTTGATGTTACATTAACTTTGTACTGATATGATTTAACCCTTTCCCAAACGGTAAAATTTTAGGGCGATCCACTTCAAAAACTGCCACAAATGACAAAATAGATGTTATTAAAGATAGATTTTGTGTAAAATATGACAAAATGGATGTTATTAAAGATACATTTTGTGTAAAATATGGCACAGAAAATATTGAGACAAAAGGAGAAACTGCTGATTATCAGTAGTTTCTTCTTTTGTCTCAATGTTATACAAGTCTTTTCTGTTAGGGACGTCAAAACCAGGTCTTGTTTGGGAAAGGGTTAAACTCATTGCAAGACAGCAGCATCTTAGACTGGTCCAAATTTAAAGATACTGCAGACAACAGTTCTTGTTGACTGAAATTTTACATTTTTTTTGGTCTTGTTCTGTAGAAGATATTGTGGGAAATGAAGAAATTGCTTGTTACAAGCAATTTCTTCATTTTACACAATGTTTTTCAAAGTGTATCTTGTAGAGATGGATGTCAAATATGTAGGAATTTTTTTAATAAAAAGCCTGAGGAACTTCATACTTGAAGGGAAAAATGTCATGAACATTATGATAAAGTGCACTTTAAACTTCCGCATTATTATTTGAAAAAGAAAAAAAATATGGCACACTGGCGCTGCTTGAAGCTTGCATTCAGCCTAAAATATGATTCAAATAATAAAATCCATTTTATGTTGAACAAATTCCTCATTTTTTAGCTCCACTGGCCGACAGGCCAGCGGGCTATTGTCATGGTGGTGTGTCCGTCGTGCGTCCGTCCGTCCGTCCGTCCGTACTCATGCACGGGTACTTGTGGGTATTTTCACTTGTGGGTTGCAACTGGTACAAGTGGTACTTATGGGGAGTATGCATTTGTCCGTAAGTGTGAGTTGCATAGAGCTGAACCTGTGGGGTGCATTTGTTTCCACTGAAGTATGCTAAACTTAAAGCCAGAAAAAATATCTGGTAAAATAAGTGTCAATTCGAGAGGTCCCAGGTTAGAAACCCGGATGCGGCATATACCCTCAGTAAGGGTATTTGCCACATCCGGGTTTGATCTGACCATAACGTGCGGAGTTATCTGCCCTTGAATGTCAAACAATGCGGTTTTAACTTTGATTCTTAAACATGGTCAACTGGAGCACATGACCCTTGATTCCTGGCATTTATTTCACCGGTACTTATCACAATATCCAAACTAAGCCTCCACCTGCTCTCTCACATAAATAGATAATTCGCATCCATTGGTGAGAGACAAATGATGGATATTGGCAGAGCCGGGTTCAAACTCCATACCCCTCGATTGACAGACCCGGGTGTTACCAACTGAGCTATCCCTGATCACCTAAATCCATGAAAGAAAATCGTCTTTTGTCGCCCGATAACATAGCTAAATCAATTAGAACAACAACTACCGAACTTTAAGACAAAGAGCTAACAATCACTTATTTGAACTAACAATGACAATATGATGCCCTGGATAATATCTATGTAAATACAGATCAAAGGGGCACTATTTAAAATAGAATAAACACAGTGGTTAATCACGTGACTCATAAATATTTTTGTTAATACTTGACTAATTTGAATTCGATTTGAAGCAGAGAATGTGGAAAAATACCAGAAATAAGCTGGATGTGGTGGATTTTTGAAAAATCAACTGATTAAAAAAGTTGTTGATGATCAACAAGAAATATTGTTGATCTTCAATAACTTTTTTATCAGTTAATTTTTCAAAAATCGAATATGTCCATATAGTGCGTGACGTCTGTCCACCTTCTCTGCTTCTAAGCGAATTCAAGTTGCCCCGTATTAACAGAATTATAAATAAATTTCTGAAATTAATGTATCACATGATTATCCACCGTGATAAAATAAAGTAAACATTCTTGTTCACTACACTTAGTCATTGGCAGGTACTATTATATACATGCATACCAATTTTGAGCAATAAATTAATTTAGATACCTTTAGAAAGCATTGAAGACAGGAAAAAATGCTGGTAACCAGCACCTTCTTACCCTCCCACAGCACTTTAAAATTGTGGTGCAAAGGTAAATAGGTACAATGAAAATTACAGTAATACTATCTTCACTTCTTGGTGTTTTTTGCAAAAGACTAAATCATAAAAAATTTAAAACATCTTGCCTTTCAATACACAATCATCCACATTTAAGACTTAAACAAATAGTGAAATGCTGACCAACAATTTCTTCCTTCCATACATATGACCTTTAGCTTTTTTTGGTTCAAAAGTCTTGTTTGATAACAATAATTGAACAAACTTTAGAAGTATTGTGTGAAAAGAAAAAAAAGCTGGTAACCAGCACCCTCTCATCCTCCCTCAGCACTTCAAAACTATTGGGTAAAGGTAAATAGGTACATTGAAAATTACTATTTTGGTATTTTTGTACAATAATCTAGTTTGTCTTACTTAAGATATTAATTGTATTCCTATAAACAAATATACAAAGCATTTTAAAGACACAACGAGGCAGTGAAATGCTATAGGTGACACATTTATGTTATCAACAATTTCTTCCTTTCAAATAAATCACTGTTTACCCTTTTCCTAACAGAAGTCTGGTTTGATGCCAATAGTATAACAATCTTTTAAGAGCATTCAGGGAGAGAATCTGCTGAAACAGATGTAGATAATATACTAGATAAAGAGAAACTTTGTGTTCAATTTACCCATGAAAATATTGAGGCGAAAGGAGTTGGTAGTTTGTAGAGTTTGTAGCAGCCAAATCTGTATCACCTGAGCATACCCGCATATAACTAGAGTCAATCGTTGTTTCCATTTCTGTTGCGTTCCTTGGACAAATTCCAGTAACTTCTTAATACACAATTTCTCCTCCCATAGTTTGTGGCGGGCAAATCTGTATCACCAGAGCATACCTGCATGTTAATAGAGTGAATTGTTGTTTCCATTTCTGTTGTTTTCCTTGGACGTATTCAAGTATCTTCGTAATACACTATTTCTCCCCCCAGAGTTTGTGGCGGCCAAATCTTTATCACTGGAGCATACCTGCATGTTAAGGAGTCAATTGTTGTTTCCATTTCTGTTATGTTCCTTGAATGTATTCCAGTATCTTCTTAACACAATTTTTCTCCCCCCCCTCCCCAGGGTTTGTGACGGCCAAATCTGTAACACCAGAATGTACCCACATGCTACTTGAGTCAATTGTTGTTTCCGTTTCTGTTGTGTTCTTGGATGTATTCCGGTATCTTCAATGTTGCCATCAGACTTGTAGCTATCATCCTCAGGCCCTTGGATCTCTGACGAAAGAACAAATTATTAGAAATTTTGTAAGCTCTTTCCAAAACAAGACTGAGTATTGATGCCCCTAACGGGTCAGAAAACACTGAAGGTAAAGAAAAATGTGTTAAGTAATTTCTCCTAGTACTTCAATGTATTTTTGCTATAATGTACACAAATTCATAACTATTTACACTAATTTTGCTGTTTGCATAAGCTTCCATATGGAAAACGTTTACAAGTTATGGACAAGACATGCAATCCAAAATAAATGGACAAAAGCCCACAAAATTAAAATAACGACAGTGTGCACAGCTGCATGAAGATCTTTTTGGCAATAATTTGTGGGTTTGTGTTTTTCACACAAGTTATGGACAAGACATGCAACCCAAAAGGAATGGACAAAAAAGCCCACAAGATTTAACTTAAGATTGTGGCCAGTTGTAAGAAAATACATTCTATATATTTTGGCCATAATTTGTGGGTTTCAGTTTTTTCACACAAGTTATGGACAAGACATGCAACCCAAAAGGAATGGACAAAAAAGCCCACAAGATTTAACTTAAGCCAGTGTGGCCAGTTTTAAGAATATTTTTATTTTGGCCGTGATTTGTGGGTTTAATTGTTATCACGCAAGTTATGGACAAGACATGCAGCTCAAAAGAAATGGACAAAAGACCCCACAATATTTTACTTCAGACAGTTTGGCAAGTTGTAAGAAAATACATTATGTATATTTTGGCCATGATTTATGGGTTTCAGTTTTTCACACAAGTTATGGACAAGATATGCAACCCAAAAGGAATGGACAAAAAAGCCCACAAGATTTAATTTTAGCAAGTGTGGCCAATTTTAAGAAGATGTATATATATTTGGCCGTGATTTGTGGGTTTATTTGTTTTCACACAAGTTATGGACAGGACATGCAGCCCAAAAGAAATGGACAAAATATCCCACAAAATTTTAACTTAAAACAGTATGGCCAGCTATAGGAAGATATACATTTTGGCCATGATTAGTGGGTTTAATTGTTTTCACACAAATAAGGGACAAAACCCACAACCGAAAAATAATGTCAAAAGCTCCACAAGATTTTAACTTAGGAGAGTGTTACCAGTAATTGTCGTAAGAAGACTTATTTTGGACATGATTTGTTGGTTTAAGTTCTTTACAAACATTAATATCTTTTTATATTTGAGGTTGTATGGGTTCTACATATGTGAATTGTCAAATTCTATCTTGTGCCATGTACTGATAGTTTCAAATTTCACTTACTCTGTCCTGCCAAAGTCTACATACAGATGATATGGTTCTTGTCTTCTTCCACAATTTAAACATGCCACATAATTGGTCAGTCTGACAATCTAGCCCAAGAATATAAATCTTGGATGGTTCTGCAAAAGAAATCAACCAATAAATACGAGGGATGTATCAATGTTTAGTATATTATATGACATATACAAATTGTTAACTCTTTCCCAAACAAGAGATCTTTGTAAAAAATATATGCCCCCCTCAAGGGCCTACATTTGATGTAGGTCAAAGTCCAAGGTCAAGTTAACAAGGTCCAAGGTCATGGTCAAATATAAAAGGTCTTGGTAGGAGGTGTCCATGTGTGAAATATCAAAGCTGTATATGTAAAAGGAAAATGAAACATAGGCCAGATTAATTTTTTTAAAAGTAGGTCAAACTCCAAGGTCAAGGTTGCAATATTCAAGGTCATGGTCAAATGTGAAAAGTCTTGGTAGGAAGTGTCTATGTATGAAATATCAAGGCTGTAGGTGTAATAGGACATAAGATAAAGGCTAGGTTAAATATTTCCAAAAGAATGTAAAAATCAAAGGTCAAGGTCACACAGACCAAGGTCATGATCAAATGTGAAAGGTCTTGGTAGGAGGTGTCCATGTGTAAAATATTGACACTGTATTGGTAGCATGACATGAGATATAGGCCTAGTTTAAGTTTTTTAAAAGTAGGTCAAACTCCAAGGTCAAGGTCCAAGGTCTTGGTCAAAAGTGAAATATCTTGGTTGGAAGTGACCATGTGTGAAATATCAAGGCTGTATATGTAAAATGACATGAAATATAGGCCAGGTTAATGTATTATTAAAGTAGGTCAAACACCAAGGTCATGGTCAAATGTGAAAGGTCTTGGTCGAAGGCGTCCATGTGTCAAATATCAGGGCTGTATGTGTAAAAGGACATGAAATATCGGCTAGGTTAAATTTTTTTTTAACCCCTTCCCAAACAAGACCTGGTTTTGACGTCTCTATTAGAGATTGTTTTGGAAAACATGAGGACAAAAGAAGAAACTGCTGATAACCAGCAGTTTCTCCTTTAGTCTCAATATTTTCTATGCCATATTATACACAAATTCTATCTTTGATAACACCCATTTTGTCATTTGTGTCAGTTTTTGAAGGGGATCACTCTAAAGATTTGTTGTTTGGGAAAGGGTTAAAGTAGGTCAAAGTCCAAGGTCAAGGTCACAAGGTCCAATGTAATGGTCAAATGTGAAAGGTCTGGGTAAGATGTGTCCATGTGTGAAATACCAAGGCTGTATGTGTAATAGCACATAAGATATAGGCCCAGTTTATTTTTTAGCTCACCTGAGCACGATAGTGCTCATGGTGAGGTATTGTGATACCGCTGTGTCCGTCGTCCGTCGTCCGTCGTCCGTCGTCAGTCGTCCGTCGTGCGTCGTGCGTCAACCTTTGGCTTGTGTGCACTCTAGAGGCCACATTTTTTGCCCAATCAACCTGAAATTTGCTCAGAATGATTGTCTTGATGAAATCTCGGACAAGTTCGAAATTGGGTCATCTGGGGTCAAAAACTAGGTCACGGGGTCAAATCTTAGAAAAACCTTGTGTGCACTCTAGAGGCCACATTTTTTGCCCAATCAACCTGTAATTTGCTCAGAATGATTGTTATGATGAAATCTCAGACAAGTTTGAAATTGGGTCATCTGAGGTCAAAAAGTAGGTCACGGGGTCAAATCTTAGAAAAACCTTGTGTGCACTCTAGAGGCCACATTTTTTGCCCAATCAACCTGAAAATTGATCAGAATAATTGTCTTGATCAAATCTCAGACAAGTTCGAAATTGGGTCATCTGGGGTCAAAAACTAGGTCACGGGGTCAAATCTTAGAAAAACCTTGTGTGCACTCTTGAGGCCACATTTTTTGCCCAATCAACCTGAAATTTGCTCAGAATGTTTGTCTTGATGTAATCTCGGACAAGTTTGAAATTGGGTCATCTGGGGTCAAAAACTAGGTCACGGGGTCAAATCTTAGAAAAACCTTGTGTGCACTCTAGAGGCCACATTTTTTGCCCAATCAACCTGAAATTAGCTCAGAATGATTGTCTTCATGAAATCTCAGACAAGTTTGAAATTGGGTCATCTGGGGTCAAAAAGTAGGTCACGGGGTCAAATCCTAGAGAAACCTTGTGTGCACTCTAGAGGCCACATTTTCAGCCCAATCAACCTGAAATATGCTCAGAATGATTGTCTTGATGAAATCTCGGACAAGTTTGAAATTGGGTCATCTGGGGTCAAAAACTAGGTCACTGGGTCAAATCTTAGAAAAACCTTGTGTGCACTCTAGAGGCCACATTTTTTGCCCAATCAACCTGAAAATTGATCAGAATGATTGTCTTGATGAAATCTCAGACAAGTTTGAAATTGGGTCATCTGGGGTCAAAAACTAGGTCACTGGGTCAAATCTTAGAAAAACCTTGTGTGCACTCTAGAGGCCACATTTTTTGCCCAATCAACCTGAAAATTGATCAGAATGATTGTCTTGATAAAATCTCGGACAAGTTTGAAATTGGGTCATCTGGGGTCAAAAACTAGGTCACAGGGTCAAATCTTAGAAAAACCTTGTGTGCACTCTAGAGGCCACATTTTTTGCCCAATCAATATGAAATTTGCTCAGAATGATTGTCTTGATCAAATCTTGGACAAGTTTGAAATTGGGTCATCTGGGGGTCAAAAACTAGGTCACAGGGTCAAATCTTAGGAAAACCTTGTGTGCACTCTAGAGGCCACACTTTTTGCCCAATCAACCTGAAATTTGCTCAGAATGATTGTCTTGATGAAATCTCGGACAAGTTAGAAATTGGGTCATCCGGGGTCAAAAACTAGGTCACGGGGTTAAATCTTAGAAATACCCTGTGTGCACTCTGGAGGCCACATTTTTTGCCCAATCAACCTGAAATTAGCTCAAAATGATTGACTTGATGAAATCTCGGACAAGTTTGAAATTGGGTCATCTGGGGTCAAAAAGTAGGTCACTGGGTCAAATCCTAGAGAAACCTTGTGTGCACTCTAGAGGCCACATTTTATGCCCAATCAACCTGAAATTTGCTCAGAATGATTGTCTTGATGAAATCTCGGACCAGTTTTAAATTGGGTCATCTGGGGTCAAAAACTAGGCCACTGGGTCAAATCTTAAAATAACCTTGTGTGCACTCTAGAGGCCACATTTTTTGCCCAATCAACCTGAAAATTGATCAGAATGATTGTCTTGATAAAATCTCGGACAAGTTCGAAATTGGGTCATCTGGGTTCAAAAACTAGGTCACTGGGTCAAATCTTAGAAAAACCTTGTGTGCACTCTAGAGGCCACATTTTTTGCCCAATCAACCTGAAAATTGATCAGAATGATTGTCTTGATAAAATCTCGGACAGATTTGAAATTGGGTCATCTGGGGTCAAAAACTAGGTCACAGGGTCAAATCTTAGAAAAACCTTGTGTGCACTCTAGAGACCACATTTTTTGCCCAATCAACCTGAAATTTGCTCAGAATGATTGTCTTGATCAAATCTCGGACAAGTTTGAAATTGGGTCATCTGGGGTCAAAAACTAGGTCACAGGGTCAAATCTTAGGAAAACCTTGTGTGCACTCTAGAGGCCACATTTTTTGCCCAATCAACCTGAAATTTGCTCAGAATGATTGTCTTGATAAAATCTCGGACAAGTTTGAAATTCGGTCATCCGGGGTCAAAAACTAGGTCACAGGGTCAAATCTTAGAAAAACCTTGTGTGCACTCTAGAGGCCACATTTTTTGCCCAATCAACCTGAAATTAGCTCAAAATGATTGACTTGATGAAATCTCGGACAAGCTTGAAATGGGGTCATCTGGGGTCAAAAAATAGGTCACTAGGTCAAATCTTAGAGAAACCTTGTGTGCACTCTAGAGGCCACATTTTTTGCCCAATCAACCTGAAATTTGCTCAAAATGATTGTCTTGATGAAATCTCAGACAAGTTTGAAATTGGGTCATCTGGGGTCAAAAACTAGGTCACGGGGTCAAATCTTAGAAAAAACCTTTTGTGCACTCTAGAGGCCACATTTTTTGCCCAATCAACCTGAAAATTGATCAGAATGATTATCTTGATGAAATCTCGGACAAGTTTGAAATAGGGTCATCTGGGGTCAAAAACAAGGTCACAGGGTCAAATCTTAGAAAAACCTTGTGTGCACTCAAGAGGCCACATTTTTTGCCCAATCAACCTGAAATTTGCTCAGAATGATTGTCTTGATAAAATCTCGGACACGTTTGAAATTGGGTCATCTGGGGTCAAAAACTAGGTCACAGGGTCAAATCTTTGTAAAACCTTGTGTGCACTCTAGAGGCCACATTTTTTGCCCAATCAACCTGAAATATGCTCATAATAATTGTCTTGATGAAATGTACAAAAAGTTTGAAATTGGGTCATCTGGGGTCAAAAACTAGGTCACTTGGTCAAATTTAAGAAAAACCTTGTGTGCACTCTAGAGGCCACATTTTATGCCCAATCAGCCTAGTCAGAATAATTATCTTGATAAAATCTCAGACAATTTCAAAATTTGGTCATCTGGGGTCCTAAACTAGGTCATGGGGTCCAGTCTTGGGGATTTTTTTTTGCCCAATCAAGCTGAAAATTTGTCAGAATGATTATCTTATACAGGCCACAAATCTTAGTAAAATGTGATCATTTTGGAGGCTCAGACACACCATATACAGAAAGCTATTATGTCAGGCAGGCCTGTAGGAACAGGGGGGGCTAGGGGGGCTAAACCCTTCCAAAGTTGGCCAAAAATACCAATTTTTCTTAATTTTACACTTAAAATTTTGGGGAAATCCCAATTAGCCCCCACCCCCCAATATTTAGGATAGAGTCTATAGCCCCCCATTATGAAATTGCTTCCTATGGGCCTGTCAGGTGAGCGCTTCAGGGCCAATGGCCCTCTTGTTTAAAAGTAGGTCAAACTCCAAGGTCAAGGCCACATGGTCCAAGGTCATAGTCATATGTGATAGGTCTAGGTCGGAGGTTTCCATGTGTCAAATATCAAGGCTCTATGTGTAAATGGACATGATATATCGGCCAGGTTAAAAATTTTTAAAAGTAGGTCAAACTCCAAGGTCAAGGTCACAAAGTCCAATGTCATGGTCAGTTGTGAAAGGTCTTGGTAAGATGTGTCCATGTGTGAAATATCAAGGCTGTATTTGTAAAAGGTCATGAGATATATGCCGGGTTTATTTTTTTTTTAAAGTATGTCAAACTCCAAGGTCAAGGTCACAAGGTCCGAGGTCATGGTTAAAGGTGAACGATGTTGACAGGAGGTATCTATGTGTGAGATATCAAGGCTGTATGTGTAAAAGGACACGGGATATAGGCAAGGTTAAGAATTAAGCGTAAAAATCAACAAAGGGCAATAACTCCAAAAATTTGATTGGCAGAGTTACAGTTCTTGTGCACTGCACCTCTCCATAATGAAATCTATCCACCTGTAAAGTTTCATGATTCTACCTTACATACTTTTTGAGTTATGCACCGGACAATAATCAAGTTTGAAAATCAACAAAGGGCAGTAACTCAAAAAATATGATCAGCAGAGTTACGGTTCTTGTACACCGCACCTCTCCATAATGAGATCTTTCCACCTGTAAAGTTTCATGATTCTACCTAACATAGTTTTTGAGTTATGCGCCGGACAAGAATCGAGTTTGAAAATCAACAAAGGGCAGTAACTCAAAAATTTGATCAGCAGAGTTACAGTTCTTGTGCACTGCACCTCTCCATTATGAGATCTATCCACCTGTAAAGTTTCATGATTGTACCTTACATACTTTTTGAGTTATGCTCTGGACAAGAATCCAGTTATAAAATCAATAAAGGGCAATAACTCAAAAAATTTGATCGGCAGAGTTACGGTTCTTGTGCACTGCAAATCTCCATAATGAGATCTATCCACCTATGAAGTTTCATGATTCTACATTTAATACTTTTCGATTTATGCTCCGGACAAGGTTTGGTCTACGGACAGACCGACCGACCTACCGACCGACCGACACGTGCAAAACAATATACCCCCATTTTCTTCGAAAGGGGGCATAATGACACAAGTTTGGAAGAGTTCTTGTTATTTTGTGAAATTGTGACAAGCAATTTCTTCATTTCCCACAATGTTTTTACCAAGAAAGACCAAAAAAATGTTAAATTTAGCTCAATAGAAATTATCGTCTGCAACACCTTTCAAATTGAAACAGTCCAAAATTTTGTTGTTTGGTAATGGGTTAAATCGTGCTAAAGACGCAGCACATCAAACCCATTTGAGGACGGCATAGAAACACTAGATTCGGTAATTGAAACATATCGGAGGTCTGACACAGAGCAATAGATAAGTTAAGGTGAAGACATTCTAAATCTCTTATTTTAAATCCAAACCCGATGTTGTGTGTACTCATTTGAATCGTTTTGATTAGACGATTCCAATGAGTACCCACAACACAAGGTTTGATGTGTATGTGGCAGATCTAGACTTTTTGTAAAGGGGATTCGAACAAAATTCCAAGGGGCGTTTGTATTCATTTTATTGCACACAATTTTGACTGAAGTCTTCCCCCCCCCCCCCCCCCCCCCCCCCCCCCCCCCCCCCCCCCCCCCCGAAACTAGAAACTCCTCTTATATGTATTCCTGTGACAAATGACATCATGTTTGCAAAAGTGCTTGTCCATAAACAGACCTACACATTTATAAAGGTTTACATGTAAACAAACTAAACCCTAAGCAAGAAAAAATATCATAGATCATAAATAAAAGTGATTACTTTAAAATCAATTACAGAGTAGAGCAGAGTAGAGCATCTAGCTGCCATTTTGAGACAAACAAATAAGCTGGGATCTAGAAAAAACATCCCTTTAGACTTTAGTTATTCCATTAAACTGCTATGTTTCCAGATCAGAATATGCCTAAGAGCAGTCTGATCAGGGTCTATGCTGCTTTCTAACAGTTGCTTCAAGTGACAAGCCTGACAAATGATGAATAAGCTATTGGAGACAGGAGACCAAAATGATTCAAGAACAGACTGCATGTATACACAGGCTGATCTGGAACCATGTTGGGCTCAAAAGCCTTAAGGGATCTTTTTCCCAGATCATGACTCAATTATATATACTAGAACATAAAATGCTTGTTCTAAAAAAACAAAACATATTTTACTTCTAACAGGGGTGATAACAGAGCTTGAGGCCCAATCCTGAAAAGCCCGGGGTCTGGGGGCAGCATGCCCCAGGCGAGGTCTAGGGGCAGTGCCCCCACCCCAGACGAAAATCATTATGTATTATGAAAAACACTAGAAACAAGCAAAAAACGATGGGTATCATCATATTTTCTTATCATATTCTGAACAAGTTTTCAGCAGTATCTTCTTTTGTTTCGATGTTTTCTGTTTTTTTATAGGAAAAATCGAAACAAGGCTTTATGTATAGTTTGAGAAAGGATTAAATTCACAGAAAAAATCATTTTATTTGCTAAAAAGACTCTGAATAAATGGGTTGCATGATCTGCTTGCTAGTTTGAGATTACCCCCCCCCCCCCCCCCCCCCCACACACACACACACGAGAAATGCTTGCTACGAAAATGGGTTGAAAAAAAACCACAAAGTCCACACCTTCAAAAAAATCGGGCAGGGGTTCGCCTATATCTTGCACTTTTTTTCTCATTTTTCAAGCCATTTCAAAGATATGGGCAGAGATAGAAGTAAAGGAAAAAGTTTGGAGAGGAACATGACTCATAATGACTAAGTGTCAGCGTTCATTGTTCCATCTTTTTCCTCAAGTAGCCTAGATAGAATATAAAAAGAATCACATACCTTTCTCATACATTTTCCTTGCAGACACTTTTCTCTACATCTAGGACAGTCACACTGTCAGATTTTATCACCTAAATGTGTATAGGTTTTTGCATTTTGTCTGAAAATTAAAATTAATATTACAGTGCTAAATGAAAACAATTCTTAACTAAAACAATTTGGTAACTGGTGGGAATTTTTAAAGAATGGGCCTATCCCCCCCCCCCCCCCCCCCCCCCCCGAATCAAATACATACCGACTTTCGATATATAATCACTGACAACGACCAGGACATAGCGTACATGAAACTTATTTTCAAACATATATCGAATCAATATCGTAATTTTAGCAAACAAAGGATGTTTACGAAGGAATACAAGTGAAATTTAGTGACAAACGAACGCAGTCGGGTGATCGCGAAAACTAATGACAATTACTTTATCGCCGTAAAAACACAAAGAAAATTTCTCAGGATTGCTAGGATTGCAAAAGAGGGTCTGTCTAACTTTAATAATCCTAATAAAACAAAACATTATGTGGATAAAACAATGATTCTTACCTGATAATCTTCGAAATTCATGCCACCGCGTCAAGGTCATGTAAGCGTTTGGATCTTCTGATTTCCGGAGCGTAAAGCGTTTGGGTGAGTGGACTGACGAAATCTCGCAACTCACGAGAGTTGCTAAAACAGCGGGAATTTAAAAATCAGTTTATGATCTCGTCCATAGTCGTCCGTTTTGTCCACCCGTCCAAAAAACTTCTGGGTTGAAAATGCAAAAAAAGACCTGTGAGCTTGTTTTATCAGATGGATACTATCTAGACTACATATTATATGTGTTGCAACGCACATGTGCCAAAAATCCACACAAGTCGCATATGTACACTGGTCATTCACCCCACAACTGCCTCTCCATGAGTGCGGGCGTCCGTGCGTCCGTCCGTCCGTAAACTTTTTCTTTAAAAATCTTCTTCTCAGAAACTACCGGATGGATTTCAATCAAACTTCACAAGAATGATCCTTGGGTGGCCCTCTCTCAGATTCCTTCAAAGAATTTGGATTGAATCAGAATAACCTGAGTTATCTGCCCTTGAATGTCAGAAATAGCTGGTTTTGACTTAAATTTTACTCTTAAATCAACAAATATGTACCATTCAAGACAAAACTATTATAGAGTGTTGGTGACTATAAGATCTTGCCTTTGTATAATTTTCAGCTTGATCTGAATTTTACATCATGAGTTATGTGCCCTTGAAATTGACAAAATTGGCATTTTTGGCTCTTTTTGACTTTGTTTTCATTCTAGCAAATACAAATATTGACCAATCTAGACAATACTTGTACAGAATGTTGGTTACTCTAAGATCTTGCTTTGGTATAATTTTCAGCTTGATCTGAACTTAACATCATGAGTTATGTGCCCTTGAAATTGACAAAATTGCCATTTGCGGCTCTATTTTGACATTGGTTTCACTCTAGCAACTACAAATATTGACCAATCAAGACAAAACTGAGACAGAATGTAGGTGACTCTTAGATCTTGCTTTGGTTTAATTTTCAGCTTGATCTTAATTTCACATCATGAGTTATGTGCCCTTGAAATTGACAAAATTGCCATTTTCGGCTCTATTTTGACTTTGTTTTCACTCTAGCAACTACAAATATTGATCAATCAAGACAAAACTTGTACAGAATGTTGGAGACTATAAGATCTTGCCTTGGTATAATTTTCAACCTGATCTGAATTTTACGTCATGAGTTATGTGCCCTTGAAATTGACAAAATTGGCATTTCAGGCTCTATTTTGACATTGCTTTCACTCTAGCAACTACAAAAATATTGACCAATCAAGACAAAATTAGGACAGAATGTTGGTGACTATAAGATCTTGCCTTGGTGTAATTTTCAGCTTGATCTGAATTTTATATGAGTTTTGTGCCCTTGTTATGGACAAAATTGCCATTTTCGGCTTTATTTGCTCTTTTACAACTATTAGTATTAACTAATCAATACAGAACTTTCACAGAAATCTTACTGACCATACGATCTTACTTGCTTGTAATTTTCAGCTTGGTCATGCATTTGCTTGTTTGTGCAGCCTGAATCTTTGAAATTGCATTCAACAAGACAAACAATCAGGCCTGTGGAGCGCTTCCAGGCCGCCAGGACTGTCTAGTTTACATTTGCTTGTAGGGTATGGTGCAGGCAGCTGTATACATAAAGAAGAAATTGAAAGAAGATGGAATTCTTGGGAATGCATTCCAGAAAGTTAAGGTAAAGTCTGAAATAACGTCACTTAGATCTCTGCCCATGTTTAGATTGGTTTAAATCAAAAGAGCTATTGGTGACAAATTGAAGGGAAATAAATATCCAATCAACATAGTAGGTAGAATAGAAAAAATCAATTTTATGCTTTCTACAGCTTAAGAATATGTCTTAAACCCTTTTCTAAAGAATTCCTAGTTGAAAATAGTTTAAATGTTTTCATTATCATCTCTAAACATGCATGTATAAGTGAAATTTGACTTCTTTTACTAACTGTTCTGTGACCATTCTGTCAGTCTGCAAGACTAAGTCTCTCAGTCATGTGCAGAGCCAGGTAGCCATCTTATCTATCTACTCATATTGAGGTGCTTGTCTCTATTTAACCCTTTCCCAAACAACAAAATTTCAGGGCTGTCCAATTAAAAGTTGCTGCAGACAACATAAAAGATATTGAAAAAGAAAAGATTTGTGTGTGATACAGCTAAGAAAAAATTGAGGCAAAAGGAGAAACTGCTGGTTATCAGCAGTTTCTTCTTTTGTTTCAATGTTTTCAAAAGCCTTTTCTCTTGGGGACGTCAAAAGCAGGTCTTGTTTGGGAAAGGGTTAAATCTTGCTTATACATTTATTTTACACACTTCGGAATAATGACAAGGCAAAATAAAGAGGAAAATAAGGAAATTGCTTATGACAAGCAATTTTTTCATTATCCACACTGTTTTCTACCTATTTAGACAAAAAAATGTTAACTTCCATTCTCTTAAAATTGTCTGCAACAATTTTAAATTTGGACCAGTTTGAAATTTTATTGTTTGGTAATGGTTTAGAATTCACTTTTTTCCATGCAGGAACGTACATCAGAGAAGTATGACCTTGTACTAGTTGGTCACTCACTCGGTGCAGGAACAGCGGCCATCTTGGCTATCATGCTACAACAGGAATATCAGGATGTTCATTGTTATGCTTATTCGCCACCAGGCGGACTACTTAGGTTAGTGTTTTATGTTTATTTTTAATATATATTTATGTACATGGCAGCAATCTTGGCTATCATGTTTACCAAGTTTATGTACATGGCAGCCATCTTGGCTATAATGTTTACCAGGTTTATGTACATGGCGCCCATCTTGACTATCATTTTTACAAAATTAATGTACATGGCAGCCATCTTGGCTATAATGTTTACCAGGTTTATGTACATGGCAGCCATCTTGGCTATAATGTTTACCAGGTTTATGTACATGGCGCCCATCTTGACTATCATGTTTACAAAGTTTATGTACATGGCGCCCATCTTGGCTATACTGTTTACCAGGTTTATGTACATGGCGCCCATCTTGACTATCATTTTTACAAAGTTTATGTACATGGCAGCCATCTTGGCTATACTGTTTACCAGGTTATGTACATGGCAGCCATCTTGGCTATAATGCTTACCATGTTTATGTACATGGCAGCCATCTTGGCTATAATGCTTAACATGTTTATGTACATGGCGCCCATCTTGACTATCATGTTTACCAAGTTTATGTACATGGCAGCCATCTTGGCTATACTGTTTACCAGGTTTATGTACATGGCAGCCATCTTGACTATCATGTTTACAAAGTTTATGTACATGGCGCCCATCTTGACTATCATTTTTACACAGTTTATGTACATGCCAGCCATCTTGGCTATACTGTTTACCAGGTTTATGTACATGGCGCCCATCTTGACTATCATTTTTACAAAGTTTATGTACATGGCAGCCATCTTGGCTATACTGTTTACCAGGTTATGTACATGGCAGCCATCTTGGCTATAATGCTTACCATGTTTATGTACATGGCAGCCATCTTGGCTATAATGTTTACCATGTTTATGTACATGGCGCACATCTTGGCTATCATGTTTACCATGTTTATGTACATGGCGCCCATCTTGGCTATCATGTTTACCAAGTTTATGTACATGGCAGCCATCTTGGCTATAATGTTTACCATGTTTATGTACATGGCGCCCATCTTGGCTATCATGTTTACCAGGTTTATGTACATGGCAGCCATCTTGGCTATAATGTTTACCATGTTTATGTACATGGCGCACATCATGACTATCATGTTTACAAAGTTTATGTACATGGCGGCCATCTTGGCTATCAATATGAATATCAGGATGTTCATTGTTTTGCTTTTTCTCCACCAGGCGGACTACTTAGGTTAGTGTTTATTGTGTGTTATGACCAAGTTTATTCATATAAGGTAGCCATCTTGGCTATCATGCTACAGCATGTTCTTTGTTATGCTAAAGTACAGTCTGACCGGGATGCGTTCTGCTCTCTTACAGTAACTGTTGCTACAGTTCATGAATAAAAAAATATAGAATTACATGGTTCCTGACCAGACTTTGTGTACATGTATATATATGCAGACTGATCTGGAGCCATGTTGGGCTTGAAAACCTTATGGGACCTTTTTCCAGATCCTTGCCCAAATCTAATTTTAAATGGGCTTCATAACATTAATTAACCCTTTCCCACATGTTGACACTTTTGGACACCCTACAAAATTAAGGCTCTGGAAAACATAATGGAAAATGAAGACATTGCTTGTGACAAGCAATTTCTTCATTTCCCACAATGTTTTCTACCAAGAAAGACCAAAAAATGTTAAATTTTGTATAATAGAAATTGTTGTCTGCAACACCTTTGACTAGGCTAAAATTTTGTTGTTTGGTAATGGGTTAATCTTGTCCTCAGCACGATCTTTGAAATTGCTGGTATATAGATCACTATAAGCTTTTCTTGTTTTTGAACCTTCATGTATGATATGTTTTACTATTATTATTTTTGCAGCTATGAATGTGTAGAGGAGACCAAACACTATATCACCTCAGTGGTTGTGGGGAAAGATGTTGTTCCAAGGTAACTCTTAAGCTTTATCTTAGCTTTTTCTGTAACTATTCCACGCAATTCACAGTAGTGACTATCAAACCTAGGATCTCAGTTTGCATAGGTTTGAATCCAACTTTAGCTTAACCCATTCCATTATGTTGACAACTATTAATGCCTCACAAGATAAAGGATTTGCAAATTGTCGTCTTCAACACTTTTCAAACTGGAACAGTCTAAAATGTTTCTGCCTGGTAATGGGTTGAGTCAGAGTCAAGTATGACTCTGACTCAGAATGGGTTAAAAATTTGATTTGACAAAATTATTCATTCCTCAACGATAAATGAGTTGACAATGAACCATCTTCATGGGATGTGCATCTGTCTGCTTAGATCGGACTTTGATTTTGCACTGGTGCAATACTACTGGTAAATGGTACTACTTGAAATTGTCACCTTTGAAAATGGATCACCCGAAATTTGTTGTCCTTTAGGAAAAGATTAAAAAAATTACCTTGTCAGATAAGTTACATCAATGTGTTCTTCTTCAGAATTGGATTACCTCAGATGGAGTTACTCAGAACAGATCTCATTAATATTATCAAGAAAAGTACAAACCCAAAAGTAAGTATGTGCTAAGTTTAGTGCAATAGTGTTGTTAGTTCATTGCTGCTTTTTAACAAAAAAGGTTTTTGTTTGAAACCAATGACATAGAACTTCCATAATTGAGTGTCCCTTATAGCATTTGAGAACAACATGGTTCCACACAGTCTGACCAGGAACCATGTTGTTCTCCAATAGTTTCTTCATGGTCTGTTTCAACTGTATCAGAGTAATATGGATGGTGGCTAGACTGCTTCTAGGTACAGCCTGATCTTGAAACCTGGCTGTCTCAAATGCTATAAGGGACGTTTTTCCAGATCCTGACTCATATGTATTTGCATGAATTTTTCACTAGAAAGAAAAAATAGCAACATTCTACATTCATAGCACTTGCTCTACAATTAATTACATCATGCTTTTTACAATTCGAACCTTGCTGGATGCCAGTCAGAGAAGAAAAGAAAAATTCACTGTGAACTATTAAAGCTACAAATAAAAATTAAATGGTTGTTAATAAAGATAGGATTTGTGTACAATATAGCTTAGAGAAAATTGAAGCAAATGAAGAAATACCTATTTTCTTTTTAGCTCCACTGGCCGAAGGCCAGCCAGCTATTGTCATGGCGTTGTGTCTGTTGTGTGTGCGTGCGTCCGTCCGTGCATGCGTCTGTCCGTTAACTTTTTCTTTAAAAATCTTCTCCTCTCATACCAGTGGGCCAATTTTGACCAAACATAGCAGGAATGTTCCTTGGGTGACCCTTTAATTAAATTGTTCAAAGAATTTTGATTGGTTTATAAATGTGGGCGTGGCAGGGTGGGGCTTATCAGACTTAGAGAAATCACAGAATAATTCTTCAAAAATCAACCATATGGCCAATTTTGACCAAACTTGGCAGAAATTTACCTTCGGTAACCCTGTACTTAAATTGTCAGTGAAATTTTGATTGGTCCATAAATGTGGGCTTGGCAGTGCGGGGCTTATCAGACTTACAGAAATAAAAATATAATTCTTTAAAAATCAACCATTCTGCCAATTTTGACCAAACTTGGCAGAAATTACCTTGGGTAGCTCTTTACTTAAATTGTCAGTGAAATTTTGATTGATCCATAAATGTGGGCTTGGTAGTGCGGAGCTTATCAGACTTACAGAAATCAAAATATAATTCTTTAAAAATCAACCATTCTGCAAATTTTGACCAAACTTGGCAGAAATTACCTTGGGTAGCTCTTTACTTAAATTGTCAGTGAAATTTTGATTGGTCCATAAATGTGGGCATGGCAGGGCAGGGCTTATCAGACTTAAGAAATCACAAAATAATTCTTTAAAATTCAACCATTCTGCCAATTTTGACCAAACTTGGCAGAAATTACCTTGGGTAGCCCTTTACTTAAATTGTCAGTGAACTTTTGATTGGTCCATAAATGTGTGCATGGCAGGGTGGGCTTATTAGACCCCTTGGAGAAATCACAAAATAATTCTTTATAGATCAACCAATGGGCCACTGTAGAATAATTTTGGCAGTAATGTTCCTTGGGTGGCCCTTTATTTAAATTGTTTGTGAAATTTTGATTGACCCATTAATGTGGGTGTGGCAAGCGGCGCTTATCAGAATGGGAGAAATCACGAAATTATTCTTTAACCCTTTCCCAAAGGGCAATTTTTCAAAATTTCCGTTTCAAAAGCCACTGAAGACAACAAACAGACCTTGTTAAAGATAGAATTTGTGTACAATATAGTTAGAAAAATATTGAGACAAAAGGAGAAACTGCTGGTTATCAGCAGTTTCTTCTTTTGTCTCAATGTTTTCCCAAGCTATTTCTTTAAGGGACATCAAAACCAGGTCTTGTTTGGGAAAGGGTTAAAAATAACCATTTGGTCAATGTATTGCAAATTTTGCAGAATGTTCATTGGTTAATCCTTTACTTATATTGTAAGTGAAATTTTGATTGGTCTATAAATATGGGTGTAATAGGGAAGGGCTTATGAGAATTGGACAAACCATGAAATAATTCTTTAAAAGTAATGGGCTAATTTTGTCCAAACTTGGCAGAAATGTTCCTTGGGCAACCCTCTTCAAGATTTGGCAGTGCAAGGCTTACAAGAAATCATGAGATAATTCTTTTACTTTAGCCAGTGGAGCGATTCAGGCCCTCTTGGGCCTCTTGTTTATTTATCTGAATGTTTTTCCAGACCTTTTCACAGCTAAAACGAGTTAAATGTATCAAATACAAGAAATACCTGTCCCATGGACCTAAGAAGCCATGTTTGTACAATTATATTGATGAATCGTCTTTAACATAATGTCATAGGGGTGGTCAATTAGAAATAATAACAAAACCCCATATATCTGATGAAATATGTGAGAGTAATGTCTCGATAAGTCGGAAAAAGGGTAAAAAACAGCTGTCCCACCTTGGGGGTGGTCCAGTTCATTACTTTTGTACGGAGAGTACATATATAATACATATACAGTATACATGGTATCCCAACCAGTAGCTTTTCCAAATTGTTTTAGTGGTGAAATAAAGAAATTTAAGATAAATGCATTTTTCTGCAAACAATTATGCATATGTCCCATGGTCTGGTGTGAATTACATTATTTAGTTTTACACACATCCTAAAACGAAACCATGTTTTGGATACATGATATCAAATATCATTTATAAATAGTCAACAGCATGCGCAAACACATTGTATTACTTTTGAAAGTAGCAGTAGATTATAGTAAGTCACACTTTGCAATGAAGGAAGCTACCCCGCTCAAGGAGCAGTAAATGTGAATTACGTTAATGCTTTTTAAAATTTCACACAATCAACGCTTAAATTAACTTAAATACATAGTTTGGCATGTACCTACACATGTGTAGATTACATAAACCAAGAAGAACATTTCTCTTCAGAATTATTACCTGTGGAATTTTATTGTATGTTCAAAATTGTGAATTACTTGTCTGTGAATTACGTTCCGTCATTTTTCGTTCCATAAAATATTTTATTCATTAAATGTCGCAAAATTAGAAACACTCAAGTCATGTTTTAAATATTTATTAAATTCAAGTAGTCAATTGATAGTAAAACCGAAATATGTCAATGTGAAAAATCTAAGACCGAAACTATAGTGGGACATTTTTCGTTCGTAATTGTGCAACTTAACTCGTTTTAGCTGTTCAAATTGGGGACGTCAAAACCAAGTTTTATTTTGGAAAGGTTTAAGAAGCTTTAAAGATGAAATGATTAAACTATTATTTTAGTGGAAGATAATCACAAAGGCCCTTTGTTGTGGCACCAAGTCAGCATCAAGGATGTCATACGAGGATGTAAGAGAAGATATTGAGCGCAACGTAACAGCGCATCCGTCAGACGAGCAGATTGGTCTGACTGCCCATAAACCCATGTATCCACCTGGCCGTATTATATTAGTCGTCAGAAATCATCCAAATAGTAAAAAGTAAGTCATGGCATAATTCATGTAAATAAATTTTAACGAAACCGTCCCCCTGTCAGTGGCTGAAGTATAAATTGGCGTCAGAAGGTAATCATATTGTCCTGGCTTTAATCCCTGACTGCGGCAAATGTGTCTGTCTGACATGTGTCACATTCATTCTGTCACAATTATATAGAACATCTCACAGAGTTTTATAATGTAAAATTCAATTTGAATGCAAGTGTGAATAATCATGCCAAATAAAATCATCAAATATCAAAACAAATGTTTCAAAATGCGAAGATTTGCAAATTGTAAATGTTTCACCACTTAACCAAGTAAAGTGGTTTGATGTCTGAATATATTTTCAATTTGTAGAACAAGATTTATAATTAAAAAAATGCTAAACTATGTTTCCAGACTATGTTGTGGTGAGAAGGAGCCAGTCTACCAGGCAATATGGGCAGATAACTCTGACTTTCAGGAGGTACTTATATCACCTACAATGGTGAACGACCATATGCCGGACAATGTACTAGATGCTCTAGAAAAGGTAGGAGAAAAAGGGATTGTCTTGATTGGTTAAAGTGACATTTCACATTTTAATTCATTTTTATACGCCCGTCAAAGATGGGACGTATTATGGGATCACCCGTGAGGTCCGGCGTCCGGGCATCCGGGTGTCTGGGCGTCCGGCGGCGTCCACTTCTTTGTCCGGAGCATAACTCTGTCACCTTAAGTCCGATTGACTTTAAACTTGGCAGTTATATTCTTCTTATCATTACGGAGTGCAGTGCACAAGAACCATAACTCTACCTGGCTTAATTTTTGAGTTATTGCCCTTTGTTGTTTTTCAAACTTGAATCTTGTCCGGAGTATATCTCTAAAAGTATAATAGCTAGGATCATGAAACTTCATGGGTGTATAGATCTCACAAAGGGGGAGTGCAGTGCACAAGAACCATAACTCTACCTGGCTTATTTTTTTAGTTATTGCCCTTTGTTGTTTTTCATACTTGAATCTTGTCCGGAGTATATCTCTAAAAGTATAATAGCTAGGATCATGAAATTTCATGGGTGTATAGATCTCACCAAGGGGGAGTGCAGTGTACAAGAACCATAACTCTACCAGGCTTATTTTTTGAGTTATTGCCCTTTGTTGTTTTTCATACTTGAATCTTGTCCGGAGTATATCTCTAAAAGTATAATAGCTAGGATCATGAAACTTCATGGGTGTATAGATCTCACCAAGGGGGAGTGCAGTGCACAAGAACCATAACTCTACCTGACTTATTAGCTCACCTGAGCACGAAGTGCTGGAGGTGAGTTATTGTGGTCACTTTTTGTCCGGCGTCCGTCCGTCCGTCCGTCAACATTTGGGGTGTTTACACCCTAGCATCCACAAAAGTTACTCAATCTTGATCAAACTTGGCCAAAACAAGTACGATCATAAGTTCTCGGACAAGTTCGATTATGGGCCTGATCGGACCAGAAAGTGCGGAGTTATCTGCCCTTGAATGTCAAAAAATGCTGTTTTTAAGTTTGTTTACACTCTAGCATCTACAATTATTGATCAATCAAGACAAAACTTGGACATAATGTTGGAGACCATAAGATCTTGGATGAGGTGAATTTTCAGTCTGATCTGACAAGAAAGATTAGAGTTATGTGCCCTTGAATTGGGCAAAATTGCCACTTTTTTGCTGTATTCAAAAAAAAAGAGTTAATCTAAGGGAAGGAACTCTGACACTACTTTACTTCAGTGTAAGTAGAGTTATCTAGTTTGATAGAGGATATAAATAGATTTACACTCTTATTAACCCATTACCAAACAACAAAATTTTAGCCTAGTCCAAAATCATAGGTGTTGCAGACGACAAGTTCCATTGAACAAAATTTAACATTTTTTGGTCTTTCTTGGTAGAAAACATTGTGGGTAATGAAGAAATTGTTTGTCACAATGTTTTCCAAAGCCTTTATTTTGTGGGGCATCCAAAAGCGCCAATGTGTGGGAAAGGGTCAATCAAAACAAAACTTGGACACAATGTTGGGGACTTTAAGATCTCAGATGAGTTTGATTTTCAGTCTGATCTGATCTGAAAGTCAAGAGTTACGTGCCCTTGAATTTGACAAAATAGCCATTTTCGGCTGTTTTCAACCTTTTTTACGCTCTAGAATCTACAATTACTATTCAATCAAGACAAAACTTGGACACAATGTTTTCGACCATAAGATCTGGGATTAGTTTGATTTTCAGTCTGATCTAATCAGAAAGTCAGGAGTTATGTGCCCTTGAATTTGACAAAATTGCTGTTTTTTACTGTTTTCGACTTTGTTTACACACTAGAATCTACAATTATTGACCAATCAAGACAAATCTTGGACACAATGTTGGAGACTATAAGATCTTAGGTAACTTCGATTTTCAGTTTGATCTGACGAGAATGTTGAGAGTTATGTGCCCTTGAATTTGAGAAAATTGCCATTTTTCGGCTGGTTTCGACCTTGTTTACATTCTAGAATCTACAATTATTGATCAATCTATACAAAACTTGGACATAATGTTGGGAACCATAAGATCTCATATGAGATTGATTTTCAGTCTGATCTGATCAGAAAGTCGAGCGTTTTGTGCCCTTAAAATTGACAAAATTGTTGTTTTCGGCTGTTTTCGACCTTGTTTATACTCTAGAATCTACAATTATTTATCAATCAAGACAAAACTTGGATACAATCAGGGCTACAGATAAGTGGAGGTGAAGACATACTAACATTGTTTTTTCGAATTCAAATCCTATGTTGTGGGTACTCATTTGAATCGTCTCGACGAGACGATACAAGTGAGTACCTACAACATAGGGTTGGATGATCACTGACAGCATTATTGCAGTTTGAAAAGTCACCACCCCTCTTATCTGGAGCCCTGTACAATGTTTGGCACCATAATTTAGATCTTGGATGAGTTAGATTTTCACAACCTTATTGACCATAAGTTCTTTTTCAGTCTTAAAGTAATAAATATTAATTGAATTGAACAAAAGTGTTGCTCATATCATTTAGATTCAGGTGAGCGATATAGAACCATCATGGTCCTCTTGTTTTTTGAGTTATTGCCCTTTGTTGTTTTTCATACTTGAATCTTGTCCGGAGTATATCTCTAAAAGTATAATAGCTAGGATCATGAAACTTCATGGGTGTATAGATCTCACCAAGGGGGAGTGCAGTGTACAAAAACCATAACTCTACCTGGCTTATTCTTTGAGTTATTGCCCTTTGTTGTTTTTCGTACTTGAATCTTGTCTGGAGTATATCTCTAAAAGTATAATAGCTAGGATCATGAAACTTAATGGGTGTATAGATCTCACCAAGGGGAGTGCAGTGCACAAGAACCATAACTCTACCTGACTTATTTTATGAGTTATTGCCCTTTGTTGTTTTTCATACTTGAATCTTGTCCGGAGTATATCTCTAAAAGTATAATAGCTAGGATCATGAAACTTCACGGGTGTATAGATCTCACCAAGGGGGAGTGCAGTGCACAAGAACCATAACTCTACCTGGCTTGTTTTTTGAGTTATTGCCCTTTATTGTTTTTCATACTTGAATCTTGTCCGGAGTATATCTCTAAAAGTATAATAGCTAGGATCATGAAACTTCATGGGTGTATAGATCTCACCAAGGGGGAGTGCAGTGCACAAGAACCATAACTCTACCTGGCTTATTCTTTGAGTTATTGCCCTTTGTTGTTTTTCATACTTGAATCTTGTCCGGAGTATATCTCTAAAAGTATTATAGCTAGGATCATGAAACTTCATGGGTGTATAGATCTCACTAAGGGGGGAGTGCAGTGCACAAGAATTTTAACTCTACCTAGCCTATATTCTGAGTTATTGCCCTTTGTTGTTTTCATACTTGAATCGTCCAGGGCATATCTCGAAAAGTATAATAGCTAGGACCATGAAACTTTTACCAACCCGCTCCCCCTGTTGACATAAAGCAGTGTTACGGGCGTATCTTGTGACAGTTTGACACCTTGTTTAAAAGTATGTCTTGATGCAAAGATTGTTTATTCCAATGCGTAGAAATGCTATCAGTTTATCAAAGTTTTCATTTATAAGCGAACAATACGCCTTTAAAGTTGAGACAGAAATGACAAATTCTAAATAAATCTGAACTGTTGTCCACAACAATTTGTTTAATTTTAGCACAAAAATATATATTTCTTGTAAACGGGCCAATATTTTGGCTTGAAATTTTCAGAATTTCCATAAGAAAACATGCTCTTTCAGATAGAATAAAAGTAAAATTTATGTAAAAATAATCGTGAAATGTCACTTTAAAGTGTTATTAAACAGGTTTAGCTAAAAAGATCACAAGTTTGGTAAACACAATTTTTTATATAGATAATTTGTCAGAAACTATGATAATTAGAACTCTTACAAATGTGAAAGGTTTCCAACATCTTAAGATTACTAGAATTCAAATATCAATTAAGCAATGAATGTGATAAATCATGTTCATATCTCAATTTTCTGATTGAGAATTTCTGTATATTGCAGGTGTTGGTCAATGTAGCTCCACCAAAACCAACAAGAACTCTAACAGAGGCAGAAAGGAAAGCTTTACTCAATCACGACATGTCACCAGACAGCCCAGACACACCCGAGTCACAAAAACATTTAATTATAGAAAACCAAACACAAACACTTAGTGAATCTGCTCCATTCATTCAGAGCAATCTGTCTAATACAAACAATCAGATACATTTAAACCATCTGGGATGGGACGCGGTTACAGAGGAGTTGTTGTTGAGTTTGGACAGACATCACTTGTTTCCTGGTTTTGGAGAACCACCGCATTTAGACATGGAGATTGGTACTGACTGGATACATGCCCCGCTCGCTAGTCCGGAAATTCTGTCCTCCGCGTCAAGTATGACAGGTCTCAGTCGCTCAAGTTCTGTAGCGCGGACTGACACTAAGAGTGATACTAATGTTACTACAAGACTTGAACCTATACAGCAGTCCCCGGATGTGAAAATGAAATCCGACACACCTGTGATTGGTTCGTTAGAGAATGTATGTGAAACAGACAATGTTTCTGATCATGGCACCAAAGTGCACAGAACTGTGTCAGCTGGTAGTTCAAACTTTCTACTTAAACCCCAACATTATAGAGTACTAAATGGAAGTTCTCAAGATATACCAAACGGTTCTATGAACAACTTGCTGAAATATTCTGAGTCTCAGACCAGTAGGTTTACGTTAAATCAGGAGGGAGAGGGTGATTTACAGGCTGATAGTGTCTCGCAAATATCAGTCTCCGAAATTGACCAAAAACCTAAAATAAAACCATCTTCTCTAGAACTTATATCAAGTGCAGTTGAAAAGTTAAAGACCAATTCTACAAGTGAGCCAATGGAATTTGATAAAGAATTTATCAATGCTGATCAGAAAGGTACTTTAGAACTCTATGATCACCACTCCCCTGATGAGAGTACACAATATGGTTATGGTAATCCAAATGAGGTGTATTCAGCAGCGTGTATTGGGTACCATCCACAGACATTTGCTGGGTACCATCCCCCTATCAGAAAGACCAATCAGATGCCAGAATCAAATTCAAAAACAGCACGACCAAACAAACGTTTACAATACTCTCAATCTGAGTCTCACATTGAAGTGTTGTCAGACAAGTTCAAAATGAAACGTTCCACAGAGCAGGGTGACATTGCTCATATGGGGGACACAACTAAAGTGTTTATACCTGAGGATAACAGAAAGAAAAAATTATATCAGATTGACTCGTCACCGCAGTTTGATTACAATGTTCTACCAAAACCTGCGGCCATGACAAAACTTGACTCTGTCGAGGAACATGTGACTTCTAGTGTTTTTAACAAGGATAATTCTGCTGATTCTTTGGATCATTCAAACGGTGAGAGTTCTAGACTAAACGAAAGTGACGAAGGAATTTTAGTGAATGAGAATGGTGGATCGTTGGATTTATGTCTAGATGATGAACAAGAACATACCGAGAAAATAACAAACAATAGAAAAGGTTTGATTTTGAGTGACTGTCCTGGAATCACTGATCAAGATCGGACAAATGGAGGACGGAACGGAAGTTTGGCTGATTCCGTCATTTCTCCGACTAGACAGGACAAGTTTGAAGATTTGGAGTCTCCGTTGTTTAATAGTAACTCGTATCATTCGACTTCTGTCAGTTCATTTAGTGGCGAATCTGACAAACATTTGTCGTCTGTGTCAGGTCAGTCCGACATTTCTGATCTGCCTATTGTGGAGACTGATGTTTAACCCTTTCCTTAATGGCTAAGTTTTAGGGTAGAGTAATAGGAAACGGTTTTATCTAGTTAACTGTGAAGTAATTTCGTTCAAACAAAAGTATTTCAGTGGGTGTTGTTATAAAATCTTGTAACTACGGCTTAAATCAAGCCGTATTTACAAGATCTTATAACAACACTGACGGTTTATCAAAACATAACAGTAAACCAAGTCTATTTTAGCATCAAATTCATTGCTATTCGAAAACTATTCCTGGTATTGTCCAACCAAATTAACTCCGGACAACTTAATTTTCATGTGCAAAGTCTGTTAGTTGAGCGTCTTGACAAAACATTGCCGATGTGGGGTCATTACATATGCAGTTGTTCCGGTTTAATCTTGCTGCACTATAATGCCCCACTCTGTATTGTAAACATTCAAAACAACAAATGTAAAGAAGAAAAATGCTGTTTATCAGTTGTTTTGTCAGCCGCTTCCGTTCTTCCCTTTTCCAAACAGCAAAAAAGCTCTAGGGTTGTCAAAGAAGATTGCAGACAGCGAAATGGAAACTGATCTAAATTAAGGATTTGTGTATAACATAAAACAGGAATTATTGAGGCAAAAGGAGAAAATGCTGGTTATCAGCATTTTCTCCGTTTGCCTCAATGTGTTCTGAAGCCTTTTCTATTAGAGACGTCTTGTTTTGGAAATGGTTAAAGACCAGTCTAAATGTTTGTCACATGTAAAGAAGATGAAATGTCCATGCTTTTTATAAATAATTGTATTTATTCAAATTATTTGTTCCTGTTAAGAATTTATACATAATAGTGCAATATGTAAATATGATTTTAGATTACCATTCCATATTTATTTATTTATTTATTTTAAACTTGTTTTAGTGTTCATAGTGAAATTATGACTATAATGAATTATCTTAAGTTGGTCGTTTTCAAAAATGCTGTATCAACAACTACCGTAATTATTCTACTAAACGCCCCTTCCCCCTCAACTCTGATGAAAATATGCATATATTCTAGCACAATTTAAGCGGGAAAGGGTGATTCTAATAAACACCAATTCCCAGATTACGGATTAGATAGTGTAAGTCATAAACAAAACTCACTTCCAAAAGCAATGAAAGAAGGTATTTCCTTTCCCCAAATTTGTTTATAATGAAGTACGTTCATCCAAAAATCTTATTTTACTGTTCTTGAAACAAAACTTTGCAATCTTTTATTTGATTAAATTCAAGTAATGAATTGACATTTGAGTCACATGTTTTGACGAACATTAGACAATCTCTAATAAATACCCACCCCCAACTTTTCTATCGAGCACTTTTCTAATAAATTCCCAGGCGTTAACACTCTTCTATTAAATGTCCGGGCGTTTATTAGAATAATTACAACTAATTCTACATTATTGAACATAAGAGATGATGTTTTATTCATTATCAACTAATTACCAAAAGATTTAACCCTTATCTAGACTACCCCCAATTAGAAAGCTTTTATGGACTACATTGTTTTTTGTGAACAAGATGGAATCAGATTACATTGTTTCGCAGGAAACTTCGAGAGAAAAGGAGAAAATACTTGTTATCAGGATTATCTTCTTTTCTCTCAATGTTTATCAGACTGTTTTGCTTACGGGCGCTAAAACCTAGTCTCACTGAAACATGGCTACATGTAAGTCTTGCCCAGACAAGCTCTGGATTTGACATTCTTAACCAATACAGTCTTTTATCCCATTACCAGACGACAAAATTTAGGGCGGTCCAAATTGAAAGATCCTGCAGACGACAATTTCAAGTGAATGGAATTTTTTAATTTTTATGTCTTTTTGTATGGAAAACATGGTGGGAAATGAAGAAATTGTCACAAGCAATTTCTTCATTTTCCACAATGTTTTCCTAAGTCTTTTTTTGTTGGGGAGTCAAAAGCCGTCACTGTGCAGTAAATACAGTCTTTTAAAGCATGGAGAGTGAAGAAGAACATTCAGGCAATCAGCGTTTTCAACGATTGGTACATACCACGATGATTGGCACATCTGCAAAACCTCTCAGGTTTATCATGAACCTATGTGGGGGAGCAGCTGGAGTCTCAGTACGAATGTTGTGGTACTGGTTTGATAAACGCCAGGAATCCATGGTTAGGTGCTCAAGCCGCCGCGATATGACCTTAATTAAGTTGAAAACGTCGTAAAACCCCAATAAATTAAATTAAATTGACTGGTCTAAAATTTTGCTGTGTGTGCAAGCCACCCTTTCCTAACATAATAACGATTTTTAAGCATTGAAATAATATATATTTAGTTAAATAAAACAGAAAAATGTAAAATGATCATTTCCCATTTAACTTTAAGATATGTTTAACTCTTTCTCAAACAGCTAAAGCCTCTCTTACAACCGGTCGTACGTGCTCCTGCGTGCAGTCTGCGTGCGGTCTGCGTCTAAAACGTACGTTTAGTCGTGCGATGCACGCACGTGCAACGTACGATTTTAGTGGACGCAACCCCACGACGCAGACTGCACGTAGCAAAGAATTGACCGGACAATTCTTTAGGCGCTCTTACAACCTGTCGTGCGTCTTTATAAATCATGCGATTTCGCAGAGTTTTAAAACATATGATTTGAAAAGACGCACGACGGGTTGTAAGAGAGGCTTAAGATTTGGACGTTCCATTTTGAAAGCTGCTACTGACAACAGAATCAACATCAATGTAAATCAAATTTGTATGCATCATAGCCAAGATAGTAGTTTCACAACAAATATATCGATCAGTTTCTGACTGAAATGTTCATTTGGTAGGTATCTGTTCATTTAGGTATGCGGTAAAAATGCCAGAGGTAAAATTGCCATATGCAAAATTGCCATAGGTAAATTAGCCATACCCAAAATGGTAAATAAGCCATAGGTAAATTAGCCATAGGTAAAATTGCCAGACTCCCATTAAAAAGTGTGTTTTTCTTCTATTTTCTACACAGAATTTTGTTGATAACTGATTATGATGTTATAATTTGAAAATTTTGATTTAATAATATGATAATTTGAAAAAGTTGATTTCATAATTTAATAATTTGAAAATTTTGTTTTTTTTTAACAGGAGGGTTACCCCTAAATAATGGATTTTGTTGAAATAAAGTTACAAATATATTTTTTGTGTATAAATTAAGTAGTTACTATTTATTATGAAGTAGAATGGTGTCATAACATTATTTTTGGATCATTTATTCACTTTTCATTATAATTATCGAGAACTTTGGTTTTGTATTTCAATATTGAATGAAATTTGACACACATTTTAAAGAGTTTCTTTTCATCCTAAAATCAACCATAAGTTATGTATTCTCAAAATTTTAGTTATATTTATGCAAAGAGTGTTGTTAAGTTATATTTATTATTTCAGAAACATATTATGACAGTTCAGTAATATAATTGAAGATACTATCACTTGGGACTTATTGGTGTGAATGTCATGTCACATTTACTGTTAATTGTCAGTCATGCCATCATCCCTTATCCCCTTTTCAAAACAACAGATTTTATCATTTTAAACCTTTCCCAAACGAGAAAAATTTAGGGTTCTCCATTTTGGAAGTTGCTGCTGACGACAAAAGAGATGTTGTTCAAGATAGATTTTGTCTATAATATACCATGGAAAATATTGAGACAAAAAGGAGAAACTGCTGGTTATCAGCAGTTTCTTCTTTTGTTTCAATGTTTTCCCAAGCCTTTTCTATTACGGACGTCTAAACCAGGTCTTGTTTGGGAGAGGGTTAACAAAGCTTTTAAAAACCTTGTTATAGCTAAGTAAGATACACAGAAATCCTGGATCCAAACAAGACCCTTGTAGAAATGTTTTTGGTAAACTTTGAGAGAACAGAAGAAATTGCTATTATCAGCAATTTCCCATTTTCGCTCAATATTTCATTTGATATGACACACAATTCCTTCTTTTGACACCAACCTTGTTATCTATATGAAAAGAATAAAATGTTTATAACCAGGATTTTCGTCTACCTATTTCCATTGATTTTTAAGTTTGTTCTTTTATTTAACAATAGAAGAAAGCGGTGATACATGCAAAAATGTATTGGGTTGTCCAAATTAAAAGTTGCTGCATATGACAATTGGCTATCAATTAACATGGAATATTATGATCTAGTTCATACAAAAATATTGATGCAAATGGAGAAAGTGATTTTTATCAGCTCTTCCTTCTATTGTCTCAATGTTTTTCCTTCTATTGTCCTTCTATTGTCTCAATGTGATCTCGAACGATAATTATAATGAAAATTGGATAAATGAACAAAAAATAATGTTATAACACCATTCTACTTCAAAATAAATAGTAACTACTTAATTATACACAAAAATAATATCAACTTTATTTCAACAAAATCCATTATTTGGGGGTAACCCTCCTGTTAAAAAAAATCGAAATTTTCAAATTATTAAATTATAAAATCAACTCTATCAAATTATTAAATCAAAATTTTCAAATTATAACATCATAATCAGTTATAACAAAATTCTGTGTAAAAAAAAAACAGAAGAAAACACACTTTTTAATGGGAGTCTGGCAATTTTACCTATGGCAATTTTACCTATGGCTAATTTACCTATGGCTAATTTACCATTTTGGGTATGGCTAATTTACCTATGGCTAATTTACCTATGGCAATTTTGCATATGGCAATTTTACCTCTGGCATTTTTACCTACATTCGTTCATTTATTATTCTGTTGTTTTTACATTGTTAGAAATATGTTTGTCAACTTTTAATTAAAAATGCTCATTCTTTTCAATATCGCATTAGTAATATATGCTTCTCTGCTACAAACCTAATTCAAATCACTTACAGTGATTCCCCCGCTTTGATATTTTAGGCTAACCTTACTCCTGCTTTACCACGGTGGATAATCACCTGATACAATATTTTCAGAAAATTTTCAATAATTTTGTAAATACTGGACCGATCTGAATTCGGTTTGAAGCAGAGAATGTGGGCAGACTTCACGCATTAGATGGACGTGGTTGATTTTTGAAAAATCAACTGATAAAACAGCTATTGAAGATAAACCAAAATTTTGGTTTATCTTCAATAACTTTTTTATCAGTTGATTTTTCAAAAATTCAACACATCCAGCTTATTTCCTGCATTTTCCCAACTTCTCTACTTCAAACCGAATTTAAATTTGTCAAGTATTAAAAAAGATATTGAAGATTATCGGAAATTCTGAGTCACGTGATTATACCGTTTACAGTCAAAACGGCCCAAGGGCAAAACGGCCCAATACCAAAATGCCCCGGTTTTTGGTCAAAACGGACCGGGTTTTGGTCAAAACGGCCCAAAGCAGTTTTTCAACTTGGTCAAAACGGCCCATTTTTTTAACATACAAATATAAATATCGATCTATTTCAAAATTATTATTGTTGTTATTTCGATCATATTTCCTGAATTAGACTGGGTTCCAGACTGATCATTTTTCCCTCCTTTACTTTCTCCGGTCCAAAGATCAGTCTGGGGTCTAGTCTGGTTCCCGCCTCTAATACACTACGTTATAAAGAGTCTGGTAATGCCTGGCAAACCGGGTCCATTGATTGGTTAGTATACACAACCGATGAAACGTCTCGACCAATCAGAGCCGCTCGTTGACGACCATGTATACGGCCTCGGAGATTAGCTATTACCGTACCTATATTCATAGTAGATTTCAGGTACGGGAACCAGACTATCTGGGGTCAAGCAAAAGCGCCATCTGCTTTTTTCACAATTTTTGGGGGTAATTTCACGAACGGTAACTCGTCCAGATAATTATCTAGTGCTGTATTTAGTAACAGAAATCCCCGTGGACTAGACTGGTACCCGTATTTCTTCATGGAAATCGGGTACCCGTCTTTTTCAAGATAATTCTAATTAGGCTAACAATTATTGCACAATTCAGCAATTATTGGATTTTATATCTTTTTGGTAAACTGTTATTGCTAAGGGCTAAACGGTTGGCTATAAATCCTACGGTGTCGGTCGCTTAACCCTTTTAAAAACGGCCAACATTTTGACCGCTTTATTTTGAATGCTGCCGAAGGGATGTTGAACAGAAAAGGATTTGTGAACCAAGAAGCTGAGAAAAAACTGAGGCAAAAGGGGAAATTGCTGTTTATCAACATTTCTTCTTTCGCTTTAATGTTTCCACAAGCCCTTTCAATTAAACACGTTGAAACCAGGTCTTGTTTGAGAGAGGGTTTGCCCTTTCCCGAAAAAGACCATAATGGAAACGGGTGATCTAAAAAAAGAAGAAAAAAAGCAGAAACTTAATATTACCATCAGTTTTCTCCTTTCATCTCAATATTTTCTTTCTGTGTACAAATGCCATCTTTATCAACAACAGTTTCTGGTTTTGCAGCGTTTTCAAATTGGAGCAGTCGAAGGGCTGACTAATAACCAGAAAACAAAGTTTCAATCTTGTCTAAATTCTAGATGTTGCAGACGACATTTTCAAGTAAATCATTTAATGATATGTAACTTTTTTTTCTTTTTGGAGAAAAAATTGCGAGAAATTTTAAGAAGTTATGTGCCACAAGCAATTTCTTCATTGTCGGCAATGTTTTCAAAAAGCTTTATCATGTCGGGTGTCAAAGGCGTCAATATGTGGGAATGGGTTAGTGTGACACACTTACAGTAGACAATAACACATATAACACCTCTTCTTATCAGTCTGTTATCTTATCCACCAATTTACACCTTAACAAACGACCGCAATTTAGACTCCCATTTTAGAAGATGCTTGCAGGCGACAAAATTTGTGATGATAAAGGTAGGATTTGTTTAAAATAATGCAAGAAAATACTCAAACAAAAGGAGAAAACTATTAGTATCGAAATATCTTCCCAGCCTTTTCTATTGGAAAGGTCATGTTCGGGAAATGATTAAATAGTTTAAATGGCCCATTGATGAGTTAGTTTTTACATAAAAAACACCCATTTCTCGAAATATTTATTAACTATTTGTCAAATTGCGTCATAATAATTTTTCATTTTTCTCTCGACCATTTTTTTTACATTTTGTATCAGACAATAGTAAGAAATGGAACATAACATTTTTCATTGTTTTTCATGTATAATAGAATTTCAAACAACATTAATTTCTCCTACTGTTGTAAGTTTGAAGGAATTTAATAGTTAAACGAATTTATGTTCGAATAAAAGAAAATAAATAAAAAGGAAAAGAAGAAGACAGAATAAAAATCGTTTGCAAGGGTTCCATCCAAGCTTTAGGGTAGTTCACTGTTGAGCTTTAAAACAATCATTTTGTGTCGATATAAACCAAACAAAAGTCGTGCTTGTTCCTTAAAAACTTTTTTTGTAATTGTTACAGAAAAAAATATATGCAGTTTGGGAATGGTTAATCTATCCGCATTGGATTTGCCATGGCTCACATAAAAACCATTGTCCCCCAATTGCATTCTTAAAAATCTATTCATCCGTGCAAAACCAAATTTTACCTGACAATGAATATGTGATTTTGACAACCAAAACGAAAGAAGCACATTGGAAACATTCTTGGAAAATAATGAGAAAATGCTAGAATTTGCAGAAATTTATTTATCTCTCAATATTTCAAACGTAATTCATTCCATTATAGTATCGAGCCTCGTTTTAAAACGGCAGGCTTTAAATAGGTTATACGTCTAAAAATAGATCAATCGGTTTATCGGCTTATCATTGGAAAATACAGTGCTTGTTCCCAGGCGTCAATATCAACACGATCAAAAACGGATGCCGCGATATCTAACGGGTATTGATTTTTTATGCGCTATCTTATTGACCAAATTGTATATTGACGACTGAACCCAGGCTATTCCTGAATATATTTTTGCAAAAAAGAAATCCATACATATTATTTTACTTGTCAAATTATAGGCCTATTTTTTATCCAACCCAAACAAACCTACAATATTGGTATCCTTTTCCAAACAAAGTGATTGTAAGTCCGTGCTACTTTCGGCAAGAGAAACGTTGCAAAATGGATCACAATTTAAAGTCCAAAATGATTTTACAGATCGCGTCCGAAAACACAGGAAATTCCTTGGAGAAAGAATGCTAGATGAACGAATCAAAGGCAATTATTCCACAATTAGATACGACAAGCTATTTATAGAGGACAAAATTTACAAATATGATGACAGTAAACAGAGTATTGTTTATGTAGGTCAGCGTCGTGTTGCACGTGCTCCGCGTGGGAGAGGCGGCCCTGGAAAGCGCGGGAACGTAAATCGTGAGGACTCGGCACATGCTTCCGACCAATCACAACAATCGGCTGACGAAACGGAAACTCCCGACCAAGATCGGCAGTTTTCTGAATGGAAATAGGATTTCGGCCAAGGTCACGATTACGATAAATTTACTATCAATTTACTATCATGGAATATATGTGGTTTTAGTAAACATGTATGTGATTCTACATTTCTGTCGTTTTTACGAAAGTTTGACATTGTAGGTTTGTGCGAGACATGGTCAAAATACAGAGGAGAGTTCGATAATGTTCTTGATGGCTATTTTCATTATGACAATGTAAGACCCTACAATATAAATCATATACGCAATAGTGGAGGAATTAGCGTTTTTATAAATAAAAACCTTCCGTTTGCAAAGTTAATCAATCGTGTTTTTGAGGAATTGACCGATTGCGTGGTTCTTTACTGTAAATTATCTGAAATGTTTAACACTGTAGATGTTATTATGTATTTTGCCTATGTGTCTCCAGAGGGGTCTTCAATTTATGAAAATTTAATAGAGAAAGATGGAGTTGTTAAAATTCAGAATGACTTAGAATTTGTAAAATTTCACTACCCTGATTGCAATATTCTTTTTGCAGGCGACACTAATGCTAGAACCAAGAATCTATTAGACTTTATACCTGATGATAATCTCTTTTACGTTTATGGTGACTCAGATTATGATAGTAGCAATTTTGAAATGCCGCGAAATAATAAAGATTCAGTTGTCGCGAATAACTTTGGGAAATCTTTCGTTCAACTTTGCTGTATATTTGATATACATATATTGAACGGGCGATTCCCAGGGGATATGTTGGGGGAGTTTACCTGCCATGCAAATGACGGAGTTAGTGTTGTTGACTATATTGCTGCATCTACTAATTTATTTCCATGCATTTCTGACTTTAGGGTTATTGATAATGATCTATCAGACCATTTTCCTGTATCATGTAGTTTGTCGTTGGAAAGGAAGAATGAAGCTGTTACCAGTGATGATATAAACCATCAATTAAATGATTCAGAAATTATCGAAATGCACAGATATAAATGGCGAAACGATATTAAAAATTATTTTCAACAAAAATTGACAGACCAATTTAATTTAAGAAACACACAATTATTGCATGAAATATCAACTGACATTAATAAAGCTGTTTCTTCTTTAACCTCTATATATCATGAAGCTGGATCTAATATGATAATAAAACCATTTAAGTTCAAGTCTTCACAACCACCATGGTGGGATGAAGAATGTGATCATCATAAATCTTTGAAATACAATGCACTGCGAAAATTTAGAAATTCTAATGATTTCAATCATTTAAATGACTATAAGTTAAAGCGTAATTCGTTTAAAAGATTATGTAGAACTAAACAACTAGACCATGAAAAATTACAAAGACAGAAATTAGTAAATGCTAGAAATAATCCAAAATCATCTTGGACATTGATAAAGCAGGCTAGAAAAGTCACAAATATTGCAAATTCGATTAAACCTAAAGAATGGATTTCTCATTTCCAGTCATTGCTTTACGATGAACAGGCAGATTTAGTAATTAATAATACTCCATTAGATCAAAACGAATTTTTTGAGCTTGATATTCCATTTACTTTAGACGAGATTCGATATGCATTAAAAAGATTGTCGGACAACAAAAGTCCCGGACAAGATGGTGTTCCCTCTGAATTTTATAAATATACACCCGACACCCATTTGTCTATAATACTTGCAATGTTTAATCAAATTTTGATATCGGGTTCTTTCCCAATTAATTGGTGCAAAAGTATCATTACAACAATACATAAAAATGGTTCTGTAAACGATCCAAATAACTATCGAGGTATTTCAGTAACAGACTCGTTATATAAGATATTTTCAACTATTATTAATAAACGTCTTTATGATTGGCTAGATCGTAAAAATGAAATAGATGAATGTCAAGCAGGCTTCCGAAATGGATATTCAACGGTTGATAATATTTTTTGTTTACATGCTATGGCTCAGAAATACTTATCAAAGAAAGGCGGACGTTTTTATTGTTTTACGTTGATTTCAAAAAAGCCTTTGATAAAGTTAATCACGCCAAATTATTTCAAATTCTAGTAAAAAGAGGCGTAAAGGGAAAATTCTTACGTATTCTTAAAAACATGTATTCAAATTTGCAAGCTTGCGTTAAATTCAATAAGCAAAATAACTATGTCTTTTCAAACAAGAATTGTAGTTTTACAACGTCAAATTTCTTCACATGTAACGTCGGCACCAGACAAGGCGACGTAACGTCAACTACGCTATTCACGTTATTCATCAATGAGTTATCGATCATGTTAAGACAGAAAATTAACTGTGGAATTTTTATCACTGAAGATATGCACGATATAATATGTCTCATGTTTGCTGATGACGTGGCGAATTGCGCTGAAACAGCAAATCAGTTACAGCAACAAATAAACGTTATCGACAATTTTTGCATTGATACTGGAATGGAACTTAATCTAGACAAATCAGAAATAATTGTTTTCCGTAACGGTGGCGGTTTGAGGCATTATGAAAATTGGTACTTTCGGAATTCTCCTGTAAAAGTTGTATCTATGTATAAATACCTAGGTGTCTATTTTACCCCAACATTATCATGGGCATCTACCCACGAGAAACTTGCAACTCAGGCAAGAAAAGCATTGATGGCGATAAAACAATATCAAAAGCCTTTTGGGTTTTTCCCGCACACAGAATACTTCAAGTTGTTCGACTCTTTAGTAAAGCCTATCCTCTGTTATGCTTCTCAAGTTTGGGGCTACCAGTACTTTGAAACCATAGAAACAGTTCATCATGATTTTTGCAAAAGATATCTTGGTTTAAATAAAACAACCAATAATGCAGTAGTTTTAGGCGAATGTGGGCGTTTACCATTATGTATAACTTATATGACAAATTGCATTAAATATTGGTGTAAAATTCTAGAAATGAATAACTCTAGATTTCCGAAGAATTGTTATATAATGTTAAAAAGGCAGGATGATATTGGTCGAAATAATTGGGCGTCCATGGTTAGAAAATTATTATTCATGTATGGGTTTGGATTTGTATGGATTTCTCAAGATGTTGGAAATTCCATTCAATTCATAAAAACATTCCGACTCAGATTAATCGATAACTATACTCAAAATTGGCATAGTTCAATAGATTCGTCGAGCAGATGTCATCACTATAAACACTTTAAAACACAATTAAATGTTGAACGTTATCTTACAATGGAATTACCTTTCAAATTTAAAACAGCCTTTTCCAAGTTTAGATGTTTTAACCACAAATTAGCGATAGAATTAGGCAGACACAATAACATTGACGTAGATCAGCGAATTTGTTTATTTTGTATGAATGTAACAAACAGTAGATATATTGATTGTGAATATCATGCATTTTTTCACTGTCGAAAATACAGACGAATTCGAGAACAATATTTATTCAGTTGGTACAAAAAGGGAACAACATTTAATGATTTTTATCTCTTGATGGGTACAAACTGTGACGTAACCATTAGGAAGCTCAGCATTTTCATATACCATATATTATATTTTGACAGCACTTAAGAGAAAATTTATTCTTATTGTTACAATACATAGCAGAGAATCATAACACTATAAAGAATTATCCGTCATTTGCAGGCAGATAGACTTACCTCGGGAATAAAATGTTACATAGGTCTATGAGATATATCATCTTCCATAGTATTAGTCTAGATTAAGAATCAAGATGTTTCTAAACAATATTGCATTTTAATCCTATCCCAAACAAGACCTGGTTTTGACGTATCTGGTTGGAAGAAAACTTAGGAATGCATTTGGACAAAAAAGAAAATGATAATCATAAACATTTTCTCTTTTGCCTAAATGTTTTCTGTGCTATGTTAATCACATACTTTACATTTATTAACTTCGGTTTTTTTGTCGTCAGCAGCAAATTCCAAATTGAAAATAACATTTAGCTGTCTGGGAAAGGTTTAAAGATTATTGATATTAATAAAAATGTAATTATATCATGTTCATGGGATACAATTGTAATTGTTAAATGTAATGTTATATATTATGGGCCGGTGGCCTGAAATATGAAATAAAATATTTGTATTGTATTGTATTGTATTTAAACTGCAATTTTGAATTTAAAAAAATGTCTTTAATTATTTATTGCATATTGTTCTTATGAGGTAGGTTTCATTGTTTATTGTAAGTTGTTTGTTAATTACTAATGATGCGTTAATTAAAGAATTTGTCAAACATTAGTCTTTTGATCTTTTGATTCTGTCAAATTAAAATCGAACGTCTATAATGCGTATTGCCGAATTGTTAATACATCTAAGTGATATATGTTTTTAGTTGTTTGTTTGTTAATTATTGGCATAGATTAATTGTGCCATATTAAAAGTCCAACATATGTAATGTTTGTCTTTATTAGAATTGTTAACAGGTGATCTAATTGATCGTTTTTATAGCATTATCAATAATTAATTTGTTACATGTATATTGTAATTAACATTTCTTTACTTGAAATAATCGCTTTAATCATGGTCAATTACCGACAAAGTTCGAGTATTATTATACATACTACCTACCCTAAGATTAGATGTTGTTTTTCTGTTTGTTTGCCTAACTAGTAATTTGAAAGACCAGAATGATATTGTTGTTAAAGATGAAACCTTACAGAAAAAGAGGGAAAAAGGAAAAACATAAATAGCAGTTTCTCTCCACTTTCAATAAGATAAAAAATGCAAGTGTTCATTTTCGGATCAAAGTAAACATTAATCTTTCAAATGTAATCTGACTCTTCTGTTTATTGGGTCCGATGACAAACTGTAGGTCGATATTACACAATTTTTCACACGTATCTTAAATGGAGACAGTATTATATCGCACCTATCTTAATCGTCCCGTGCTACTGCTTACTGTTGACACGCGTCAAACCTATCCAAACGGCAATTAGGCTATTTGAGGCGGGTTTATCTAGAAAACTGTAGCCAAGTCTTTGAGAATATGTAGATAAAAATGTACCAGTAAAAGTAAACAATGAGATTACAGGAGTAAATATTGTTTACCTTATTGTTAAATTGCCAACATTTTTTTTCAAAACAAAGCGATAAAATTTTCTTAATGTTAAAATGGCTAAATAAAGTGTATAATTATAAATATACTTTTGGTATAAAACATATATCTATATCACTAGATCTGATAGATTAGTTAGTTTTTTAATTCTATATATTTATTTATTTTTTGGGCCGTTTTGACCAAGTTGGAAAACTGCTTTGGGCCGTTTTGACCAAAGTAGGGCTGTTTTGCTCTTGGGCCGTTTTGCCATTGGGCCGTTTTGGTGTGATACCGATTATACACCGTGTTTACTGTAGGTCATGACAGAATCGATATTATCCGACAAGTACAAGAACGTTCATATGTTTTTAACCCTATTTCTCAAATGTTTGACACTGTCAATTCCACGTATCATATCTGCCGCTTTCTCAGCTATCATGATAGTCGGAGCGTTCGTATTACCGGAAGGTATCAGTGGTATGATTGAGGCGTCCACGACTCGTAATCCACTTATACCCTTCACCCTGAAAATGTAGGCCATACAAGTTAATATTGAACTGTAAAAGGTAATTACTAGAGTAACTATCATAGAAACATGTATGTTTGTCTGGATATACCATGTGACTTATGACGTCACGATTTGGTTCTGGATGGAGAATAATTGGCGAAACACCACTCGATTCATGTAAGACTTTTGCAAATAACTTACATTTGCTTACATGCTTACATTTGTCACACCGTTACTTAACTTGGAAGAAAGGCAAGTACTTGCTCGAACAACACACATGTACAATTATCAAAGCAATAGCGTTTACAAGTTGATGCTGAGATAGGCCTACACGTTCACAAGTACACAGTGTAGGAGCGGAAGTGTGTGAAAGCTTGTCTTTGAGTGATAGCTTGTGTGTCTGTACATGGAGGAAATGTAACTTGGTAAACATCAGCGGTTGACATAGGTAAGAAAAAGTTTATGATTGATAATTATTTCAACATATATCTTATACTTTGTTGTAATGTCGTGATCTTGAATAAACATGGAAGACACCGTCCTAATATGCGCCCGGTCTGAGCTGTTTAAACCATACAAAATGCCTTGATCATTTGGATGGGAAAATTGGAGCATGATTTTCACCACATAAAATTGCCATTTTTATCGCTTTTTTAACATTCATCGTAGTGTTTATTCCCAAAATTAAATGCCTTTATGTATGTATTTTTTCACTAAGAACATGATTCAGACGAAATGATGTCCATTCCAATAAAATTCCCGATTTAAGTGTCCGCATTTTGACAGTTTTTATGTACAATCGTTTGGCTAATGACAATTCCCTTATGAATTCATTGTACAATCGCTTACAAGCAGTTTGTAATGTCACTTGCCTATATTTCACACGGATTACAATATCAACACAAACACGAAATTTCGGTTTATCTTATTTAATTTGTTATCCAATGTTCCACAGGATAGGCTTCTTTCTTTACCTATATTTCAAAATTCATTTTAGAGTGATGAATGAGTTTATATAATGGAAACGAATTTTGTGCTAAACGTGTAGACTTGGTTTGTCAAACGTTATATTTATATGTTTTGATCAACCGTCGGTGCCTTTTTGAAAACTCTTGAATACGGCTAGAACCAAGCCGTAGTTACGAGATTTTGTAACAACACCTTCGAAATAATATTGTTTGTCCGAAATTATGTCACTGTTTACTAAATATAATTGTGCCCTATTTTACATCGAACCATGTGCCGTGACGAAAGGTTACTGTATATTCCAATATATGTAAATTGGCAGAGAAGCATAATTCTTACTGAAAGATGGCGAATAATGACACATTTACGAACAGTACAGAAGCTGTCTACAGATAGTATACATCGATTTATTTAAGGATAGTAGGTTCGAAACACATATTTCTATAAATCGAAATCCCTCTTTTCCTCGCCAATTTAGACTCGCTAATTTTTTATCATTCACAGGTCGTTGTCATATTTCACCACGAAAGACACTATTAACTCAGCTTGCTGTCCATGGAAAATGTCACGTGACTATACCGCGTGTATACTCAACGGATTTGCTGGGATAAAGTGTAGGGGAGACCGGGGCTAGTCCGCCCTCGGGGCATGTTCGGTCAGTGGCTCTGTAGAGCCCCTGGACAGAGATAGAGAGCCCGTAACCAGATTGTAATGTCTCTTATGACTAAAGCTGTTCAGCAGAAAGTGTTTGGTCACATTAAATAGAAAAACATAGAAATTAGAAGACAGTTCTTATTTTTTTTGACACTGTCAGTAAATTTTCCACATTTATGCGCATTTTCATTTATAGTAAGATGCGCCATGATTCAGATTTCTTTTTTGTATACTTATGAAAACAATTAAGTCCTCTTTCAGATTAAAACTTGAGATGACGATTTCATGTCATCTAAAAGAAGATAAAACGTCATGTTTCCATGAGGTCTGTCTGGGGCTAGTCCGACTATTGGGGTCGAGGCAAGTTCGGCCACGACCAAACTTGCCCATGAATAAAAAGAATGATCCCGGTTAGAAATGTAATTTCCTGTCGCATCTAAATACATCAGTCACAAAGACCTAGCTCTAACAAAAGCGTAAAAATGGACAAATGCAATACCTCTGGCCGACCTTACCCCGGCCCCTGCTTGTTATCCCAAATGTTCCATTTCTCGCGATGTTTGGCTGTAAAAACAATACCTTTTTCAATTTATAACTTCATTTGGTAGTCGTTTTCAGATTTCTGGAAATTCAAACTATCTTAAAATCCTTTATAATGAATAAATAGCTCTGAGCATACCAAGTCCCAATAGTCGGCCGAACTTACCCCGTGCATGGGCAAGTCCGCCCACTACGATCAAAACTATAAAACTTGAAATATTCTTTCTTGAAAAGAAATATATATAAAAATGATAGACGCAGTTAGAAAGGCTATTACTTGTAGAACTTATATATATAAATTACACCAAAATAACTCTCATAGAATTCAAAATATGAGCAATCGAAAAAAAAGGAGGCGAACTAGCCCCGGTCTCCCCTACAGTACGCGCATTTGATTGTGCCATTCGCCATGCTACGCACTTTTAAAAACCGTTAGGTGTGCCTCGTGGAAATCACATTTCAGTGCAAAATCGTGTGTTTACAATTGTGTATTGTAAAATTATATATAACAGGAGATCCAAACAGGAGATCTGTTTGGTTACAGTAAAAATAATCTATTTTGGATTTCCCAGGGTCATGGATGATGACTATTACAGTTGGCGCCACATCGTATGGCACAATGTTTATATTTTGTTCAAATGTAATTGAACGTTAGACAAAACATAAACACGTGCCATACGATGTGGCGCCAACTGTAATTGGTCCCTGTCAAATGTTGATATCGGTTAAAGCCGGATTTTAAATAACAGATTGACAAAGATTTAGACTTCAATTATACTTTAGTATAGTATTTCGTCGGTGTAAATCAAATATTAGGTTAGTTATGGAATATTTTATATAATTATGTCACGTAATTCTCCATCATGCAAAAATTTCTTATTTTCCCGACATGTTTTCTCTGTATCTTTTACGGGCGTGTATAATATCATGAAAATATCAGTCGAATATAATGCAAAAAGAGGTAAAGACGCATTTATTGCAATCAATATGTCATATATGCAATTCAAGCCATTGTACAAAAGTAAATATTTCTTGTCAGGCTATTGTACAGGACTTGACAAACGATTGTACAAAAAATATTTTTTTAAACGGCAAAAATGGGAAGTTTTAGACGGTTTTCTAACCAAATAATTATATAAATCTCAACACACACATATGCACGAGCTGTGAATGAAAATTTTGTCGCGAAATACCATACAGTATGCATCTATTCGAATGAAAACTGCGATTCGTAACAGCTAAATCACCCGGTTTAGTTCATGCCCAAGTGAATCGGGCCTAAAATGACTTAAATCTAGAACTAATAGCTCCGATTGCTCTAAAAATATTACAGGGAATAATAAATACAGAGATTGGTACAATGATCTGACAAAAGTGTTGTGTTTATCCAGAAAAAACAACAACCTAAATTCTTACCAATGTCAACCGCTGATGTTTACCAAGTTGCATTTCCTCGATGTACAGACACACAAGTTATCACACAAAGACAAGTGTTCACACACTTCCGCTCCTACACTGTGAAGTATATCAAACTTAGTCTAACAAGTGCAAGTTAAAGGTTGACAAAGGAAAAAGAATCTGTAAATATCTTGTCATGGTTCCATGAGTAGACATTGATATCTACGGTCAAATATATGCATACATGTACAATTGTTTATATCAATTGTGGAAAAAGAGAAACGCGAACATGAGACGGGGTAGATTGTACATGAATTTGTCGCTTTAAACAAGTGTCTCATTTACTTCAAGTCGAGTAAGGATTGGAAGAATTTGAACTACAAATCCATTTTACATTAACTGGGTATCAGCGACCATTGATTGGTCGTCTATAGGTCCCATTTTACATGCACCACTCATATGGTACATAGCGGTTGCAGTTGATCGTATGCAATAAAACATCATTTTACCTTAAATGTGGATCTACGACCGTTGATTGATGGTCTATAGGTCCCATTTTACATGTACCACTCGCATGGTACACAGTAGTTGCAGTTGATCGTATGAAACATTCCCAGAACTCGTCACTATCGTACTCGTGTTTACTCGTACATATCGTGTGTCGTAGATCGGGATGGTCCGGGTCCGCACCTTTATCCTTCATGATCTTTGTCTTCAGGAATCGCTTGGCTTCTCTCATACCTGTTATGACAATAAAACGTTAATTAGCACCAGAGACTGCTTAGGAATCTTTAGATGAAAATAATCTTTAGATAAAAAGAACGTTCATAGACTTGTTATGTTGCCCGAATAAGTGTTTGTCACAGAAATAAACTTACTGTACAGTAACATAATATATCGAGGCCGAAATAAAGCATTAAGAATGTGAATGACACCATGGGCACTTTGCGGAATTGAATTGGTTTAACCTAGCGTGTTTTAAAGAACTTCTTTCTCGAAATACTGACAAAATTGTAATTTTTACCGGATTCAATTTACCATTACATACGAACAGAGCTACAAACCCACAGTTAAGAGGGGTTAATTTTTTTCTTTATATGTGCAATATTTTATTAAATGTTTATCAAACCCTAAATTGTGCGGAGTCATTAGAATCGTCAGGTGGACACGATTGATTCAAATAGGTACCCACAACACAGGGTTTAGTTTTGAAATAACAAAACAGTATGCCATTACCCCCTCTTTGCTGTTGATTTTCCTGTAAAGTTTTCCAACATTCCTGCAATATGTAACGTTACCTTTTATCGATAGTTTGATATCATCCGGATGCGAGAAATAGTTGGGATCTATAGCCGGGGGTTCGAATGGGTCTTTACTGTTTAACCTGATGGTACCTCGACTCTTTGGATGAGCAACATTAGATAGTAGTACAACCCCTGGTCGTCCGTTCGCCTTCTTGGAAGACTCGTATAGTTGTTCAGCACTCTGTGTGAGAAATATCGTCGATTTGCAATTAAAAAACTTGTAACTGCAGCTGTTAAGAGGTTTTGTTGAAAAACAGCGATATAACAATGTGTTGCATTTGATAGCTGTTAATCACTCTGTTTAAATATATTAAATATAATGTTTCAAATAATAATTCATATTTTTCACGTGGCTCTGTATTTTTTTCTGTATAAGACATTAAAATATTACTGGAACATTAGAACATTAAAATATAAGTTTTAACATGATCGTGGATTATTTATTGTGCCGCCTAACGCAGAACCGTGGTCAAATAACGATAGACCACAGTACAACATCGATTGTTTCTAAACTGTATTTCACATTAGTGTTGTTGTTCATTTTTTAAGTTTGAAGTGGTCTTTTACCATCCTGTGGAATTTTCTTCCACATAATACTAATTATGATAATTTAACATAGACATAATTAGGTGATAAATACTTTGCAATATATATCTATCATTTAATTAATATCATTCGTAAAAAACCTTGCCTCATTATTCAGCCCGAATATCCGTATAACCGTATCTGGGTCATTCTGATAGAGAGCCGGTATCACCTGGAACTGCGTGTCCGGTAGTCCCGGGTTCGAGTCTCTGCTCGCCTCATCAACCTGCATGAAGCCCAGGCTCGTGATGGGGCCCGTGTTTCTGAACACTCCTGGAAGAAGAGAAAAGTTTTCCCCAAAAAATCCATTTATCGCTATTTATCAATTCACAAAACAAAAAAAATCTGATTTGATGTCTCTAAGAAAAGGGACATGGAAAAATATTGAAGCAACCCCACCAAAAATGCCGATGAAAAATAATATTTTGATTTATATGGTGTAACTCTGATTTATTTAATTGAATTTTACACCATAGAAGTAATTATTATATCTACCAAAAATAATAAGAGTACTCCACCACCATACATACAAGTGGAAGAGCCCACGTTTTCCGCGTACCAAATACTTGAGAAAATGAATGCACTGTAGTGTGAAATGTATCATAAAATCGGGTACGTTTCACCATAAAAACAAACAAAACTAACGAAGCTCTGCACAATCATACATATTTACTGCAAGGACACACCTTTTCTATGTACAAAATATTTCTAAATATTTTAAAATATATAACTAAATTAGGTAGATTTATACCTTATTTACCATAATCTATCTACCAAAGTTACGAGTAGTGACAAACTACAGTAGAATACATATACAACTTTACAAACCCACCTTTTCCTTGGACCAAATACTTCCACATATTTGAGAAGCTGAGTATGGTAGAATGTGTCATTAAATCTGATACATTTAGGAAGGTAGGCACGTATGCGTAGATATGGTCTTGTAAATTGTCGCCAACTGGGAGGTCTTGAACAACGTCTATCTAAAATATAGACAATGTATGTTTATGAGACAGCAGAACTTAGAAGGGATAACTAAGAGCAATAGTTTTGAACTGAGCATCGAATCAATTTATTTATAACTTTGATAGAGGGGATATCCAAGCTTTAAATTCTGATTTTGACTACAAATGTCGTATTTTGCCATCGTGGTGTTCCTTTATAGACATATTTTCCCGATAGCGCCATTTGGTCGCATAAAAGCCAAATGCCTGTAACAGGAACTTTAACATTCTAGAATCAGTATACATATTAAAGGGATAATATACAAAGAAGAACATAAATAAGACAAGTAGTCATTTTCTATAGTATAAAAGAAGAGTCAACCTTACCCCATTTGCCTTAAGATGATCTTTATGTCCGATCCCAGACAACATCAATATCTGAGGCGACTGGACACTACCGGCAGACAGAATTACCTCCCTTTTTGCCTTTATTTTGTGTGTAGTATTGTGTTTACTGAATACAACTCCGACTGCCTTCTTGTTCTCGATCATAACCTTTTGATGGAAGAAGCTAGAGTTACCACCTGACCATAAGACCTCCAGTTCTTTTTGAAGAGGTACGAGGGACGGTCGGAAAGTAGTTGGACTTTTCGTACTGCTGTCTCTCCACTTGCAACTATATAAACACATCAAATATTGGTGGAATCTATATCCATTTGCCAATAACGTGGTCAGTTTATTTTCAAAGATAGTTGCATATATACAATATTCTGTCCACTTATATGTGATAGGGGTTTTACGTATCATAGGCTATTTGTTAGAGGAACAATAAGGGTAACCAAAACAAAAGAACATTCTAGTCATTTTAATCGCGAAGAAGTTAAGTTTTTGAACTACATTATCACTGAAGATTAAATTACCGGGGTATTGTTCATAATTCCGAACTTGGGATAAAAACTCAGTCACAGCAGTCATAGAAACGAGCTGGTTCCCCACCTCTGAAGAGATTAAGCTTTTGCATTCGGCTGGTAGTCATGTTTGTTGCTTTTTGCGGATTCACGAGGATTGATGGTTAGTCATTTCATGTCAAATGGTAAAAACTGTCATAGCCAAGTACAATTCTGAAGCAATTCAGAGAAATCTAAGAATGAATGCTGAAGTAAACGCGTCCCAGATTAACAAAGAAAAATGTTTTCTACTTTACGATTACGCACGCTCCCATACCACCGCATCTACAGTGGAGATTATCAACTATTACCTTTGACAAAAGTTGGTTAACTCTTCTTATAGCCCAGACCCTACCCCACATGACTTTTATTTGTGTCTAGAACTGATGAAAATGCTTGCTGTGAAGAAATTTGAGACCAGGGCGCCTTTGACACCGGTGGTTACACAGTACCTAATACAGTGGGTCTACGTCATGGTTAATAGTGGGAATAGTAAAGCTCCTACGAAGATGGCAAAAATGCATAGACATAGATGGACAATTTGTTTAAACAGTGTAGAAAGAATTTTGTTAAAAAGTTAAATGGTTTTAGAGAACTAGACAAAAATCCAACTACTTTTCGACCGTCCCTCGTATGTCAGAATTAGCGGTATGATGAAGTTCAATTAACATATAGGCCTACTTTAAATCTACATATAAAATTCAACACTCCTACAGATACATATATTGAAAGACCAAGCAAATAAGCAAGGCAAATTATCTATAAAGTATACACAATTTTATGTCTTTGCAATAACAGGAATTCATTTTATACGTGTAACGAATATGTATATAAAGTAAGGTATTCATGTTTAAAAAATCCTCAAACAGATTGTATTCAAGATGCGTACTAAGGCTAGCTTTCGCTGCTAAAATTGGTATACATCAATTGTTCCTCTATTCTAACTGGATAAACGATATATACACAGTTACATATCTATATCGTGTACTTCACGTACTTTGTCTGTTAGGAATAGGGTTTAACGAGCCTTGTGATTGAATCCCATTTCAAGCATTTATGTTTCATAGATAGAAAATACAAATTATATAATATAGAACAAGCCTTATGAACATGTGAGTTGATAGAAATATGCAGATTTGTGCGGTCCATGGCTGGCCGTAGAAACATTCTGGATGTACTTGCTCGTAGTCCGTTATGTGTAATACTACCCTGGGTATCTGATACACCTAACCATGTTTAACAAACAGAAAAAATAATTAGTCAGTACCAATGATACAATTTAGATCATACCTTATGAACATGTGAGTTGATAGAAATATGCAGATTTGTGCGGTCCATGGCTGGTTGTAGAAACATTCTGGATGTACTTGCTCGTAGTCCGTTATGTGTAATACTACCCTGGGTATCTGATACACCTGACCGTGTGTAACAAACAGAAAAATCTTAAAATTGTGTAAGTTCATCTAGAACAGAAACGATTTTGAGTGTGAAGCCATCTTAAAAGCAATGCCTAGGCATGTTCACATTTTCTCAAACAAGACCTGGTTTTGACGTCAATAACAAAGAATGCAATAGAAAGCATACATGGAAAAGAAAAAAAATGCCGGTGAGGATAGTTTTCCCTTTTTCTACTTATACTTTCCATGTTATGTTGTTCAAAACACCTAACTTTCAAACAATCAATTCCAACGTTTCTTCTGCAATTTCTCGCCATATAGCCAAGTTGCATATCCCAAACCCGCACTCAAACAACAAAAGATAATATAGGTCCGAATGAACAGTGTTTTAGATGGCTGGAAGCTGAAAATCGTACCAACGAAGAATACACGAATATAATTGTTAGCTCCACTGGCCGACAGGCCAGCGGGCTATTGTCATGGCGCTGTGTCCGTCGTGCGTCCGTGCGTCCGTCCGTCCGTAAACTTTTCCTTTAAAAATCTTCTTCTCAAAAACTACCAGATGGATTTCAACCAAACTTCACAGGAATGATCCTTGGGTGACCCTCTCTCAGATTCCTCCAAAGAATTCTTATTGAAGTAGAAAGTCTGGAGTTATCTGCCCTTGAATGTCAAAAATGGCCATTTTGACTCTATTTTCATTCTAGCAACTACAAATATTGACCAATCAAGACAAAACTTGGACAGAATGATGGTGATTATAAGATCATGAGTTATGTGCCCTTGAAATTGACAAAATTGCCATTTTTGGCTTTATTTTGACTTTGTTTTCACTTCAACAACTACGAATATTAACTTATCAGGACAAAACTAGGACAGAATGATGGTGAATACTAGTATGAGATCTTGCTTTGGTGTAATTTTCAGCTAGATCTGAATTTTACCTCATGAGTTATGTGCCCTTGAAATTGACAAAATTGCCATTTCGGCTTTATTTTGACTTTGATTTCGCTCTAGCAACATCAAATTTTGACCAATCAAGACAAAACTTGTACAGAATGTTGGTGACTATAAGATCTTACTTTGGTAGAGTTTTCAGCTTGATCTGAATTTTACGTCATGAGTTATGTGCCCTTGAAATTGACAAAATTGCCATTTTCGGCTTTATTTTCACTTAAAATTGCAACCATTGGTATTAATTAATCAATACAAGAACTTTCACAGAGTTTTACTGACCATAACTCTTACTTGCTTGAAATTTTCAGCTTGTTGGCTTTATGTTCACTTTTACAACCATTTGTATTAACTAATCAATGTAGAACTTTCACAGAATCTTACTGACCATACGATCTTACTTGCTTGTAATTTTCAGCTTGGTCATGCATTTGCTTTTGCGCAGCCTGAACCTTTGAAATTGCATTCAACAAGAAAAACAATCAGGCCTGTGGAGCGCTTCCAGACCGCCAGGGCTGTCTAGTGTAGAAAATGGTTTGAAACACACTCTGGTGCACCACATATCAAATTTTGATGGTACAAACAAACATACTATCTGAACAAAGACACAGTTGTGTATGACCTAGTGCTTTATGCATATACGACAAAACTATAAACCTTCCTTAAAGTTCCTGAAAGACTGCGCCAAAAATTCGAAGCTGTAAGAAAATAGGAACAAGAGCCATGTATATACGGCCAAAGTATCATTGCACTGAAAACGCATGTATTTTCAATTCGCATGGAGATTTTGAAAGATTTCTGAACAACTTTATCTCTTTATACTCATAGATATTCTTGCGGAAAATGCGAGCTTTATCCAAATGCAGCTGTATATAGAAGAAATCGAGCTGACAAAAGCTTCCTAATGGATGGACGCACGGGCAGACAAATTAAAAGATGGGTGGATATCAACGATAGCAACATAATATACGAAAAGCGTATAAAAGGGAGTAGATGTATCAAGTTAAAAAAACTATCAACCATAATTATTTACATACCAATCATATCCTTTCCATTATAATCAACCTCTTGATATCCAAGTTCCTTACCAGCTTCAATAAACAACTCTTGTAGTGAAGTAAACCGTTCTGATGAAACAGGTAATTCACCACCTTTGTTATGGTATTCTAGAAATACAATGAAATTCGTTTTATAAACATCTTTTTAACACTTTCCCAAACAACACAATTTAGTGCAGGTCTAAATTGATGCATTGAAGATAAGTTCGAATTAATTTATTCTGTTTAAAACGTCTATTAAACGAAAGAGAATAGCATGGTAAATACTTGCATTTTCTCCCCCCTTAGTTAACTTCGATAAGTTTCCTACAGGCACGAGCTAACCGTTTATCCACATGTCAACTGTTCAGACTTTATACACCAAGTCAGTGTTTTAAACATTAATACTTGACCTTTCCAATCCCTAGTTCAAATGTCGCCTATCAATGGTTTGATATCGTGAGCCTATGTTGGCGAGCAGCTGGAGGCTCGGTAAAGGTGTTGTGGTAGCACTGGTATAAAAACAACAGGAATCCATGGTTAGTTGCTCCAGCCGCCGCGATATGACCATAGCAGTTGAAAACGGCGTAAAATCCCAATACACCAAACCAGTCCCTAGTTTAGAATATTTCAGATAATTAGATAAAGCAGGATTGTTTTCTAGATACTTGCCTGATTTTTCCAAACCCCCACTTTCAGACTTAAGAAAGAGGGATATTCTTTTTATATTTACCGGAGTTTTTCAAATCTCTTGAGCCAGTATATTTTTGACTTGAGACAGTGAGTCAGTTTCTAGGTAGTTTATCAAACCACCATATTCTGACTTGAGAAAGAGGGATTATTATTTCATAGATATTTACTGGAATCTTCCTTACTTCTTGAGTCTTTCGGTTTAGGACAGTCTTTTTTCTATTGGCCTATATGTACCTAATAGAGTTTTCGTAATCTCTCAGGACATCTATTAATTTGGGACAGTGAGTCAATTTTCTAGTTACTTACATGAAAACCATGGACCAGGATATTTTCAGATTTGAGAAAGTATGTAAGGACCTTGTTTATATTCCCATCCCTGACAGTACAAAGTAGCACTCTAGTTACTTACCTGAATTTTCCAAACCCTGGACCAGGATATTTTCAGATTTGAGAAAGTATGGAAGGACCTCGTTATATCCCCAACCCTGACAGTACAACGCAGTTCTCTAGATATTTACCTGAATTTTCCAAACCCTGGACCAGAATATTTTCAGATTTAAGAAAGTATGGAAGGACCTCGTTATATCCCCAACCCTGACAGTACAACGCAGTTCTCTAGATATTTACCTGAATTTTCCAAACCCTGGACCAGAATATTTTCAGATTTAAGAAAGTATGGAAGGACCTCGTTATATCCCCAACCCTGACAGTACAACGCAGTTCTCTAGATATTTACCTGAATTTTCCAAACCCTGGACCAGAATATTTTCAGATTTAAGAAAGTATGGAAGGACCTCGTTGTATCCCCAACCCTGACAGTACAACGCAGTTCTCTAGATATTTACCTGAATTTTCCAAACCCTGGACCAGAATATTTTCAGATTTAAGAAAGTATGGAAGGACCTCGTTATATCCCCAACCCTGACAGTACAAAGTAGCTCTCTAGATACTTACCAGAATTTTTCAAACCCTGGACCAGGATATTTTCAGATTTAAGAAAGTATGGAAGGACCTCGCTATATCCCCAACCCTGACTGCCCATCTTGGCCCAACCATCATAGTCATGGCGACTTCCTCTTGTAACAATCATGGCATTAAGGTTACTTGTTCCGCCCAGACATTTACCACGAGGATAGTACATTCTCTGTGAAATAAAAGTAGAAATAAAGGTAGTCCACCCGTAAGACGTCCATTTTGGGATTATCATGAATAGGATTTTTCGTAAAATGTCGAAAACATTCTAATCGTTTGCGATCGTTGTGAATTACGACGTCTTGTGAATCTCGCCGTTTCAGCACCATACACCCGGTGACCAAGCTCTTTTATCGTTACATAATGGGTAGAGTAACGTACGTTGCTGGAGACATTTGAATTTTCAAGGGCATGTGTTACATAAAGATGCAAAACACCTTCAAATGAACAAATATTATCTTTTTTAAAAGTTTGCATGTAAAACCATTATTATGACACTTGTATTTACGATCTCATTACCGAGACTATCTAAGTGTTCCAGATTTTCTGGTAAATAATTATGTTGAAAGTAAAACAAAGACAAATGATCTGAATGTCACCGAATCGGCTATGAAGCCATTGAGCATTGACCCCCCTTTACAATGACTGTAATTATCGATTATTTAATCGTGTCGAATTAAGTTACCTTCTCCCTGAAGTCGAAGCATGAATGTTTCTGCGGTTCGGAGTAAAATCCCCAGTCCACGCTAGAATGTTGTGTTAAGGCGTTCAGAAAGGGAACAGAGAGTATCAAATTACCGCTATCGTCCCCGCCCGCCTCTAGTAGCAGAACCGTCACATTTTTATCCTCCGACAAACGGGCGGCCAGGACGGAGCCTGCCGAACCAGCTCCAACTAGAAATGAAAAATAAATAAGAATAATGAAACAATGGACTCTGTTTTAAGAGAGTATCAGAAAGAGAACAGAGAGCATCAAATTACCGCTATCGTCCCCGCCCGTATCTAGAATGAGTACCGTCACATTTTTATCCTCCTACAAACGGGCGGCCAGGACGGAGCCTGCCGAACCGGCTCCCACTAGAAACGAAAAACGAGAAAGTAGAAATTCAGTTTAGTCGGTAGCACAAACCATGGTTGATAGCCCACTTGGGAAGAGTTCACACGGAAAAAATCGGCCACATCAATGTATTGTTTTGTTTAATTCTTCAGCTTAGCAGTACTCAAAGGGTTGTAATGACATAAAGTGCACCTTACGCGCCTTTGAGAGAGCCATTCTCGGTTGTTACTCACTCTGCTCTGAATTCAGTGGTTTCTTCAAATATACAAATGAAATTATCGGTGCAAAACGAAAGTAGGGAGCGTTCACTTGAGAACAAGAAATACATTGAAGTGGGCGAATTTTCTACTGTGAACGCTTCCAAAAGTTACGTGGGTCAACTTTAGCGATATGGTCGTTTAATTTTGAACGTAGGCCTATAACACCTGAGACCTATAGTAGACTCTTGTAAGAGCAAAATGTGACATTTGCATTCTCCAACAAGCGTCTCCGTGACCACAAAACATGCGCTTTATTCTTTCATGTAGGCTAAAGTCAATACAATCAAGGGCTCTTGAGAAAAGGATTGAATACATAGAAGATGAAAGACGATACCAAGCTATTCATCATGTACACATAGTAAATGTCGAGCTACTCAAGCAGAAAACACGATTTTAAAATGTATATAAATATGGACAAAACAATATTTTGAAATAAGAATTTCATATATCCTTACTACCTTGGTTTTAGTTTTGTTAAGGATAACAGATTTGTCTGAGTATACGGATAAAAAAGCTTCCAAAGAAATGCTTTACATTAGAAATAAACATTTTAGCTAGATCTAGTTGAACAGCATGATTAGGCCTATTTTATGTCAACTCCTCAACTACAAACATTGAAAGTGATAGTCAGTATTGTCTTCTTTTGCACCCTATTATTTTAAGTTTGTTAATCAAAGTTTTAACTTTTATAAAAAATATGTTAAACAACATCTTCAAAATTAACCCTTTTCCACGAGACATAACTTTAGGACGGTCCATTTTTAAAGCTATGCTCACTGTAGACGACAGGATATGACAAAACTATTATATAGGTTTTGTACCGAAATTGTGGAGGCATTTTAAAAGAATTTGTGTGGGAAAGGGTAGAATGAGTTACCTATAATGTAGTCATATTCAGTAAGTAGGTCATCAGTCACAGTTGTCCCTTTTCTCCACGATATTATAAAAGCTAGAATTAAAACAGCTAATCCCACAAAAATCCAGCCTTTCATCGACATATTCAAATACTGCTAAAAAATCCAGAATTTCTCGGACAACGGCTTATCAAATCATGATATGTACCCTGTTAAAAAAGCAAGGGAAAACCATTTCCAACTTAAATCACAATATGTAAACTAGATCTACACTGTTCGAAATGATTCAGGGATCAAAATATCCGTCAATTATTAAGTCGTTCACGGATCAGATACTTAATTCGCACCGTTGATTTTCATTGAAAACCTCGTAAATGCAGCTTAAAACATTCTGCAGGTACGAGGTTTTCGATTACATGCAGCGATAACATACATACTGCTAAAAACAATAGGTCAAAAATGTATCGAAACCATTTCTACTAGGGACGTAAAAACCAGGTCGTAAAAATTAGGTAGTTTTAAATAACACCCCTAGATATCTAATACGTTTATATCATATCATTGTGATCTTTAAATTCTGGGGCGACTGATTACAACCGATTGATATGAAATCGACAATTAACTGCAGCTTGTTTAACCCTTTCTCAAACGACAAAATTTTAGAGCGGTCCTATGTTAAAGCGGGTTTGGTCGATATAATTGTTGTAAAAATGAAGGAATTTGTGTACAATAAATATATCACAGAAAATATTGAGAAAAAAGGATACACTGCTGATTATCAACAGTTTCTTCTTTCGTTCGATGTTTTCCCAAGCCTATCATATTAAGGACGTCTAAAGCAGGTCTTGTTTGGGAAGGGGCTAAGCTGTAGTATCGAGGTATTTGTTGAAAAACTGCAATATGATCCTTTCATGATTTGAGTAGCGTATTTCTGATACAGATATACGTGAATTTACACACACCGGGTATTTATACACATTTTTTCACACGGTCACACGATTCTTCGGACACACACTCACTGGTGGTGAACTCGGACAAAGCGAGGAACATCTTTTAATGAACACAAGGTACAGATACTTCATGTTTAAATGCGCGTTTAAAAACCAGTTTTAGTAGTTTGAGCATGTACACAACGATTTGCACGTGTTTATCCGCCCAAAACAATATGGACGAATCGGAGAGACACTTAGAGGCTATTGTCAGTTGTGTTATTTTATTTCTCTGACTGATTCTGAAGTTGGTATTACAATTCTTGGTGTAGAAGTTTTTTTCCGATGTGAAAATCGTAGTTAACGTTTTTTGAAGGGGACTTGTACGGTTTATTTATGATACCGTGAACATTTTCAATGGCTGTTCGAATTGCAATGACTTTTGTCCTAACAATAGAATGGGTTTTCGGTTAAATATGGATAAGTCGTAGGTGTTGTTATAAAACCCCATAACTACAGCTTCAATAAAGTTGAGTTTGTGACGTTTTAGATTTACACCGACGAAGCACTAGTGTTTGTCCGAAAAAACGTCACTAGGTCTATATATAGTAGATAAAATTTATTCTTTTTCAAAGACGAATTAATGGTATACAATAATCATTTCCAAAACAATAGGCCTATCTGGTATTGCAGCCCCCAATAAGAAGGCTTTCAGTAATGACCACCATATAGATAGTGCTTCGTTTGCCCGTCCGTCCGTTTTTCTACCCGTCCGCCAATTTGTCTAGCTGACTGCTCTAGATGTCAAAATACATTGATTTTATATGTTGAGAAGTTAAAAAGTGTGTTCTAAATAAGAAAATATGAAAGAAAAATATTAAGAAAAAAGGAGCCAAATTATTTTCAGTATAGATCTATTCTTCTTTTGATTCAATGTTTGCTATACGCACTTCAACGTCAATTACACAAAACGTGGGAACGACGTCGTATTGTTTGACGGCGATGTTATAAAGTCATGAAAACAGATCATGAACGTAAACTTTTGTTTCAGGAGAAATGTAGTGAGACGTCTTTTTTTAACATTTTATCTTTAAGAAATCTAAAATATTGAAACAAATGGATTTAATTATAGAAGCACAAATATACTCCCCGTCATAAGAAAGAAGCCACTAAGTCTTGTCTAATGCAAATGGTCGCCAATTTTAGGATTATTCATAAATGTACCGAAATAAATACAAGATATTGAAGCATGGCAAGTAAATCGAAAACAGTCGAATTACCCCATTAATTAGACTGTTTTCGATTTACTTGCCATGCTACAATTTTGAGACGATTCCAACACATCCAACGTCTACACGTGACGTCATTCCGACAAGACAACCATTATCGAAACGACTACCTGTGAAATCGACAGAAAAAGGCAAACGTTACAAATAGATTGCTTCCTGAGTTGAGTTCTATCAGCAGTAGAGGCTGCATCTATTGTTTTCTAAGGACAATTGCATAGCATGTATTAATACCAACGGTGTTCACACTCGAAAATGTCTTGTAAACGCGAATCTTATCATTATCCACTTTCAGGAATTGTTACGGTAATAACAAGTATAGTAATACATTGACAATTATTGAAAGTAAAAGATTAAATGTGCATTTGTAAAATTTTATTCATGTACCGTATGCAGTCAAGGTGTTAATTAAAAAGGAAATGCACACAGTTAACTTTTCCCGTTAGTATACTTTAGAATGCATGCCCGTAGAAAGCAATTCCATATGAGCCCTGTCTGGGCCAGTGTCTAATATTGGGGGGGGGGGGGGGGGGGCTAAATTAGATTTGCCATAAGTTTTAAATGTGAAATGATGAAAATTCGGCATTTTTGCCAACTATGAGGGGGGGGTTGGCTCCAGAGTCCCCCTGTTCGTACGGGCCTGAGATGTGTGAAACAGTGGATCCTCCATAGAATAAATGGTGATAATGGTAATGACAAACATTACAGTATAGATCTGGAAACGTTCATTTAGGCTTTTGCGACCAACATTGATCCAGATAAGACTTTGCATGTGCACTGTCTGATCAAGATCCATCTTGTTCTCCTTTAATAGCTTATTCTCCACCTGTACCAAATTTAAGAAGGCATAACGAAAATCTTACCGGTGAAACTCCAAGGTAACGATAAAAATGATGATGATGATGATGATGATGATGATGATGATGATGATGATGATGATGATGATGATGATGATGATGATGATGATGATGATGATGATGATGATGATGATGATGATGATAATGATGATGATGATGATGATGATGATGATGATGATGATGATGATGATGATGATGATGATGATGATGATGATGATGATGATGATGATGATGATGATGATGATGATGTCATCTAATTGTCATCACCTGTCAGTAATTTATCTGAAAGGGGAGTTAGGCAGTACAAATTGATTATATTGAAAAAAGTACCTGGTGCTCGAATTTGATGCCGGAAATCTATGGTTAGATGCTCATATCAGTGCGATATTACCGAATAAATGTTTAAATGTGCCGTTAAGTCTAGTGCAGTCGATTAATTTATCAAACATGGTCCCATAAAACACCGTAGCTGGAAAAGATAACATCGCAAACATGCTGTAACGTTGTCACGAAGAAACCGCACAATGATTTTCAATAACATGACATCGAAAACTGCCATTTACAGCCTTTATTTGTACATTTATATGTCTTTTTTGTTTACTTGCAATGTAAATAGATAAACATAAACAGTGATATCGTACCATTTCGTTCGGGCGATAAACATCAACCCACATGATCTCAATATGCGCTTTGTGCACTTGCAATCCGTTTATACCATTTGAAAATAATGATCGATAAAACTGATATTTTCGTTCGTATTATAAATCATATCTACATGTACATACCTTAGTAACTTCCATTTGAGTGTATCCTTTAAAAAAAGACGGAAAGAGAAGTAAAACAAAATGCTACGTGTATTGTTTACAAAAATCCGGATGTGCAATGAAGTATCTGTACCTTGTGTTCATGAAAAATGTTCCTCGCTTTGTCCGAGTTCACCACCAGTGACACTGTAAATGTAGAAAAGAAAGATTATTTTTATCATCTACCGTTTTTCGTCTTATATTTTATGTTTTAAATATAGGCCTATGTCATATCTTCTGCAAAACCGATAATGTTTAAATATTGTCGTCTGATTACGACGTAAGCATTGTCAAACAAAGAACGACAACTCTCTTTATTCAGAACAAGGAAGATAAAAACACTGGGAAATATTCGCAAAAAACCCGAACACTATCGTTTTTGATTAGTTGATTCCATCTTTGATTTTGAAATATTTGCTGATGTCTTTCTTCTAATTACACCAAAACCGTAAGTAGATCTATATCTTTTCTTACTTTGTTTTATAAAATAAAAATGTTCTTTATTCTACGTAAGCCCTTATTTTGAAAATATTATACAAATATATGAGATAAATATTGATTTAGACCAGATAAGTCTGTTCCTCCATGGTTTGATTGAATGTGATTTATGGTCATTTTAACATATTTCAGTTGTATAGTGGCCACTGGACCACTCATAGGAGCCATTCTGCTATTTCTCTCACCAATATACAGTTTTCTTTCCGAATCTCCAGCTCTTCACACCACCTAGGTTTATGAATATTCACTCGTAGAAGCCATTCTGCTATTTCTCTCACCAATATACAGTTTTCTTTCCGAATCTCCAGCTCTTCACACCACCTAGGTTTATGAATATTCACTCGTAGAAGCCATTCTGCTATTTCTCTCACCAATATACAGTTTTCTTTCCGAATCTCCAGCTCTTCACACCACCTAGGTTTATGAATATTCACTCGTAGAAGCCATTCTGCTATTTCTCTCACCAATATACAGTTTTCTTTCCGAATCTCCAGCTCTTCACACCACCTAGGTTTATGAATATTCACTCGTAGAAGCCATTCTGCTATTTCTCTCACCAATATACAGTTTTCTTTCCGAATCTCCATCTCTTCACACCACCTAGGTTTATGAATATTCACTCGTAGAAGCCATCCTGCTATTTCTCTCACCAATATACAGTTTTCTTTCCGAATCTCCAGCTCTTCACACCACCTAGGTTTATGAATATTCACTCGTAGAAGCCATTCTGCTATTTCTCTCACCAATATACAGTTTTCTTTCCGAATCTCCAGCTCTTCACACCACCTAGGTTTATGAATATTCACTCGTAGAAGCCATTCTGCTATTTCTCTCACCAATATACAGTTTTCTTTCCGAATCTCCAGCTCTTCACACCACCTAGGTTTATGAATATTCACTCGTAGAAGCCATTCTGCTATTTCTCTCACCAATATACAGTTTTCTTTCCGAATCTCCAGCTCTTCACACCACCTAGGTTTATGAATATTCACTCGTAGAAGCCATTCTGCTATTTCTCTCACCAATATACAGTTTTCTTTCCGAATCTCCATCTCTTCACACCACCTAGGTTTATGAATATTCACTCGTAGAAGCCATTCTGCTATTTCTCTCACCAATATACAGTTTTCTTTCCGAATCTCCAGCTCTTCACACCACCTAGGTTTATGAATATTCACTCGTAGAAGCCATTCTGCTATTTCTCTCACCAATATACAGTTTTCTTTCCGAATCTCCAGCTCTTCACACCACCTAGGTTTATGAATATTCACTCGTAGAAGCCATTCTGCTATTTCTCTCACCAATATACAGTTTTCTTTCCGAATCTCCATCTCTTCACACCACCTAGGTTTATGAATATTCACTCGTAGAAGCCATTCTGCTATTTCTCTCACCAATATACAGTTTTCTTTCCGAATCTCCAGCTCTTCACACCACCTAGGTTTATGAATATTCACTCGTAGAAGCCATTCTGCTATTTCTCTCACCAATATACAGTTTTCTTTCCGAATCTCCAGCTCTTCACACCACCTAGGTTTATGAATATTCACTCGTAGAAGCCATCCTGCTATTTCTCTCACCAGTATACAGTTTTCTTTCCGAATCTCCAGCTCTTCACACCACCTAGGTTTATGAATATTCACTCGTAGAAGCCATCCTGCTATTTCTCTCATCAGTATACAGTTTTCTTTTTCCTAATCTCCAGCTTTTCACACCTCCTAGGTTTACAAATCGCTGCTTTTCAACAAAAACCTCGTAACTGCAGCTGAAATCAAGCCGCAGTTACGACGGTTTTGATATAAAGCGACGAAATATTGACTTTTTGGTGCAGGATGATGGTCAGAATTTTTCTATCCTACGATCATGTAATTATATATTCCCGCATATTGACGCCTTTTGACGCCCGCAAAATAAAGGCTTTAGAAAACATTGAGGAAAAAGGAGTAATTGCTTGTGACAAGTTTACAAATAATGACTCTCTGGTGTGGCACGATTGTCGGAAAGGTTATATCTCGCGGACATGTAATTATATATTCCCACACAGTGACGCCGTTTGACGCCGACATATTTAAGACTTTGAAAAACTTTGTGGAAAATGAGTAATTCCATGTGGCAAATTAGCAAATATTGACGATTGTCGGAAAGGCTATATCTCGAGTACATGTAAAACACTTTCCCCGCACAACTACGCCTTTTGACGCCTACAAAATAAAGGCTTAGGAAAACATTGTGGAAAATGAAGAAATTGCTTTTTGCAAGCAGTTTCTTCTTTTTCCACAATGTTTTCTATCGAGAAAGACGAAAAATGTATATTTCTTTTACTTGAAAAAGCTGTCCGCAATATCATTGAATTTGGACAAACCTAAAATTTCTCAATGTGGTAATGGGATAAATTCTGGACTACATAATTGAGAGTTCAGGCTTAAGTGCACTTGTAACTGCAATGTGGCCATGTGTAATGGGAATAAAGGTCATTTAAGCCCTCCCGAAATACTTTATCATGGAGCGGTATTGACGCAAAAAATATTGAAGTGTGTGATGGATTCACCAACACGCATGTTAGCATTTGCACAAACACAAACAACTTAAATATCTATACAACGTTGTAAGTAGGAAAAAGCAACACGATAACTTCAATCGTTTTCTATGGTTGTTCATTATATAATAGAGTTTTAGAATTCATTAAATAATAACAATGTATACTTTAAAGACGTCTTAATCTGATCAACGATCACTTTCAGGTGTCATCTTCTCCCCCAAAATAATAATAGCGTCGGGACTACATAAACCCTTTTTTGTTCAGCATACACATTGGTTATCATTTTTTTTTTCTTTTGCAGTAAGATTTTCACGTTTTTTTTAGTACGGACGAACGATCAGTCGCTGCTTTTAATGATAAAATGAATTGTATTCATTTGTGTTTCAGAAAAAGATGGCTGACTGTCCAGATTACTACACGAATATATCACTGATATTATCACGTGTGATGAACGATGTAAGCGTTAACGAGGAAAGTGTGATAAAGCGAAGAAGGGCAAATCTGCTGGCAGAAAATATACACACATTTACCAACATAGTATGTAACAACGCAATATCAAACCATATATTCGGTAGTCAAACAGAAGGTACAACAACACTCGACCTAAACTCAGATATAGACATTCTTATTTCAATTGAAGATGTCAACGTGATACAAGACTGGAAAGACTGGAAACATGGTAAGGGTAACCTACTGATGCTTCGTGATGAAAGATTAAATCCTGGATACTGTAAATTACAGTGTCTGAACCATGATGTTCCACTACCAGTGAGTAGAGATGAGTGTCCTGATGGTGGACTACGCTCTATTGATAGTGATGGAAACGTCATATTTAAGGATCATAATGGTGACACAATTTTACCTGGATTTGATCGTCACGGTCCTGCTGCAACCAGTATAGTTGGTAACTTAGAATTCGACAATGTCATAGCACTACCATGCCAGACCTGGCCTCTACACTACAAACAATGGATACCAACTAATAAAAGAAGAGACTGGCCTACACCTGAGATGATACAACACATGAAGTCAACTGGCTGTTTTGTTGTGAAGGCAGTACATCGACTTGATGTTAGAAACGAAACATGGAGAATTTCAACATCTCTTGCTGAACGATGTTTGATGTTCAGTTTGAACATAACACAAATCAGATGTTATGTACTCCTTAAGATGATCGTCAAAACATTCATACAACCCCACCTACCTGATACCATATCTAGTTATATGTGTAAAACCCTGATGTTTCACGCTATAGAGAATACAAGGAAAGAGATCTGGAAAGAACACAATCTACTCCGATGTATTAATCTCGTCCTTCTGTACATGCTAGCTGCAGTTCTGGATGTAAACTGTCCCAACTACTTCAATGAATCAGCTAACCTTTTTCTGGGAAAGGTTTACGGGGATAACAAGAAAAATTTGGCGTCCATTCTGAGGATGTTGCTGAAATCTCAAGGAAGATTCCTTCTCTTTATAAGCCTAGACAACATAAACCGTAGACTAACAACATACGTAAGCGATATTAACTATGTGGTTCCACAGGGAGAGGTGAAATTCTTAAAATTGAATCAGTGTGAGCAGATGCTTGACTTTTCTCTAAACCGTATCAGTACTTTTCAAATAGATATCAGACAAGATTTCAATGTAGATATCAAAGATATGTATTTTGCTAAAATAGAAAACTTTTTTGAAAAAGGACAATTGCAGAAAAAAGCGGCACGTATATGTCTACCATTTTTGCGTTCTTTCTTGGCAGCTGTCGACGCGTCGAATTCACTTAATCAGAACGTTCAGATCAAACCGTCAACGTTGAAGCTGTTTGATCTTAGTCTGAACTCTGACCTGACGTCATCACGCCTCATGTTTGCGTCATATCTGTATCGTACAGGACAGTTAGAGAGGACATTGTTGGTTCTGCAGGACGTGGAAGAGAGAGTGACTGAAAATGTGATGATGATGTGTGGTTGTCACGTGACCAAATATCCTTCTAGATTCATGGAGCTAGAGGTCAGCCAGAAGTATCCAACAACTGACAGACTTGCTCTGACTGTGATGTTCTCAAAGGCTGAGAGTCAATGCTGCCCTCGAGAATTAAAGTATGAGATGTTTAGATCGACCGTGGATGAGAGAAGAAACAGAGTTAAGTACCGTGACGGCTGGATGGATCTGGCTGTGATGGCTTCTCTCCCCTACCTCTTCTTTCTACAATACATGACATACAGACATCTTGGACAACATGACAAACAATATACGGCACTTAACAAACTGAGTGACTGTATTCGTAACAATGAATACCTGACTCACAGAGAGACAGCCTACAATGTGTTGGGACAGTGTATGGAGTATGAAGGCTTGCTGGATGACGCGTTTGAATGTTACAGAAGATCTCTCAGAATAAGACCAAACAATAACGCTGTGAGATGGCACATTATGCGGTGGATAGGTCGAGTCAGACAGGGACACGTTTGAATGTTACAGAAGATCGCTCATAATAAGAACAAACAATAACGCTGTGAGATGGCACATTATGCGGTGGATAGGTCGATTCCGATGGGGAAGGGTTTGAATGTTACAGATGATATCTCAAAATAAGACCAAACAATAACGCTGTGAGATGGCACATTATGCGGTGGATAGGTCGAGTGAATCTACCAAGAATTTAACAATTTAAACAATAAGTGTAGCTCAGAAATCCAAATGCTAATTTTACTTTCTGTGTTATGATTGGTATTAGAAAGAACAATGGACTTTGAAATGATAAAGACTCCTGATCTTAAGTCCGGTCACGGTCGTACGGTAGGCCTACATGTAAAGCCTACATGATATAACTTTGTAAACACCACAATATCAAACTCCAAACTACTGTAATTCTCCTGATCTATAGACCAGTAACGATTTTACGACACGTGTTATGCCAATAAAATTCTGTAAACATCAAAATATCAAACTCCAAACTACTGTACTCTTGCATTTGCACTGGTGGTGAACTCGGCCAAAGCGATGAACGTTTTTCGGTACGACAAGGTACAGATACTTTGCGTTTAAATGCGAATTTAAAGATTTGATTGGATAGTTTTTCTAATAACAATGAATTTGTTCTTAAAATAGACCGGGTTTACCGATATGTATTGACAAACCGTCGGTGTTGCTATAAAATATCGTAACTACGGCTTCGATAAAATACAATGATCGCGAAAATACGTCCCACGCTTTTGCCGAGTTCACCACCAGTGATTTGATGGTTCAAATCTTCGCGCGACACCTGCAAGATTTGAACTAACGCATACAAAATTATATTGGAAAAGAATATTTTAGAATGTATAAAGATGTGCTGTCATAATATCGTGATCCGACTATAACATCGCATTACTCAGTTTGATTAGAATCCACATTGTTTTCATTTTAAGTTCATTGAAGGCCGGCTCTTGAAGCCGGCCTTCTTTGGAATGCTTTTTTCGATTTAGACGTGTAGGATGTGGGAGGCTAACAATTAGAACATTTTCGACATATGTAGAACTGACTGATTTGTAAGTCAATATTTGACGTTCACCTTGCAAGTTATATTTTTTTTAAATATTTTCTCTTTTGTGTGCAAAATTATCGCAAAAATGACCGCATTTGTATATCGTTCCAATTCCAATAACTGACCGCCCCCGATCACGTGACTATCAGATTAACCACGGTCCATAGAAATACTGGAATGCACAAAAACCGAGACGTACATAGAATGTCGATATATTATCTATTAAACGTTATCGGCAATGTTTGGAAGTTATCGAAACGCGTATCAAATCCGGCACTTAACCCAATCCCACGTGAACGTCTCTGTTGAAAGCATCCCATCATGAAATACTCATGCGTTTCGGTATTTCTATAAACCCGATATAATGGGTTACTGCCCCTTGAAGGACCCGATAAATAAGTTGTAATTTGTTTAGACTTTCAACCGAACGCTGTAGCTCAATCGGTTAGCCGCTCATACAGTCATAACTGTATTCTACGGTGTGGGTTCAAAACCCACTGTCGCTTGTGTCATCTTTTTCTCAAATACTTTTTTGAAAGGAACTTTTGTCCTTTGTTATATATTTAGTTAGGTATCCTATCTGATTTCTTTTTGTGTGTGTTTATTTTTCTAAAATGTTTTTGCATTTAAAGCGTTTAACTTTTTTGCTATCATTTTCTTTTCATTATGATAAAAATCACACATGAAAACAGCCTGATTTGACAGCATGCCAATAGATGGCTGAGAACAACGTTCTCCAACAAAGGGAATTAACTCTGATAGCATGAGTCAACAGTGACCAGGATTAATTTTTTGGCTGCATCATTTTAAAGTTGAAGTTTACAAATTGTTTAAAAAAATATAAATAAACACTTTCATCTCGCAATGAAAATGACTATTATGACCTTATTACGAAGTTGCTGTATTTTTTTCTTTTTTTTTTAGATAAATCATACTATCTGTAATTCTTAAGGCAGTAAAATACAAATATTGCATTGTATTAAAGCTGAAGTCACTTGCTTGGTCAAATGGCAAAAAAAAAAAAAAAAAAAAACGGAAAAAATGGAATGAAACGCATAATGATTAAAATGACCACATTTGGATTAGTAACGGAAGGCGGTTCGGACAAACAATGAACCTAAAACAAGAGGCCCAGGAGGGCCTGAATCGCTCCACTGGTTAAAGTGGAAGAATTATCCATGATTTCTTGTAAGCCTTACACAGCGGCAGCCAAATCTTGATATTTGTGAATAAATTTTGAAAAGAGAGACTCAAAGAACATTCTTGCAAAGTCAGGTTCAAATTGGCCTTATGGTTGATTTTTAAAGAATTTTCTTATGATTTCTTTAAGTCTGATAAGCCCCTTTCTCCCTGCCACGGCCACATTTTTTTGACAAATATAAAAAATTGTGAACAAATCTTAAAAAAAGAACGACTAAAGGCACATTCCTGCAAAGTTTGGTTCAACTGGGCACACTGGTTGATTTTTTAAGAATTTTCTTATGATTTCTTTAAGTCTGATAAGTCCCTTCCTCCCTGCCACGGCCACATTTTTTGACAAATGTAAAAAAATGTGAATAAATTTTGAAAAGAGAGACTCAAAGAACATTTCTGCAAAGTCTGGTTCGCATTGGCCCTATGGTTGATTTTTAAAGAATTTTCTTATGATTTCTTTAAGTCTGATAAGCCCCTTTCTCCCCGCCACGGCCACATTTTTTGACAAATGTAAAAATTTGTGAACAAATTTGAAAAGAATGACTCAAGGCACATTCCTGCCAGGTTTGGCTCAAATTGGCCCAATGGTTGATTTTTAAAGAATTTTCTTATGATTTCTTTAAGTCTGATAAGCCCCTTTCTCCCTGAATCGGCCACATTTTTTGACAAATGTAAAAATTTGTGAACAAATTTTGAAAAGAATGACTCAAGGCACATTCCTGCCAGGTTTGGCTCAAATTGGCCCAATGGTTGATTTTTAAAGAATTTTCTTATGATTTCTTTAAGTCTGATAAGCCCCTTTCTCCCTGCCATGGCAACTTTTTTTGACAAATGTAAAAATTTGTGAACAAATTTTGAAAAGAATGACTCAAGGCAAATTCCTGCCAGGTTTGGTTAAAATTGGCCCAATGGTTGATTTTTAAAGAATTTTCTTATGATTTCTCTAAGTCTGATAAGCCCCGCCCTGCCACGCCCACATTTTTGAGGAATTTAAAATTCGCGAACAAGTTTTGAAAAGGGTCACCCAAGGAACATTCCTACCAAGTTTGGTCAAAATTGGCCCACTGGTATAAGAGGAGAAGATGTTTAAAGAAAAAATTAACGGACGGACGCACGACGGACGGACGCACGACGGACACAACGCCATGACAATAGCCCGCTGGCCTTCGGCCAGTGGAGCTAATAAGATAGTTATTGCCGAAATTAAGGGAAATCCGCGAAAAAATGAAAAACGTTTGTCACGTTTTTCAAATCTATTTTCCTCACTGTTTACATTTTGCTCAGATGTAAACACAACATTTTTGTATAAAACACAATAAAACTCTTATAAAGTAATGACGTAGATCTACGGGTAAAATTTGGGTAGAATGATTGAGCGGTATGTGTGCTGTACAGGACATCAGGGTTCTAACCTAGGTCTCGGCGATTCTTTTACTCTCTTTGTTTTTCTTTTCTTTTTGTCCATCATTTGTATTTCTACACAAAATACAAGCTGCCATCTGCCTAGCAAATGAAATTTCGTAGCTAATAGCCATTGAAGACGAAGAAAAAAGTATAAAAAAAAAATCTGCAGACAGCTGGATTCGAACTCGGGGCTCCATAATTGAAAACTGACCGCTCTACCTATCAACCTAAATTTTCTTAGTCATTACGCCACTAAATATAAAAAAATGTATTGTTTTATCCATGTGACAAAGGATCTTGCGCGAACTATAGAAGAAATCAAAATCCAAACGACAGGATATTTAGATCCAAGCCTATCTTTATCGGGGATCAAACAGAGCGACGGAAAGGTGAAAAGATATGCCTAATCGAAGCTAACACGAATCGAATCATGTTGCCAAAACGCTGATCGATACATCAATAGTGGTCACGTGAGAAGACGCTCGGAGGGGTGTCTGAGAATGACATCATCAAAGTCCTGCGAAATACTTTTTCTATAAAATTGATGGCGGTAATTTGTGGAAAAACTCCTCTGGCATTTTAAAGGAGAATTTCATGGAATTGGAGTACAATTGAGCTTGAAAGGTGTATTGTTTAAAAATATTATTAATGACCCAGCGAATGACCACCAAATGGTTTTAAAGTTGATTTTTCGAAGAAAATTCGAGATAGAGAACCTTTAAATATTTACAAATTCTACATCAAACAATGAAACAATTGAAAAAATAGAAAACAAAAAAGGCGGACCGCAGTTAGGCTCGTTCTGATAACACGCAGCATGCTATCGTACTCGGACAATGTTATTTTAGCTCCTTTTCTTCAAAAAACATTGTAAATTTCTCCACGGCGGTGCCATCAGAAAACGCGTTTTCCAAATTTCGTTCTTCAATAACTGTTTTATTACTGTGTGCAGGGACGTGAAATTAACATACGATGATTGCTTTCGTTAAGGCGTGGGCACTCCACGTTCGTTTTTTCAAAATCGGTCGAGAATTGGCGGAAATATTTGATACAAACTTACCCGAGTCGAGGGAATTTTCAACAAAATTCTCTACGGCGGAGCCGAAATTACCCGTAATGCAGTTCGAACGTTACACCCTGATGGTAATATGAACTTGTGTAGGTGGTGCAGGACCATTCGCTGACAAATCTAAAGGCAGCATAGTCTATTATTGCACTTGAGGTCACCCAAATGAGCAAACATGGCAATTTGCGGGACTTGCAGAATGTGGCTATTGGTAATCTCCGGAACGGAACGGAACGGAACGGAACCATTTCGGGGGCACCTTACGGGGTATCTTTTTTTAAAATTGAAAATAGGATTTAACATACTTTCACTTTCCCTATGTCTTTTCAATATACCATTTCGTTGATAACGATACATTTTTCATAAATTATAATAACTTTAACTATCAAAGAGTGCTTTTAAAAAATTGGTTCCGTTCCGTTCCATGGATTACCAATACCCACCTGGGTATTGGTAATCCACGGAACGGAACGGAACGGAACGGAACCATTCTGAATAGAATGATCAGCATATAGGGTTTATTAGCTCCACTGGCCTTTCAGGCCAGCGAGCTATTGTCATGGCGGTGTGTCCGTCGTGCGTCCGTCCGTCCGTGCGTGCGTGCGTCCGTAAACTTTTTCTTTAAAAATCTTCTTCTCAAAAACTACTGAATGGATTTCAACCAAACTTCACAGGAATGACCTTCTCTCAGATTCCTTCAAAGAATATGAATTGAACCAGAATAACCTGAGTTATCTGCCCTTGAATGTCAAAAATAGCAGGTTTTGACTTTAGTTTTCTTCTAAAATCTACAAATATTGAACAATCAAGACAAAACTTTGGCAGAATGATGCTGACTACAAGATCTTGCCTTGGTAAAATTTTCAGCTTGATTTGAATTTTACATCATGAGTTATGTGCCCTTGAAATTGACAGAATTGCCATTTTCGGCTGTATTTTGACTTTGTTTTCTCTCTAGCAACTACAAATATTGACTAAACAGGACAAAACTTTGACAGAATGATGTTGACTATAAGATATCGCCTTGGTACAATTTTCAGCTTGATCTGAATTTTAAAGCATGAGTTATGTGCCCTTGAAATTGCCGAAAATTGTCATTTTTGGCTCTATTTTGCTGGTTTTGACTTTATTTTTACTCTAAAATCTACAATTATTGACCAATCATGACAAAACTTGAACAGAATATATATAAGCATTATATGCTGCCTGGGTGTAATTTTCAGCTTGATGGGAATCTTACATCATTAGTTATGTGCCCTTGAATTTGACAAAATTGCCATTTTCGACTTTGTTTTCACTCTAACAACCACAAATTATAACCAATCAAGATGATACGTGGAAAGAATCTTGTTGACAACAAGATCTTGCTTATGTGTAATTTTCAACATGATCACACTGTTACAATCTGAGTTATTTGCCCTTAAAATTGACAAAATTTCAGTTTTCAACACTTTTTCCACTCTTGAAGCCACAAATATTGACTAATACAGACAAAATTTGAACAGAATGATAGTGACCATAAGATCTTGCATGTGTTTAATTTTCGATTTGATTTTAAATATACATACTGAATTATGTGTCCTTTGATTTGGCAAAATCACAGTTTTCAATTTTATTATCGCTTTAACATCCCTAAAATAGTAGTCAATCAATTACTTTCTTTTTGCATTGACCACTTGATTGCTGCTTTTGACTTTGTTTTTGCTGTAATAACCACAAGTATTCAAAAATCTAGTCAAAACTTGGATTTGATATTAAAAGAAATTCAGGCCTGTGGAGCGACTCAAGACCTTCAGGCCTTTCTAGTGTTTTTACTTTGATTGGATTTTAATTGATTATTTGTTGGAGTCAGGGTTTTAGGTTTTTACTTTAACTGGATTTTTATATATGAGCCAGGATCTGGAAAAACGTCCCTTAAGGCTTTGGAGCCCAACATAGATCCAGATCAGCCTGTGCATACGCACAGTCTGATCAGGATCCATGTTGTTCTCTGATAGCTTCTGCGAGATCTGTAGTAACTTAAAGAGAGTAGCATGGACGCACATTGGACTGCATTTGACGACAGGCGGATCTTGATAGTTCATTTTTAAAAATGCTATAAGGGACGTTTTACCACATCTCGGCTCATATATATTTGATGGAGTCCTTTGATAACATCCAGTAAACCATTAAGTCATTTCGGACAATCAATTACAGTATTTCGCCCTGTTTTTCTAGAACCTCATAACTAATGCTTCATTAAAGCCGTAGTTACGAGATTTTACAACACCAATGATTTAGTAAGTAGCATAAAACCGGTAAACCCGGTCTATTTTAAGCACAATGTTTATACCTATTGTAGTTACGTATTAACATTTACGAGCTCCCGTCGCGCTGAAATAATGAATATTGCCCTTCTATCTCTCTTGATTCAATATTGCACTTCTACATCTCTTGGAGATATTTTGCTAAATGTAACTGAACGAACTCACGCTACGGTTTTTTGTTATTAAGCATATGAAGACAAAAGCCATTTGTCTATCAATGGCTGTTAATCATCTATGTGAGAGAGCAGCTGGAGGCTCAAATTGGATATTGTGGCAATACTGTTGACGGAAATACAATGAATCCACAGTTAGGTGCTCCAGCCGCCGCGGTATTACCATAGTTAAAAACGGCGTTAAACCCAATTAATCAATCGGCGTTAAACCCAATTTATCAATAAACGGTTCCATTCTCCTTATGTACGTGTATTTACAATTGACTCCATAGATCAGAAGATATCGAGGAATTATAATTTAGTATGAAAAATAATAATAATAATTATAGTTTGGTGCATACATTCCTCTTACATTTTATTTATATATCTTTTGAAATATGCTATTTCGCAATTATTTTCTCACTCTTATTTGGTTATTACAATTTTGACCACCACTAAACACCTTTTGAATTGGTTCCGTTCCGTTCCGTTCCGTTCCGTGGAATACCAATACCCCCCTGGCTATTGGTATTCCACGGAACGGAACGGAACGGAACGGAACCATTCTAAGTGAAATGTTCACAAATGTCTTATGTGTGTATGATTGTGTTTTATATGTCAACAACAGCTTAGAGCATCGCACAGGTAGATAACATAGCACAATAAAAAAAACTAGGTTACATTAAAAAATAGTCTATGTACAACAATATCTTTCTTTCGTCTATCACAGCCCCAATCACCAGACAACCATTTGTAGGTGTAAATGCGAAACCTTGTATGTCGATTGTCGCGATTTTAAAAGTACAAACGTGTGTGCCAGTTAAAGACAATTCTTGCATGTTTTGAGATATTTTAACCGATCAGTATTAATGAAAAATCATTTATGAACAATATGTCCAAATTTCAAGTAAAACATTTCAGTTTGGGAAAAATTATTACACTTTTTTCTCTTCCCTTTAAAATGTTTCCAAAAACGAGATACGAGGTTTTGCATTTACAACGACGCATTACAATTCGGTACATCTAACTTCTATTGGTTAATAGGCTATAAAATGATCATTACCACTCGGCGCTAATGTCCATTAAATCGTGGCTGGGCAGAAATCTTGGAAACATGCACGGTTTTTATCGTTAGACATGCCCATGCGACTTGAAATACGATCTCTCGCTTTTACAAATAGTCCATCTAAAACGACTTTTAAAGTTTAAAAGACAAAGAAATTCAACGTTTTTTAATATGATCTTTGCGTTCACAAAAAAAATCGTCGGTGTAAATACAAAACTTCGTATGTCGATTTTTGCGGTTTTCAAAGTTAAACCTTGTGTGTCTAGTTAAGACAATCCTTGCAGATTTTGAGATATATTTACTGATCAGTATTAATGACAAACTATTTGTGAACAATATGTCCACATCTAAAGTAAAACATTTCAATTTGGGAAAAGGTTATCACACTTTTTTTCTTCCCCTTTAAAATCTTCCAAAAACGAAATACGAGGTTTTGCATTAACAACGACGAAATGATAGGTTTTGTTTTTAATTTGGACAAATGGACAAAAATCCATTTGTTTTGTGTTTACTAACTTTAGGAAAAAATGTCCAGTAGGCTAATACATATTTGTACCAGGTAATTTATTTTTTAACTAAATCGACGGAGACTAAATTCCAGTGACGATATGATGGCACGTATTTACAATTTTTACCTGTGTAAACTTAAAACAGCTCTCTTAATTTTTAATACAATTTAGCTAGTCTCTGTTTGAATAAGACATCTGCAAGATTCAACCCATCATATGCAAAATCATAGAAGTCTGGAGTTTGATATTTTGTGTTGTTTACATAGCTTTGCTTCGTAAATATGTGCCAAAATATCTTGACCGGGCTATTAAAGGAAATATGCCGTAGAATGCAAAAATGGAAGATTATGCCGGAAAATCCCATTGTTGTAACCCCTTTCAATAAATAGCTTACAAAGAAAGCGGCATATTTGTTAATACCTCGCCCATCTGTCCGAAAATATGCCCCTCTGACCGTCCACCCAACTGTCTATCCTGTCCTTTGATATCTGTTTTCACGTTAAACCTATACTTGTTTGGCTTAAAAATAGTAAAATATTAAGAAAAAGAACAGAAATGAAGATTTCACCCTTAACCAGGTGTGCGAAAGTGAGTTTCTCTGTAGCTCAATCAATAAAAGTCTTTATTTTATCTTCATTTCCTTAAAAGGTTGGAGGCGGGGGTTAGGGGGTATAGGGCCTATAACATTATGTTCAATCACTACAATGGCATATATATATATAAAAGGCAAGACATTATAGAAATAAATAATTAGAAGAGCAAAACGAACATATTTTAGTCAACATAACGTGACTGGAATCTGTTAAGGAAACAACATAGAGAAGAAGACAGAAGACTTGTTTCGTCGAAAAGATAAGTTACTTTAATTAGTTTTAAAAGGTTTCGCCCCTTTTTAAATCTGTTTCAATGCAACCTTCCAAAATGGAAAAAAGTAATACTTTTCTAAAATTTGAAAATTGTTGTTGTTGACGAGAGAACTAAATTTAATACGGATGGAATTGTGTAGGCCTACAACTAATTACGGAGCAGATTAATACAAATAAGGAAAATACTCTTTCTCACAAGTAGGCCTACGTCAAAACCAAAGCCACGTTAAACTAATGTACTTGTACTTAGCCTATTGTTACAGCAAATAACGCAAATTACGCAAATAACGTTCTTAAGTTTACGGACCCCAGCCTGCCAGCTGTGGCCTGTTTCATCAAAATATTTAAGACGTATTTTTGACTTACTGGTGTCTTACGACAAAATCAAGGCAAGAAACGCGTATCGACAATCCATCAACACATGGGTTATGCTATTGTTGTTTTAAACGGTATTTAAGTCATCGGTTTTAAATCTTTTGATGAAACAGCCCCCCTAGGGGCCTGTTTCATCAAACCATTTAAGTCGTATTTTTGACTTAAAAAACGTCTTAAATACATTTAAGTCGTAAGTCGTGTTTCATCAATGTCTCAAGACTTAGGAAGTTCCTACTTTTTTACTTAAATTTAAGACCAATATTTTGTTGACTTTTAAAAATCCGACTTTTTGACTCAAATTTTTGTCTTAAATGGTCTACAATCGATGACTGGCATCAGCTTTACAATTTCTTTTGGAATCGGAGGCTGATGGTCAAAGACTGGAACGACATGGACATATACAAGGCATGTGAATATCCAGCTACATGTACAAATAAAATAAATCATTTGATTAAAACATCTATTACACCGCTTCGAACCCACCAACTCTTAAATGTTATGTCAAGTTAGACCTCCATGTGACGTTCTAGGTAAAGACACCTTCAACAACATAGAGAGAAAAGTAGAAATGCTGCATTTTCTCATTTATTTAAAAATGTTTTGTACTATGATTATGTCCAAACTCCATCAGCTTCCATTTTGTCAGAGAGTGGGCTCACTTTATCTGACTATAAACAGGGGCACACATTGCTAAGCGATATATACAAAACGAATATCATTCGTAAATATGAGTCTTTTTCTGTCTTTTAGATGAATAAGAAGTATTACTTCTGTTAAGTCGCAATTCAACGTCTGATGATGGACATTCAATCATGGATAGAAATCAGGACAAAAAGAGGAAATGAAGGATCCTTGATGCTTTTTTATGTAAGTCTTTGGCACTTGACAATGCTCCAATTCAAGTATATGCCCTTACTCCAAAAACTTAGAATCCCAGACTGGTCAGTTAAAATGATAACTGGATCAGTATTAATCCGAGTCTTCTCTGATGTAAATACACTCTTTGATATTTTGATTTTTCGCTATTTACATAGCGAAATAGCGAAAAATCAAAATATCAAAGAGCGTATTTACATCAGAGAAGAATCGGATTAGATCAGTATAATATGACAGGTTAGAAATACACGTATTTGACACAAACAGAAGTTGCTTACACTCCAAATTTCCATGGCATGTAAATGTATTTGTATAACTCAGCTTTTAAAACTAAAAGAAATAAATTATTTGCTTTAAACATCTTAAACCCGCTTAATTTAACCCCCCCCCCCCCCCCCACAAAAAAAAAAAAAAAAAAAAAAAAAAAAAAAAACCAAGAGAGAGAAAACAGAACAAAACAAAACACCATTATTTACCCTTTAAACCTCGAGGGGTCCCGAGTTCGATACCCGGCCGCGGCAAATGCCCTCTCTAACAATATTTCACCCATCAATGGTTTGATATCGTGAACCTATGTGGGCGAGCAGCTTGAGGCTCGGTTAGGGTGTTGTGGTATGAGAAACAAAAGGAATCCATGGTTAGGTGCTCCAGTCTCCGCGATGTGACCAAACCAGTTGAAAACTGCGTAAAACCCCAATAAATTTATTAGAAAAATAAATTGTGTCATTCCTCTTAAAGACAACTTCAATAACATTGAGGGAAAGGAAATTGCTGCACTTTCTCACTTTTTGATCAATACAAATGTCATGCTCTGTACTATTATTCATTAAAGGGACATTTTATTCCCATTTCAATTTTTAATGTATGTCTTGATGCCAAGATTGATTATTCTGATGAGTATAAATACTATTGGTATTTTGAAGTTGTTGCTGATAAGCGAAAAACGCACATTTAAAGTTGAGACAGAATCGACAAAAATTCCATATAAATCCGAACTGTTGTCCACAACATTTTGTTAAATCTTAACACAAAAATATACTCAGCGAAAGAGCTAACGCATCACTTTTTAAAATTGCATAATTTTTTTATTGTCAAAGATTTAGATTTATAATTTGGCAAATATTTATCTCACAAGTTTCTGCACTCATTCATAAGACTATTTCTAAGTTTTCTTTCTTATGTGACCGCGTCATACCAAAGGGGGCCAAAACAGGTTTTCGGCTCCTGTAACTTGTGTGATCTTTTTCAATCATTTTTGTTTGAATTGATTTTGAAAGCTGGTTTATTGTGAAATTAAAGTCTGAAAAAACCAATTTTCTATCTAACATAACAAGGGCTGTTCCGGGACAACGTAGCTCGCATAGACACACCTTTTTGAAAGAAAATGTCAATTTTTCAAGGTCAAGGTCACAAGGTCAAATTTTATAGTGTCAGAAGAAAGGTCTTGTTGGGGCCCGTCTATGTGTGAAATATCAAGACTGCATCTTATACAGTTCATAAGATATAGACCGATACGTTTTTGTCTACGTAACCTACGTCGCCGTCGACGCCATCAATGACACCAACGGCATTAGTGATGTAACAATGCCTCCGATGGAATACATTCCGCGCCCATAAAAATGTTAAAGCCGTCGGTTTGTTTTTGAAGGGTAACTTGTATAAACAGAAACTCTCTCAGCCAATACAAAAGGTTTGGAAGTTATGCGTGAATTTTCCATTTTAATCAAATTTCAGACTTTATGAATTTTAGAATTAAGGGTGTCCTTATTAAAAGTTCAATATTTTACAAGATACTGTAACATTTACTATGAAATTTCATAGATATCTTATCAAATGGTGGTAGTCAAGCATGTGCAAATTTTGAAGGTATTGCGTAGATTCATTAAAAAAATATTAACAAAGATCTGAGTGATGCGTTAGCAGTTTTGCCGAGTATATATATTTCGCGTAAATGGCGCAATATTTCGGCTTGGAGTTTTCAGAATTTTCATAAGGAAATATGCTCTTTCGGATGAAAATAAAAGTAAAATTTATTACAAAAAATTCTGAAATGTCACTTTAAAGGGACATTTCATTCCAATTTCATTTTTTTCAAGTATGTCTTGATGCCAAGATTGGTTATTCTAATGAGTATAAATACTATTAGTTTTTTTTTTAAGTTGTTGCCAATAAGCGAGAAACACGCATTTAAAGTTGAGACATAATCGATAAATTGCATATAAATCCGAACTGTTGTCCACAACAATTTGTTCAATTTTAACACAAAAATAAAAATTTCTCGTAAACGGCGCAATATTTTGGCTTGACATTTTCAGAATGTTCATAAGGAAATATGCTCTTTCAGATAAAAGTAAAATTTATGACAAAAAATTCTGAAATGTCACTTTAACATTTTGTTGTCTGCTTTAGCATTCAAATGGACCCAATCTAAAATTGTCTTGAATCGTATACAGGTTCTATCATTGGCAGTTACATACTCCCACGTAACGTTAGAGACTTGGGGTGACTTTTGTCTGAGGATAGACTATGACAACATATTCAACATCATCAATCTAGCCATTAACAAATACTGATTATTATTGTTTATTTCATTATTATAGTCCCTGAAGAGTCCACTTTCAGCATAATAAAGTATCGTGCATGTATACCGAATTAATAAATTTTCTGAGAGATGTTAAAACGTCAAAAGCGACTACAACAAAAAAGTTGTTTGCTTTCTCAAATTTCATTTACAAGAAAAATGGCATTATTATATTGAACAAAAACAAAATCCAAATCTTGTTTTGTCCGGGAGTAGGTCTTACATAATATCTTTCCATTATGGTTTCCCTAGCGTATGGACTTTTTTGCAGAATTATTTTGCTTTGGGGAGTAGGATAATTTTTTACATTATTGCACGACGCTTCCTTAAATCTTTTTCCACAAAAAGATGATTTCGCTAGCAGAAACGATTTCCCCTTTAGTCCGTGGGCCAGGAGGGGTCTGCACGCACCCCCCTAAGGGCAGTCTGGGAGTGGTATAGAAATGTTCATTGCAACCCCCTGAGTAAGAATCAAGATGTTAACAGTCGATATCCTGGGATGCACTCGCCATTTCCGGTAGTTTTCAAGATGGCCGCCATGAAAAAAGACAATTTGACTTGGTATCTAACATCAGCAGCCTAACATTTGTTTTGCGTTGTAAGATCATATTTTAAGGATAATTGAGCCTGGAAAAGGTCAGAGATGTGTTCTCATGTTAAAAAGTGGCCCATTGGCCATCTCGTATGCCAGATTTTTTTTTCAAAATGGCCGCCAAAATCGCAAAAAATCAATAAAATGGTCAAATACTTCTCGTTTTTGGACATATTTTGGTCTAAATAATGTGAAGTTTATGTTTTAAGATTTAGATAAACATTTTATGAAGTAAATGGGAGCATTACGGAAAAGATTTTTGAAATCATTACCGTATAAATGGCAATAAAACACAATTAAGCACAAATCATCAAGTATATCATAGCGATATAAATTATCATTATTATTAGTTCTTGGTGAAAAACAGCTCTTATTTATAGCATTATATTGATAAAGCTATGCTTTCCGAGTAAATTGTTAAATTCACATTGATAATGATTCGATTTTTGATTACATTGACAATAAATATGCTTTCAAAATGGCCGCCAAAATCGCAAAAAAAATATAAAAAAAAATATAAAAAAAATCTTCGTTTTTGGACATGTTCTGGTCTAAACGTTGTAAATATTATGTTTAAAGACTTTGGTAAACAGTTCATAAGATAAATGGTTGCATTGCGAAAAACACATTTTAAACCATTACCGTATAAATGGCAATAAAATACAATTTGGCAGAAATCGTCATGTATTGTTATTTTCATAAATATTGTTATTATATTTGGTCTTGGTGAAAAGCACATTTTTAGATTGCATCTTTTGACAAAGCTTAGTCTTCAGAGTATTTTGTAAAATTGAGATTGATTATGGTTCTATTTTTGATTACATATGCTATAAATCGGCTTTCAAAATGGCCACAAAAATATATATAAAAAAATAAAAATGTAAGTAATTCTCGTTTTTGGACATCTTCTGGTCTAAATAATGAAAGTATTATCTTCTAAGACTTCTAAGCAGTTCATGAATTAAATGGAATCATAACAGATAACAACAACATCAGAAAAAGAATAAAGCTTTGAAAGGAATCCCATATCAATGGCAATGAAATACGACTAAGCACAAGTTTTATAAAATAGTATATAATTTTGATATACATTGTCATTATATTTTGTTCTTGCTGAAAAAACGGCTCTTATATAGCACTATTTTGGCAAAGCTAAGCTTTCAGATAATTCTTTAAAATGAAATTGCTTATGAACCCACTTTTGAGTATAGATCCAATTAATATGTGTCTTTTTCGGGCAAAACTCGAATATCAAGCAGGCTCTGGTAACTTTGCATCTAATTTCACATCTTTTACAATGACAAGTTTAACCGTTCTAATGAAATTTAAATTGTGGAGTAACATACTCCCTTGAAATGCATATTAATTATCACCAAAGAATATAAAATGTCCCAAACATTTAGATAAAGACCTCAACGTATCCATGCTAATAAACAATAGTTGAATGTGGCTTATTCTTTTTTGCACTCTAACACGTACCATTAACCCAAAATTGCCCCAGAAAATAATTGAAATTGCTTAATATGTATCAAAACATTTTAATGTATAATGTTTGATATTTGTAGAATGGTGAAAATTAAGAATTTAAATATATCCATGTTATCCAATCGAACAACATAAATGAATTTTTGTATACACCTGTGTGGCGGTTAAATTGATAGCGACTTACTTTTGGTAATATTTTGTCAAAAGAATATAATAAACTCTTAATGTTTCTCACAATGGCTTGTATTGACTCATAGTCATGATAATGATAATGCTAAAATCATCTTTATGCGTCGCATATTCCATCATGATTCCATTCTCAAATTAAGTGAAATGTGGGGAAACATTATAGACTCCATGTAGTGTGTGGTAATTAAATAAAGGGTTTGTAATGTCCATTTCTTTTTTTTTCTTTTTTTTCAGATAATCGGTTTAACTGAATTAGTAGTTGAAATGAACTGTATCTTGAGTGCAAAAAACCAGAAGTGATTCATATAAAGCTCTGACACATCATGCAGTATTTTCATTGTTACTTTCAAAAGACAAAATTGCAATTTGACTTAGTATACAGATAAAGAATATTTTGTCTGAAGCTCATATTCAAATTTAAATTTTCAAATTTCTTCAGCTGTTTTCTCTTAATTCTATTAGGTCGCACATGAAAAAATATTTAGGTTAAGGACAATGATCACTATATACTAGGTTTATTGAATAAGATCTTTTACACATTTAAATATAACTGCATTTATTCTTAATCTCTCTTGATTTTTTTTTATCTTTTTGACTTGTTTCTTACTTGTTGAGTGGTACGTCGTAGACTTCTATGGGTCCTCCTGTTTCTATCTTCGTTGTTGTATGTGGTTGCGGCTGTGGTTTGTTAATTTTGCTTATGTTTATCCTTGGATATTTTTTTCGAAAACCAACAGTATGTACATTATACTTATGGAAACCTTATATTTATATATACTTTTATATCTTTATAGTAGTCGCCTTCTCACACATGCAGTCTACATAAATCATCAGACTTTCGGTGGCCATGTAACTCAAACTTTTGCCAAGTTTGTCGAGTTCTTTTTTGTTGCTTCTGAGATTATTTATTATTGCAGCAGGTGTCCCTATACAATAGGGGTATGCATCAGGCGACCAAATAGTCTCGTTCCAAATTCTAGGCTTGTTTGTTGTGTTGATCTATGGCATTCAGATGGCATTCACTGATATCAGACCTCACACAGTCAATTCAGGTAATCACTGGTCTTTCATGGTCTTTAGCTCTGGTGCGTCCATTTCCAAATGTAGAATTAATGCAAGAAGTTACACCCCGGACATACCCATACCAATTAATACCAAAATATATCATACAAATACATGTGACAAGTTGTGAAAATTCATGCCATTGTACCCATTATATTGCACATAAAGCAAATCAAAATATACTTAAAACGTTACAAATTAACAAAAAGCGAATCATTGCAGTATCACAATGACATCAAACATAAATACTGCTTACAACCACATGTGAAGAACTTAAATGACCATTTCCTGCTTTTATCTTTTGCAACAAATTCCGCAAAAGTGATATCGGCTTCCAATAAAGTGTCATTGTAATTTTTTTATCATGAATACATGTGTTCTTAATGTTCTAAGTGTTTTCAACAATATCTATTCACCTGTTGGATTAAGTAATTAATGCAGCCTAATATAATTAAAGTAAAACGTGCGAAGAAAGCACACATTTTAAACTTTGTATTCTTTATACATATTCTAAGATATAAAAGCATATCTGCCTATAGTATGTTATTATCAAACCATTTTATCATTTGGAAAAGCACTTTAGGGGATTTGCATGCATAATACATCTCCTTATAACTACTAATCCAGTTAAAACGAGTATCCTGAAAAATATAGAAATCGGGGTTACATAGCTTTCATGTTATTACGTCACTCCACACGGAGTATCTTATAGTTTCCTCATATCTTGTTTCGTTTTAAACAGATGTAAATGGCATTTGAAAACATGGTAATGTGAAACTGGGAAATCATGATAGAGTATGTGACTTATTGGGATGAATTGTGCTTTGTAATTATCATAACTATTACTTAAAAAAGGCACAATTTGAGAAATACGAAGTTTGTATCACATGTTTGACAGATATTACCAAGTGTATGTCGATATCAATGAAACGATAGATTTAAGGCTGGTCTTATTTCATTAATCTTCATTTCTATTCTCAAATTGTTAAAATTCTTTAAGTATAAAATTTAACAAATAAAAAGCATTTTGATACTGTATGTGTAAGAGTGAAAAAAGGAAATACATACATACAACTTTTGATCGTAAGAATAATTACGGTAAAACTCTTTTCCGTAATATTGAGGACATTACATATTGTTTGATAGAAATGGATGTGAATTTAAAGGGAGTAATTTTCTCTCCAGAAAGGGATACCGATAGTTTTAGCTTGTCTAATTGAAACGATGTGACATTGGTGCAAAGGTAGTCTTGAATTGCCTGATAAAATATCACAAACTTATGATATTTGTATTCAAAAGTGGGTTCATAAACAATTTCATTTTAAAGAATTCTCGGAAAGCTTGGTTTTGTCAAAATAATACTATCAATAAGAACCGTTTTTTTTCAACAAGAACAAAATATAATGACAATGTATATCAAAACTATATACTATTATATAAGATTTGTGCTTAATTGTATTTTATTGTCATTGATACGGTAATCCTTTCAAATCTATATTCTTTTATTGTCAACTGTTATGATTCCATTTACTTCATGAATAGCTAATCTAAGTTTTAAAAGATAATGTTTACATTATTTAAACCAGAAAATGTCCAAAAACGAGAATTACTTTCATTCTTAATGTTTTTTTTTACATTTTTCAGCCATTTTGAAAGCCGATTTATAGCATCTGTAATCAAAAACGGAATCATAATCAATTTCAATTTTACAAAATACTCTGAAGGCTAAGCTTTGTCAAAAGATGCAATCTAAAAGAACTGCATTTCACCAAGACCAAATATAATAACAATATTTATGAAAATAAAAATACATGACGATTTCTGCCAAATTGTAATTTATTGCCATTTATACGGTAATGGTTTAAAATGTGTTTTTCGCAATGCAACCATTTATTTTATTAACTGTTTACCAAAGTCTTTAAACATAATATTTACAACGTTTAGACCAGAACATGTCCAAAAACGAAGACTTTTATATATATATATTTTTTTTATATTTTTTTGCGATTTTGTCGGCCATTTTGAAAGCATATTTATTGTCAATGTAATCAAAAATCGAATCATTATCAATATGAATTTAACAATTTACTCGGAAAGCATAGCTTTATCAATATAATGCTATAAATAAGAGCTGTTTTTCACCAAGAACTAATAATAATGATAATTTATATAGCTATGATATACTTGGTGATTTGTGCTTAATTGTGTTTTATTGCCATTTATACGGTAATGATTTCAAGAATCTTTTCCGTAATGCTCCCATTTACTTCATAAAATGTTTATCTAAATCTTAAAACATAAACTTCACAGTATTTAGACCAAAATATGTCCAAAAACGAGAAGTATTTGACCATTTTATTGATTTTTTGCGATTTTGGCGGCCATTTTGAAAAAAATCTAGCATACGAGATGGCTAATGAGCCACTTTTTACATGAGAACACATCTCTGACCTTTTCCAGACTCAATTATCCTTAAAATATGATCTTACAACGCAAAACAAATGTTAGGCTGCTGATGTTAGATACCAAGTCAAATTGTCTTTTTTCATGGCGGCCATCTTGAAAACCACCGGAAATGGCGAGTGCATCCCAGGATATCGACTGTTAACATCTTGATTCTTACTCAGGGGGTTGCAATGAACATTTCTATACCACTCCCAGACTGCCCTTAGGGGGGTGCGTGCAGACCCCCCTGGCCCACGGACTACTTGTCCAACCCCTCAAATCCCAAAAAGTGCTCAAATCCCAAATGTTGAATTTCGTTTTTCTTTGACGTTTGGAAAGTTTCTATACATTACAATGACAAAATTTATCTTAAATTAGAACTGCACGCATCTCAAAGCATGTGCTGTGAAGAATGCAATTACTGGAGATTTACTGTTGTTTCACAACCTTGTGATTATGTTTGTCATGTCATGCTTTGTGTAATTTGTTTATTTGGTTTGATTGTAGACAGTGCGAAGTAAGGTCAGCTGAAGTTCACCAAGTTCGACCATGACCACCAGATTGGTAATGGATGGACACTTGTGGTATTTCTAGAACATTGAGACAATGCTTTGATAGCAGGTTTATTTTTTTATTCCGAAATCTTGATTTGGATTCTACTCCCCAGCCTAGCCTATGTTTTATAAATAATTTTGAAAGTTCACATCCATACATAGGCCTACGAGAGCCATTTTAGTTTTATCAGATTTTTTTGGTTGAGCGTCGTTGTACATAGAACCATTAACCCATTTTTACGTGGTCAAATTCGAAAGCAGCTGCAGACGACGAATGTAATATTTATTAATTATAATACAAAACTGTGTACATTAGGCCTATAGCAAAGAAAATATGCAAAATGACAAAATGCTGATTATCAGCAATGTCTTAATTTGCCTCGCTGTTTTCACAAACCTTGTCATTAAGGACGTTAAAACCGGGTCTTGTTCGGGAAATGGTTAAATATGCCTACATAATTATGATAAATAATGGAATAGCAGTCTCGTTCATAACCAATTGACCAAACGCCAATCGACAGATCGCTCCGCCCAACATAGAATTTAAGACAAATAATGGGGATGTGAACGTTGATAGAGGACGATTTATCCAGTTAATCGTGACGTGAATTCGGACAGACTAAATAGAATTTCGTAGGTGTTGTTATTAAATTTCGTAACTACGGCTTGATTTAGCCGTATTTACGATATTTTATAACAACACCGACGGTTAATCAAAACATAACGATAAACTTAGTCTATTGTTAGCACAAAACTCTTTGCCATTGGCATGTCGATTGTTTTGATTGTCAGTCGATAAATCGATACAATAACACGTGCAACGAAGAACAATTGGGGCATAACATTTTTCTGATCGTCCATTGGCTAATCGATGTTTTTGAATGACAGTCGGCGTTTGGTCAATTTGTGTCAAAGGTACAAACAGATTCAATGTCGTGTCTATGTTTATTCTATCATTAGTTTCGGCGACATCTGTTGCATTGTATATTCTGATTTGATTAATTGAAAGTAGGCCTACAATGTAAATCAATCGCTATATTGTTTTATATTGTCCAGCAAGATTAACCCGGGACATCTGCATGTGTAATGACCCCACTTCGGCTTTGTTTTGTTAAGACGCTCAACTAACGGACATTGCACACGAAAATTAAGTTGTCCCGGGTTAACCTTGTTGGACAATAAGTTATTTTTCTCTTATCATATTTATGCAATGAATAGTGTCAGGGCAAACCGTATCAAACGTTTTCGTTATTTTCATCTGCAGAGATTCTTCCAGATCTAGATCTATTCCTGAACTGTAACGGATTTATGGGCCGGTGCGTTATATAATGGAATAATTTGATGTTGCGGACACCGGTGCGCGATCTACATTTCTGATAGAAATCAATAAGTTGAGTAAGAACACTTTCTCTGTGGAACGTTTCAGTGGAAATTTGATTGACTGGACTTTTCGAATCAAAGAATATTGCATACAACACGTGATTTGAGATTTTGAAACGGCGCGCAATGACAGATCTGTCGCCCTCAGATGGAGCCTAAACCTTTAGTTCATCACTTGTAACTATCTCTTCCAAACGAAGTTAGTGACATTTTCAATGTAGTAACGTTCTTTTCCGCCAAAATGGAAACCGGCCTATCGAAATTACCGGTATGACAAAAGTTTTATGTAAAAATGTGCCACTTCATTATCGCGTTAAAAAGTTATAAGTTTACTCTACGAAATTAAAAGGTGTCTCTCGTAAAAAGAATTACTCAATAGGGGTCAAGTTTATCAAGTAAACAGTCACGTAATTTCGGAAAAACAATAGTACTTCGCCGGTGTAAATAAAACAAGAGGACCATGATGGTCCTAAATCGCTCACCTGAATCAAGACGACAAGAGTGATAATGGCAATTTTGTCAAATTCAAAGGCATAAAACTAAGGACGTTCTGTTTGGAAACAATTAAGTAATAATTTTGTTCCAATCAATCCTGTAAAATTGGGTACAAATTAGCACAATGGTTGAAGGTTTTTTTCAATAATTATTTCATGATTTCACAATATACAACATAGGGGTTATTTTCAAAGCATACTGATCGGTTAGAGATTGATCATTTATCATATTATTACATGATTTGGACTGTGGTTTGAAAGAATATAGCGAAAGACCATCATCTGATAAGCTAGGATAATCCTTTCTTATTTGTTTACATAAGATAAACATTGGGCCAGCCAGAGCAACAGATAAGAGAAATAGATAAGAGAAATAGGAAAGGCTTTCAAAATTTATTATTTATATATCCGAACCCTATGTACTAATCTTTTCAAGCAGAGGCTTGAAATGATCACCAACAACATAGGGTTTGATGAATACTGAAACAAAATGTTGCTTTTTGAAAAGCAGTTATTCTCCCTTTATCTGCAGCATGTATGATTCTAAAATTAAATGCATCAAAATTGCCTTGTAAAATGTAGAACCCACAATGTAGGGCTTAGTTTCCATGTATAGTAATGATTTTTGTATTCTGGAAGACATTCATGACATGAGGTCTTACACAACATTTTAAGGTTCTAGGCCAAACAGTTTAGAAGAAAACTAAGTATCTCCGTGACATCCCACAGTAAGGTATAATTTCAAAGCTCCAAATTTCCCCAACCCTGTCACACCAATATACTTTTAAAAAATTTCAAGATACAATTTTGAAACGAAACACAAGGAACTTTCCAGCCAGGTTTGGTTCAAAATGGCCCAATGGTTGATTTTTAAAGAATTTTCTTATGATATCTCCAAGTCTGATAAGCCCCTTTCTCCCTGACACGGCCACATTTTTTGACAAATGTAAAAATTTGATTACAAAGTTTGAAAAGAATGACTCAAGGCACATTCCTGCCAGATTTGGTTCAAATTGGCCCAATGGTTGATTTTTAAAGAATTTTCTTATGATTTCTCCAAGTCTGATAAGCCCCTTTCTCCCTGCCACGCCCACTTTTTTTGACAAATGTAAAAATTTGTGAATAAATTTTGAAAAGAGAGACTCAAAGAACATTCTTGCAAAGTCTGGTTCAAATTGGCCCAATGGTTGATTTTTAAAGAATTTTCTTATGATTTCTGTAAGTCTGATAAGCCCCTTTCTCCCTGCCACGGCCATATTTTTTGACAAATGTAAAAATTTGTGAACAAATTTTGAAAAGAGTGACTCAAAGAACATTCCTGCAAAGTCTGATTCAAATTGGCCCAATGGTTGATTTTAGAGAATTTTCTTATGATTTCTTTCAGTCCGATAAGCCCCTTTCTCCCTGCCGCGGCCACATTTTTTGACAAATGTAACAATTTGTGAATAAATTTTTAAAAGAGTGACTCAATGAACATTCCTGCAAAGTCTGTGTCAAATTGGCCCAATGGTTGATTTTTAAAGAATTTTCTTATGATTTCTCTAAGTCTGATAAGCCCCTTTCTCCCTGCCACGGCCACATTTTTTGACAAATGTAAAAATTTGTAAACAAATTTTGAAAAGAATGACTCAAGGCACATTCCTGCCAGGTTTGGTTCAAATTGGCCCAATGGTTGATTTTTAAAGAATTTTCTTATGATTTCTCTAAGTCAGATAAGCCCCGCCCTGCCACGCCCACATTATTGACGAATCAAAAATTCGCGAACAAGTTTTGAAAAGGGTCACTCAAGGAACATTCCTGCCAAGTTTGGTTCAAATTGGCCCAATGGTATAGGAGGAGAAGATGTTTAAAGAAATTGTGGACGGACGGACAGATGGACGGACGGACGGACGGACAGACGACGGACAAAAAGCGACCACAATAGCTCACCTTGAGCACTTCGTGCTCAGGTGAGCTAAAAATGAAGTCAGAAATTCTGAACCAAAAATCAACATTTCTGGTAATAAGGCCTATTTTGTCCCTCAATCTCATTATAGTATCATCATCATCTGATCAGGCATCATTTTAAATGGACATGACCTTAAAAAACTTTAAGGGGTCTGCCGGAATGCTTGGGTTCGAAATAATTGAGTCCAACCAATTTATTAGGAGTCTTAAACTAGTGGACTCCCCTTAGTCACGGTGGATAATCACGTGATGCAACAATTTCAGAAAATCTTCAATAATTTTGTTAATGCGGGACCAATTTGAATTCGGTTTAAAGCAGAGAAGGAGGACAAACGTCACTCATTAGATGAACGTGTTGGATTTTTGAAAAATCAACTGATAAAAATCAACTACATCCAGGTTATTCATCACATTTTTCCACCTTCTCTGCTTCAAACCGAATTCAAATTGGTCAAGTATTGACAAAGATATTAAAGACTATCGGAAATTCTAAGTGTCGTGATTATACACCGTGTAAGTGTCAAACCATGACCTTTGGGTTGAAGTCCAGCATGTTGACACTGCACAAAATGCACATATCACCAGTATGAAAAGAACAAGCCAAAGACAAGTCTGTCAGCTAATTCTTTTAGGATACACTTACTTCAATGCTTCCATAAAGAACTTTTTGGCTGCGTCGTTGTGTCTGAATGTGGTCAACATCACCTTAACCATCTCCGTTCTGTAAAATAAAATGACTTGTAAAACTTCCCACTCTAAGATGACTCTTTTCCAACCAAGACCTGGTTATGACACCCCTTATAAAATAATATTTGGAAAATATTAAGAGAAACGAAGAAAATGCTTATGATCAGCATTTTCTCCGTTTGCATAATTATTTTCTGAGGTAAAATGAATAAAACATTCTGTATTCTTTAACCCTTTCCCAAACGACACAATTTTAGGGTTACCCACTTCAAAAACTGCCACAAATGACAAAAGGGGAGTTATTAAAGATATGATTTATGTAAAATATGGCACAGAAAATATTGATGCAAAAGGAGAAACTGCTGGTTATCAGCAGTTTCTTCTTTTGTTTCAATGTTTTCCCAAGCTTTTTTGATTAGGGATGTCAAAACCAGGTCTTGTTTGGGAAAGGGTTAATATCCATTGGATCACCTTAAAATTTCATCATTTGGGAAAGGGATATTTTTTTTAATCTATAAGTTTTTCCTATCCTATCATTAATATGTTCATTTTAGGAATGCGAAGTCTAGTTGACCTCCGCTAAGTCAGATTCATTTCTCATTTTATTGGTTTAATTCCCTATCAGTAACTTTAAGCTTGACAAATCATGAGTGTTAAAAAGAATTTATTTACGCATGACTACCTCAGTTCACTGGTTATTAACAGTGTAGGATTCCGGAGTCACTCGTAAAGTATCTCAACAGAATCATACTTAAATTTTGCGCAGTGATTTGTCATCATTGGTGTATACAGGTGTACAAAATGTTTTGTATCTTTGTTGTATATGCAGCCTAGAACCAAAATTGCATGTTTCGTTTTTTTTTTTTTTTTATGAAATAAAACATTCAAGTATTTTTGACAAGTTCTGTATTTACACATGACTACCTCAGTTCACTGGTTATTAACAGTGTAGGATTCCGGAGTCACTCGTGTAGTACCTCAACAGAATAATACTTAAATTTTGCGCAGTGATTTGTCATCATTGGTGTATACAGGTGTACAAAATATTTTGTATCTTTGTTGTATATGCAGCCTAGAACCAAAATTGCATGTTTCGTTTTTTTTTTTTTTTTTTTTTTTTTTTATGAAATAAAACATTCAAGTATTTTTGACAAGTTCTGTATTTACACATGACTACCTCAGTTCACTGGTTATTAACAGTGTAGGATTCCGGAGTCACTCGTGAAGTACCTCAACAGAATAATACTTAAATTTTGCGCAGTGATTTGTCATCATTGGTGTATACAGGTGTACAAAATGTTTTGTATCTTTGTTGTATATGCAGCCTAGAACCAAAATTGCATGTTTCGTTTTTTTTTTTTTTTATGAAATAAAACATTCAAGTATTTTTGACAAGTTCTGTATTTACACATGACTACCTCAGTTCACTGGTTATTAACAGTGTAGGATTCCGGAGTCACTCGTGAAGTACCTCAACAGAATAATACTTAAATTTTGCGCAGTGATTTGTCATCATTGGTGTATACAGGTGTACAAAATGGTTTGTATCTTTGTTGTATATGCAGCCTATAAAATGAAGTACTTTTGACAAGTTCTGTATTTACACATGACTACCTCAGTTCACTGGTTATTAAAAGCTTATGATTCCGGAGTCACTCGTGAAGTACCTCAACAGAATCATACTTTTAAAAAATTTTGCGCAGTGATTTGTCATCATTGGTGTATACAGGTGTACAAATGGTTTGTATCTTTGACGTATAGAGCTCCAGATAAGAGATGGTAATGTTTTTTTCAAAAAGTAATATTTCATTCTCTGTATATCAAACCCTATATTGTGGGTAATAACTAGAATCTCGACAAGACAATTCAAACAAATACCCACAACATAGGGTTTGGATTTGAAATAAAATAGAATATGTTTACCCCCTCATATCTATTGCTCTGAATGGTATATGCTGAAAAGGGACTGCACTGCATATTTCAGCGTTTTTATGTATTTTTAAACTCTCTAGAGATAAACTTTGATATTTTCATGACCTAGTATTTTCAGTCAATTCTTCATCATGTAGAATTAATATTATGAGGTTATTTAACATGTCTTTGTACAATACTGAATTCTATTGGATGAATACTTTGCAGAACGAGGCTATATTTGGACGAGCCGATAGGCGAGTCTAAATATAGACTTGTTCTGCAAAGTATGAATCCAATAGAATTCGGTATTGTACAAAGACATGTTAAATGACCTCTTTATTTCACATCATTTTTTTTCACACAAAACATGACAAAGATTATTTTTGTATAAAATTAAGATCTAGATCTAATTACTTTTAAATAGAATTCCAACGTGAAAAAAGGAAGAAAACAACATAGGCCTGTGTCATGAAAAAAAATGTAGGCCTCATGTACATTTCTAACGCTGTGAAATATACATGGCATCTGACATTAAATCTATATTTATCGATTTATGTTTGTCTCAAAAGATTGAATAGACCGTCATAAATTATGATAGTGTGAAATGTACATGAAATTTGTCATATAAACTATCTATCATGTCATGCGTAAATCAACAATGTAAACATTGACAGAAAAGGAGAAATTGCTGATAAACGGCAAATCTCCTTTTCTCCTAGAACTTTTTTGTCAAGCATTTTAATGGACATCAAATCCAGGTCTTGTTTGGGAAAGGGTTAAGAGTGATTTTTATCATTGCTGCAAATTAAATGCACTACAATTCAGAAATGTTTTGAAATGAAAATAATCTCTTTCGTGATGTTTAAAATCATTTTCTCCTTTTGTCTTAATGTATTGCCAATGTGTTTTTTTCAATCACAGAATCAAAGCTATGTCTTGTTTAGGACAGTGAATTCAAAATATCATGTTGAAACAAACATTCAACTCTAATGCACAATTTTGCTTTTGCAAACGAGAACTCTACTAAAGGGAGATTACCCTTCGATGCGAATATGGATATTTTGTACTGCAGCCTCGATTTGGGAAAAAATCCATATTTGTACGGTTCAATCGATATTTGTAGGGTTCAAATGAGTGCAATGCATATTTGGACAGTTCAACCGGTGCATCGTACAATATCGATCTAGCCGCTTTGGAATATCGAGAATCCCGTGCGTCCACGCAATTATCTCGTGCGTGCAATACGGCTCTAGGTATTGTATACTCACGTGGTACGAATGGGGTGATTTGATTGGTTTACTACTTTCGGGTGTGAAATAATATCTGATATAACAGACTGCTCATCTTTTGATTAATTTCAATCAGCTAGCACATTAGGCATTTTCAAAAATAAATGTTTAACAGGAGGACCATGATGGTCCTATATCGCTCACCTGAACCAAACTGATATGAGCAACACTTTTATTCAAATCAATTGATATCTATGATTTTAAGACTGAAAACTAACTTATGGTCAATAACAATATGAAAATCAAATTCATCAGAGATCTTATGGTCCCCAACATTGTGTCCAAGATTTGTCCAATAATTTTATATTCTTCATTGTAAACAGTCGAAAACGGCAATTTTGTCAAATTCAAGGGCACATAACACTCACCTTTCTGCTCAGATCAGACTGAAAATCCTACACATCCAAGATCTTATGGTCCGCAATATTGTGTATAAGTTTTGTCTTGATTGATTGATAATTGTAGATTCTAGAGTGTAAACAAGATCAAACAAGAGTGCCATGGTCACAATATACGCCGCCACTTATAAAACTTGAGACAAAAAAATGACATTGACAAGGATTTATAAATATTCACACAAAAACCTGTAAAAAGTTGTGTTCACAAAAAGGTTTTTATAAATATGCAGTCAAAAACCTGGAAGGAATTGCGTTCACGAGGCTGAAATATCATTAAGCCCCAGAGACTAAGGTTGAAGGGGGCATAACTCAGGCAAAAATCAATGTACCATAAAATCCTTACTTCATGCACATCTACCAATTTAGGTAATAACATCCACCAAGTTTCATTAGGATCCAGTCAGTATCTTAAAATAAGTTGTGTTGACAAGGCTGCAATTTCAATCACCCCCAGAGACTAAGTTTTAAAGCTACTATTTCCCAGATTTGGACCCAAAAATTGTCAAATACAAACGAAATGTACACTTTTTAAGCTTTATATGACCTGATTAAATGATTACGAGAAACTATTGAAGCAACGACTCACTTTTTCGCAATTTGATACCAAATTCATGAAGCGATGTCGAAAGTAGGTCAAAACAGTAGGACATGCGACTTTCTTAAATGACGTCACAACATACATGATGACGTCATATTGAAATTTTAGTATGAATCTCGTTTGAATCATGGTCCGCGCTGTATGCGCATGCGCAACAATTTGAAAATAATTCTAACCCCATCAGTGATGGGGTTGAATTTAGGCTTGGATTCTCCCTAAATTCAGCAATCTGTCTTGTAATTTCGGCTCATTCTCTGTCTGAATCGCATATTATTAACCATCCCGAGGTGGTCAACACAAAAGTTTTGCATATTTTTTCAAAAAAATTCATTTTTTGCAATTAGACCATCTGTTACCGTCGCCCTTTAAGGGGGCATAACTCTGGCAAAAATCAATGAACCATAAAATCCTTCCTTCATGCACATCTACCAATTGAGGTGATAATGTTGACCAAGTTTCATTAAGATCTAGCCAGAAACATAGGAGGAGTTGCGTTGACAAGGCTGCAATTTCAATAAGCCCCAGAGACTAAGTTTTAAAGGGGCATAACTTTGGCAAAAATCAATGAACCATAAAATCCTTCCTTCATGCACATCTAACAATTGAGGTGATAACATTGACCAAGTTTCATTTAGATCCAGCTAAAAACTTAGGAGGAGTTGCGTTGACAAGGCTGCAACTTCAATAAGCCCCAGAGACTAAGTTTTTAAGGGGCATAAATGAGGCAAAAATCAACGAACCATAAAATCCTTCCTTCATGCACATCTACCAATTGAGGTGATAACATTGACCAAGTTTCAAGAAGATCCAGCCAGAAACTTAGGAGGAGTTGCGTTGACAAGAAAAGTGGACTAACGTACGGACGGATGGACGGACGGACAGACGGAGAAGATGACGCCAATATACGTCCGCCTCCGGCGGCGTATAAAAGGCCAAAAATGGCAATTTTGTCAAATTAAAGTGCACATAACTCTCATCTTTCTGATCGGATCAAACTGAAATCGCAATAATCTAAGATCTTATAGTCCCCAACATTGTGTCCAAGATTTGTCTTGATTGATTAATGTAATTGTAGATTCTAGAGTGTAAACAAGGTGGAAAACAGCCAAAAATGGCAATTTTGTCGAATTCAAGGGCACATAACTCTCGACTTTCTACTAATATCAGACTGAAAATCGAACACATCTGAGATCTTATGGTCCCCAACATCGTGTCCCAGTTTTGTCTTAATTGATTAATAATTGTAAATTCTAGAGTGTAAACAAGGTCCAAAACAGCTTAAAATGGCAATTTTGTCAAATTCAAGGGCACTTAACTCTCGTCTTTCTAGTCAGATCAGACTGAAAATTACACTCATTTGAGATCTTATGGTCCCCTACATTATGTCCAAGTTTTGTCTTGATTGATTGATATTTGTAGATTCTAGAGTGTAAACAAGGTGGAAAACAGCTGAAAATGGCAATTTTGTCAAATTCAAGGGCACATAACTCTCGTATTTCTAATCAGATCAGACTGAAAATCAAACACATCCAAGATCTTATGGTCCTCAACATTGTGTCCAGGTTTTGTCTTGATTGAATGATAATTGTAGATTCTAGAGTGTAAACAAGGTCGAAAACAGCCAAAAATGGCAATTTCGTCAAATTCAAGGGCACATAACTCATGACTTTCTGGTCTGATCATAACCAAAATCAAACTCGTCCAAGATCTAATTGTTATATACATTGTGTCCAAGTTTAATCTTGATTGGTAAATATTTGTAGATGCTAGAGTGTTAACAAAGTCAAAAGTAGCTATTTTTCGCATTCAAGAGCAGATAACTCCGGACTTTCTGGTCCGATCAGACCAAAAATCGAACTCATCCGAGAACTTATGGTCAAACATGTTTTGGCCAAGTTATGTCAAGATTGGCTTATATTTGTGGATGCTAGAGTGTTAACACTAAATTGTTGACAGACAGACGGACAGACGGACGGACAGACGGACGGACGGACAGACAGACGACGGACACAAAGTGACCACAATAGCTCACCTTGAGCACTTCGTGCTCAGGTGAGCTAAAAACTACAGCTTGATTGCAGCTAAAGTTACGAGATTTTATAACAACGTCGGCGATTAAAGGGACATAACTGTAAACCCACTCTACTTTTAGCGCACATTGTTCTAAGAAGGCTTGGATCGATATAAAACATGCACCCAAACCACAACATTCGTCGATATTTTATACCTGTTTAGAATGGTTCCGTTCCGTTCCGTTCCGTGGATTACCAATATCCCCCTGGCTATTGGTAATTCACGGAACGGAACGGAACGGAACCAAATTTTTAAAAACCACTGTTTGATAGTGAAAGTTATTAAAACTGATGAGAAATGTATCGCTATCAACAAAATGGTATCTTACAAAGACACATGAAAAGTCAAAGTATGTTAAATCCTATTTTCAATTTTGAAAAAATGCCCCTTATGGTGCCCCCGAAATGGTTCCGTTCCGTTCCGTTCCGTTCCGGAGATTACCAATAGCCCAGAATGTATACATTTTAAAAGTAGAAGTCACTTGAACTGCAAACAAACAATACGCTATCAAATAATTGCTACTGCAAGTCCACGATAATTCCGTTGGGGTCTTGATACTGTGAGTTCAACAAGAAAAGGAAAGCTATAATTAACATGACATGGTTGAAATATATCACTTCAGCAAAATTTTCATGGATGGCTACCAAAAAAATTGCCGGCCTCTTTGATGCTATGCGTCAAAATTTTGTCTTGTCATCCCCTGTAGTGACTAGAACAGAAAAGACCAGAACAAAACATAGTTATAATGTGTAGGTTGTTCTAGATCTAGGTACAATGTTACCACCCTTAAAGTTGTGTCATAATATGTAGACTAGACATCGCATTTACCCAGTCTGACCAGAATCCATGTTGTTCTCATTTTAACTTCATCATAACCTGCAGTGACTAGAACAGAGCAGAACAAAACATATTTATAAGGTGTAGGCTGTTATAGATATACGTAGGCTACAATGTTACCACCCTTAAAGTTGTGTCGTAATATGTAGACTAGACTATAACATCGCATTTACCCAGTCTGACCAGAATCCATGTTGTTCTTATTTTAACTTCATCATCACATGTACAGTTGGCGCCACATCGTATGGCACAATGTTTATATTTTGTTCAAATGTAATTGAACGTTAAACAAAACATAAATACGTGCCATACGATGTGGCGCCAACTGTAGTAGCAAATAGGATAGAGCAAAACAAAACGTATTTATAAGGTGTAGCCTGATCTATAGATCTACGTACAATGCTACGAGGGGCGTTCATTAAAGATTTCCCCTGACCTACTTTCAGTTGGGGTAGGAAGTTGAAATTGTACGCATACAATACCGTATATCTCTGTAGGTCACATGAAAGTTTGCAGCTCTGAAATGTAATTTGTTTCTCATTTCCGTGTGCTTAAGTTAAGTCAGATAGAGTGATGGAGCAAGCGGTCGTCAGATTCCTGTATTTGAAACGCCACACTCCCAAGGAGGCATGTGATGAGATTAAAGAAGTTTGAGGGGATGATGGTCCATTATATGACGTTGTCAAACACTGGTATACTTGGTTCAAGAGTGGACGTAAGTCTGTGGAAACATCCTGAATCCTGGGTGCACACAGTCTGTCATTGATGATGCCACAAGCAGGTCAATGCAAGGTTTCGGGCACAATCTACGGTTTTCTACGGAAAAGGGCTCCAAAACTGCATTAAACGATGGCAGAAGTGTGTTTCTCATGCTAAAGGCCATGTAGAGAAAGATTAATATTTGTGCCAAGTTTCAACTCTCTCTGCTTATTGGAAGTAGGTTAGGTGAAATCTTTAATGAACGCCCCTCGTACCATCCTTCACATTTTCGACAAAATTCAGGATTATCCAATTCAAAAACTGTCGCAATCAATCATATGTATGTTGATAAAGATTAGATTTGCGTACAAACAGCATAGAAACTATTGAGGCAAAAGGAGGAAATGCTGGCGATCAACGTTTCCTTCTTTTGCCTCAATGTTTTTCAAAGCTTCTTTTAAAATGCGATGGTAACACCCGCTCTTGTTAATTCGGGAAAGGGTTAAAGTTGTGTCATAATATCGTGACCACTATCAAGGTTTGTCTTTAAAGTATGTGAAAAGGATGAAATTCCTATCTCTTTGTATATTTGTCTGTATTTGTTCATTTTTCAAGTGTATACCGGTCGGAGGCCACATTAGAATCTAGGCCGATACGGAATTGATTGAGCAAAAACTGTGGCATCTAGAGTGCACTCAAGGTTTTTCTAAAATTTGACCTAGTGACCTAGTTTTTGACACAAGATGACCCAATTTCCGACTTGTCCAAGATTTAATCAAGATAATCATTCTGACCAATTTTCAGGTAAATTGGTTATAGCTGTGGCCTCTAGAGTGCACACAAGGCAAAGCTTGACGGACGACACACGACGCACGCCGAACGTCGGACGACTGACAACGGACACCGGACACAGCGGTATCACAATAGCTCACCATGAGCACTTTTGTGCTCAGGTGAGCTAAAAATTGGGAGAATTACCATCACACATTTTAATGAAAATTAACATATTTCAGAATAATTATTTTTATTTGATCCAAACTGGATAGGTGGCATTTATAATCAGAGGCCTAGTTGTGATTTGATGGCGTCGAAATCAGCATCAAAATCTGGATCTCCTTCTGGCTTGCATCGGTAAAACAGCACCTGAAACGATATTGACGGAAATTGCCGATGATATGCCCTCGGTAATGTCCGGATGTCATGTGGCAATGGAAATTGACGAGGGATACCCTCGTCTATTTCTGTTACCATGGATGACACGCGAAATATTTGGAATTTTATTATGGATGGAATACCTTAACAAAACTTTACTTATCATCAGAAGAATATAAATTTTCGACGGACAATTTTGACGCCCCAAAAGATTAAGCCTTTGAAAACATTGATTGAGTGAATAAATTGCTTTTCACAATCAATACCTTTGTTTCCCACAATATTTTCTATAAGGAAAGGCGAAAAATGTAACATATCAACCTCTTGAAAAAGGCAATTTTTTCCGAAATATCGAATTGAGTGATTTCTTATAGTGTATTATTATATTCCCTGAGGAATAATTTTGTGATAAAGTGTAACATATCAATCACTTGAAATTATCGTTTCGTACATCTTTGAATTTTGACAATTTCAACATTTTGCCGTCCGGTAACTTATAACATGTAACACAGGAACAGTTCAATTATTAATTTCCAAAATGTTATTTTTTCGACACAGAAAGAACATGAATGTAAAAATTCTTCACTTTAAAACATGTCATCTGCAACATCTTTGAAAATGGATAATTCTAAAAAATTGCCGTCCGGTAATGGGTTAAGGTAGAATACCTGTAATGAGACTCGTACGACGTCGGAATTATTCTGGTGCGGTCGAACATGTTCGGCGGTGGAACTTTCCACGACCGAATGTTTACTACCGCGCCCGAATAGGTTCGGATACGTAACGACGCCTCTCGAAGAAAAAGCCGAAGTTTTATGAATCTCAAAATGGGGACATTACAGGTATTCTACCTTAATCACAACAATTATCATTTACCTCGTCAATTCCACCATCAAAATCTCTTTTCGAGGATTCCACTGATGTGCCGAACACTAGGCCGGACTGGGTCGCAGGTATGAATTTAGAATCTTATAACAAAAACAAAAATGTCATGTTAATCCATATAACAAAAAAACTCATTTGTACATCTTTGATTAAATTAGAAAAAAGAAAATACAGATAGTGATTCCATGCAAAAACTTCAAATCAATTTTCAAAGTTCTATAAAATCAAATATAAGTTTAATCAGTAGTAAGGCCATCGACCAACTGTACAATTAGCAACACCATAAATTTTAATATTATTTCTTTGAAATTGTACCCTTTTTTCTGAGGCCTAAACAAGGGCGGATCCAGGATTTTTTTCGATGGGGGGCGTCCAAGCCCAAATGATTTTTTCCAGGGAGGAGGGGGGCTCAAAGCCCAAATGATGGCTTATAATGTGTTAAATATGTAATGAGACACTAACGTTCCATAGTCAAAATTTAATTTTTCCCCCATTTCCAAGGGGGAGGTCAGACCCTGACCTCCCCCCTCTAGATCCGCCCTTGTCTGAAGTTCACCACCAAGAAGGATGGAACACCACAATTACAGCACTGACGCATATGTTTATTATTGTTACCTATTTTTCCTTTCATCTTGAATTTCGCTTTCCAACAAAATCCTCGTAACTGCAGCTTAAAACAAGCTGCAGTTAGGAGGTTTTTGTTGAAAAATAGCGATATATTGGGTGCGTTCAGGGTTCTCCCATCGGTAACCGAGTGTTTTTACCGTCGGCTACCGATGGTACCATCGGTAGCCGATGTCACCGTCGGCAACCAACAAACTCTGAACGAAAATTGTGCCGATCGGTAAAAAAAAGGCGGATAATCAATTACCAAGTGCGTATTCTCCTCGCAGAGTGATAGTTCGTTTTCAAAAATTATGAATATAAAGATATTTTCAGAAATAAATGGCTAAATGAAATAACTGTTGCTTCAACTATTGCAATAAATTCTATCAAGAACGGTTAGAATGCGATTCGCTTGTTATTGAAGAAAATATATGATTAGGATCGCCGTAGTTGGATTGTTATCCGCCATCTTACTGTACTGAAAACGAGGCTACCGATGCTACCCGACTTGTCTACTCTCGGGACAATTGGTTACCAACAAAATATCCATCGGTATACCGACGGTTACCGATGGCTACCGATGGTTACCAACGGCACCAATGGCTACCGATGGGAGAACCCTGAACGCACCCATTGTTATCAAAATATGAATAATTTTACTTGTCACGTCGGTAAAGTTCGCCACTAGGAGATCACCATTTTCAAACAGTATCGCAGTATAAGCTATCTCATCATCCCCACAATAAATCAACCAGTACTCGTACCAGGTGTCAAGCTGAAATTAGGACATTTTATCAGATGTTTCAAATCGTCGCTTTTGATCAAAGTTACGAGGTTTTTGTTGAAAAGTAGCAAATACTGATTAGAAGTAATCAGAGTTTGCTTTGTAACAAGAGTATGTTCTGTCCTTTCCAAAACAAGGCATGTGGCCAATTCATATAAAAAGAATGAAATGCAAATAATATTTTATGTGTTGCTCGAGTACTCATTGTCACTAGCACAGAACATTTTGAGTTACCAGCATTTATATTCTTTTATCTCAATATTCCAATATCTTCTTCTATCAGTGACCTCATAACCAGGTCTTGTTTGCGCCGACGCCAACGCCCGAGTGAGCGGAAGAGCCCAATAGTTTACGAATAGTCGAAACTAAAATTGCTGATTACAATCTTTTTTCTCTCCTGTTATATATCATAATATGCTTTCTTAACCCTTTCCCAATCGACCAAACTTTAGGGTGATCCACTTTAAAAACTGCCTCAAAAGACAAAATGGATGTTATTAAAGAAAGGATTTGTGTATAATATAACACAAAAAATATTGAAACAAAAGGAGAAACTGCAGGTTTTCAGCAGTTTCTTCTTTTGTCTCAATGTTTTCCCAAGCTATTTTTATCAGGGGCGTCAAAACCAGGTCTTGTTTGGGAAATGGTTAGACAAGAATATATTAAATACAGCAGCTTTCACATTCGAGCAGTTAAAGCGTTAAATGAGCTTTTTTAATAATTGTCTCCACATCGACAAAGTCTCATTTCTCTGCTTTTCGTTTATGCATTTTAACAGGATGTAGTTCGTATATTTCTTGAAGAAAATCACTATGTCGTTGCTTTTCAACAAAAACCTCGTAACTTCAGCTTTAACAAGCTGAAGTTACAAGGTTTTTGTTGAAAAATGACAATGTGTTTTACCGCTAGATCCTCTGCCATATCAATTTCTTTAGTATCCATGGAGTCTCCGATCATGAACACGCGGTTGTTGTAGGTGATGGTTGTCGTTGTTCTTATTCCCATCCCTGTACCGCCCTCTCGCATGATACACACATCGATGGTGGCGTCCTCCTGAGTTGTCCCCCTTGGATCGAAACAGTTCATCAAGATTATCTGTGTTTCGTCTGAAACATTATAAAGAAAATCGTTGTATTTATAATCGTTTATTCTTTGATGCGCATTTTGTTTAATTTATGCAGTTGTTTAATAGTTTTCGTAGTTTGTCAACAATTATTTAGATAACCATATTTTCATAATATCTGTATAAAGTTATCTAATTCCTGGAATCGGGCATATCTTAGAGCGTATGGCCATTCAAACAATAAATAAATGTAATATTATGTAATATTGTATGTATCTTTCATATTTTTTTTTTTTTTTGGGGGGGGGGGGGGTTATTGGTGTTTCTTTTTGTTGTTGTTGTTGTTTTTAATGTTTTCCAAAGGTTGATTATGTCCTCATCCCGGGAATACAAAGGTGTGTTTCTATAGCAATTATTGTCTCTGTTGAAATCTGGACGAAGGCACATACCTGAATTAGGAACGCCGTCATTTGTTTCTAGTCGAAAAAAGAACCGAATTACAAGCGTATTTCCTGTAACATAAAATTAAGAACAAAGTGTACATTTTTAACCAGGAAATATGACAATTTATCACTGGTTAATATCATGTAGATTGGATAGAAAAGATTTATTGTTTAACTTTTTCATTATACTTCCCACTTTTAAAAATAGTGACCATCAGTTAGCCATGTACACCTACGAAATATCTTGATTCTCACCTAAAATTAGATATTTTCTTTAAAAGTCCTCTTATCACAAGCTTGTGCAAAGGAATGATATCAAAATTTTGTTTTACAAGATGTAGTTCTAACAGAAACCTACCAAGATAAGCGTTTGAAAGAGCGACAAAGTTGATATAGTCCCCATCGCCATCAAATCGTCCGAAGTATGGTGTTCCAATAGCACCATTTGATACAACATCAACTCCATTGACCTCTGTCCATAGTTGATGACCTAACCCGGATACCGCATGCGTCATTCCGTCATCAAAATCAAGGTGCAACCAGGGGTTACAGTCATCTGTATATAGTAAGAAAGGGACATGATAATAAATAATTCAAAGTGTAAATGTAAAATAATATCATCATCTAATACCGGTATACCCCTATGATGTATCAATGTGAAATATTTAGTTTCCATATATTTCCGTGTTTCATTATAGTATAAAACAGGATTAATTATCATTGAAACATAAAGATGAGTCATGATCTGAAAAAGATCCCTTAAGGCTTTTGAGTCCAACATGGTTACATATCAGCCTGCGTATACACGCAGTTTGATCAGGAACCATGTTGTTCTCCAATAGCTTCATCATAGTCTGTAGCAATCATATGGGAGTAACATGGATCCATGTAAGACTGAACCTAGATACAGCCTGATGTTGAAGCATGTGTATCTCAGATGATATAAGGGACGTTTTTACCAAAGGTGGGTTCTTTAGAGCGAGATTACTTGAGATATCTTGATATTTCTTAAGATATTTTAGGATAAAGCGTTCTTTAGAGCAAGATTTTTAAGACGCTCAATGGGAGGCGCCATTATCCTTTACTTCGTGCGGAGCCCCTCGGTCAACTCTGTACAAACAATATAAAAGAGAGTTCACCGAGTTGTTCCGAACACTTCATAATTCATAAACCGCGGTGTTCCGTATGCTCCATACTTTATACAAATGGCGTCATGATGACGTCATTTGTATAAATATGGAGCATTCGGAACAGCTCGGTCAAAGGCTCGGTCTTAAAAACGCTTTATTCAAAACATCTTAAGAAATCTTAAAATATCTCAGTCTAAAGAACGCGCCTCTGATCCCGGCTAAAATACAAGACTACTCACAATAGCCCGTGTTATTTGCCTGCACACATGTACACAGATCATCGTCCCAGCACGTGCCCGGACCACACTCATACACGTGCATTGTTTCACGTCCCATAAACTTTGTTAGTTGACCAGGCACTGCTTGAAACAGACATGCTAAAATAGAAATAAATTGATAAAATAGAAATAAATAAAACATCTACATCGATGAATTAACAAAAGACACAGTCTTCTTTTAAGCAAACAGTCCATTTGATTTATATACTAGACAAAAAAAGAAACGCAACTTCCTTTTCAATTCCTTCTTACGCAAAGACATTAAATCAGGTTTAAACAAAATGTAATACATTTTTAGCAATAACATTTCACCTTGTAAAGTTCACAAAATCTTGTGTGTAGTAAATTACATTAATAAGAAAACACCCAGTTAACACCAGGCATCAACACAATTTTACAAAAAAAGTAAGAGTGGGTCGAAAAACACAATCTGTTTCGTTCAGTTTGGTCCGATATTCGAATGTTGTGAAGTCCATGCGATTTATTGGCGGCCTCCGTTGCAGATTTAAACCTATCCCATAGGTGGTGTTTACCTGAAGATACGGTCCTACCGTGACGTCATATCTCTTGCACGTCCGCTCCGTGCTTGATCGATTGTTTTCCCATTGAGAGCCAACAGCGTATACAGTCGAAAATGTGTCGATTTGTTGCCCTATCTATGTCTTGTGACAACATTTTGACTTTTTCCACCTAACAACATCCGTACTGCAGCTTGGCGCTGCTTTTGACGTAGCCCCGCTATGCGTTTTGTAGTCAGAAGTGCGTGAAAGCGTTGGCCTCTTCTTGGTCTATATTTTATCTTGTGTTTGAAGAAAAATTATTTTGATAGTAGTCATTTAGAAAACACGACAGGGGATAATCAGTTTTCAACAATTTGCTACGTATCACGTGATGAATTTACGACATCTGAAGAAAATGACACTATATGTATACGTATGGAGGCAGGAATATCAAAAATGTACTCAATAGCCATTAAAAACATAGTTTGACGAAAATATTATGAAGAATTGGGGTTGCGTATCTTTTTTGTTCCAGTATATATTTGATCTGACATTGATCTTGATGTTTTATCCTTACTATATCTTCTTCATATTGAAAAATAACCTCCGATACAATGGGACGACATATAAGTATGGACATTGATGATTTAAAGCTTAAAAGTAAAAATAAAATGTCATGTTCAAACGAAGATATATTATATAAATATGTAATATTTCATCAACCAAATCTATATAGGGGGTGACAATATGGTTACCAAAATATGTGATGTGTATCCAACGGGTCTAGCAAACACCTGGCAACTCCAGTCATTTTCAAGCTAAAGGTATGAAGTCTCAACTCCGCGAGTAATAGAATAAATTGAAGAACATTACCCCATCACTGCACATTGACGCGTTTTGACTCCCTCTCAAGATAAATGTTTTGGGAAACATTGTGGGAAATGAATAAATTGCTTGCGACAATCAATTTGTTCATTTCGCACAATGTTTTCTAGTAAAAAAGACGGAAAATGTCAAATTCAATTCACTCGAAATTGTCGTCTGAAACATCTCTGAATTTGGACAGGTCTAAATTTTTGTCGTTTGGTTTGGTTTGTTGGGGGTTTACGCCGTTTTCAACTGTTATGGTCATATCACCGCGGCTGGAGCAAATAACAATAGATTCCTGTTGTTTCTCATACCAGTTTTTCATAACCTAACCGAGCCTCCAGATGCTCGCCAACATAGGTTTACGATATCAAACCATCGGTGGGTGACATTTTGTCGTCTGGAAATGGGTTAATAGCTAACCTTTTTTGGGAGCCTCTTCCATTTCACATTCACAGTCATCTACAGATTCGCATTGGTCCACACAACAAAACTCTGAACACGGTTTTTCCAAGGAACTGTCATCGATAAAACACTCGCCGTCCGGGCAGCATTGAGGCCTCGGTAACACTTGGTCGCCAACCTGCGATTACGGATTACAAACCATTATTAACGACAAAACATTTCGTGTAACTTCGGGTGTAATCCATGGCAACGGAAATTGACGAGAATGCTACGGATGGCGCTCGGAAATAGACCTAAGTTTCTCTGGTTAATTTCCGTTGTCACAGATGACGCCCGAAAATGTACGAAGTTTTTGGTAACTAATGATGTATTGTTAGCCTTATAATAATAATAATAATAATAATAATAATAATAATAATAATAATAATAATAATAATAATAATAATAATAATAATAATAATAATAATAAAATCTTTATTTAAAGAAGGTAGCCCATTAAGTTATCATGAATGAAACTTTATTTACAATGAGGCCTTCTGAAACTATAACATGGCAAGTTAAAATCGAGAAGAAATTTAATTAGATGTATGAAAACATCATGAATATGGGTGAATTCAAAATGAGAAAAATGATGATGTTGATTATGATGATGATGTACGAAATAATTCAAGCCGGCATATGGAAAAGGAAGGCCTTTTTCCGTTTGAGGTTTCAATGATTCAAGGTCAGCCTAATATGTCAATGGAAAAGCTTTAAGAGAACAAGATGGGTGCTGACCAGATTAAGCGTGAAAATGATTTTAAGAAAAATACATTTATGAGATGTTCGAGTTTGAAAAGTTTTACTAAATTGAACGTACCTGTACGCAGCGAATATATCCCTGGCAGAGATTTTCGTTGAGCACACTGTTGGGACTTTTTCTTGGTAGTACTGATCCGGCTGCCAACCCGAAACATGGATCTAGAAGGGAAATTTAGGAATTTGTGAAACACCAATGCAATAGAAAGACAAAAATACAGTATGTCGTAGCTTTTCAACAAAATCCTCCTAACTGCAGCTTGATTTAAGCTACAGTTACGAGGATTTTGTTGAAATGCAAGAATATTATTTTCCGAAATTTTTATAATCCAATTTTAAACCTTTCCAAAATATTATGGAAGTATGGACAGTTCGAATTTAAAAGTTGCTGTAGAAGACAGAATTGATGTTGATTCTTTAGAAAAAAGAAAAAAATGCTTCCTGAATTGTCAATATGTTGCGTTGTGTCTCAACTTTTCCCAAACTTTCTTTACTATAATCGTCAAAACTAGCCCTTGTTTTGGAAATTAACACTAAAAGTAGAAAAGGGAACTATACTCAAGCTGGGGTCTCCCCTGGAACAATCAGACAACTTGCTTCTAAAGTCCACACACGTCAGAGTCTTCTGGGACCACACCATGTCACAGGGACAACCTCGCTTGTAAGATACCCAGCCATTGTCAGGATTCTGTAAGAAAGGGAGAAAATATAACTTTACTTTGACTGGGATCTCCCCTGGAACAATATGACAATTTGTTTCTTAAGCCCACACACGTCAGAGTCTTCTGTGACCACACAATGTCACAGGGACAACTTCGCTTGTAAGATACCCAGCCATTCTCAGGATTCTGTAAAAAGGTTTAGAAAATGGAATTTTACTTTGACTGGGATCTTCGCGTCCATACATGTCATTTTTTTTTTCTGTGACCAAACTGTCGCATGGAAAACCTCTCTTGTAAGATACCGAACCACTTTCGGGAATCTATAAGAATGTGATTTACAGTATGTCGTCGAAACACGGGCGAAGACATGTTACACCAGGGCTAATAGGAAATTATCAGAAAATACATGTGAAAAAAAGTGCTATCACAGACCATCAAAATATAGAAAATCATGAAATAGACTGGGAGGGGGGCTAGGAAAGTGGAAAGGGAAAGTGATTGGAAAATGAGAAAGACTAAGGAGGCAGTACACATCCGGTTACAAGAAGGGGCGGCGATGAACAGGGACCAGGGGGCCTTCCTTTCGGGGATCTACGACCCTCTTTTCGCCGATCTTCGGAAAATCGGCGGAAATTCACGAGGTCAACAGCCGCGAGTGAGAAGTGGTCAGTCACTCCGAGGATGTCCACAGAAGTGGACGAAACAGTCAGTGTAAATAAAAAAGGTTAGTGTTGTGTATTGAAGAAAAATTATATTCTAATATGGATTACCAACACAATGAACAACTTCAGAGATAAATGTGATTTACCTTTTCAATCCATAAAGACACTTCGTGAAATTTCGCTTTTCAAATCGCGGATGACATTGTCAATTTCTGTTACTATGGATGCGAATTTGAAAGAAGTATATTAGTGGAGCTTCCTGGTAACAATTTTTGGCCGGATTGTGCATTTTTTTATAAAAGCACGAAACTTGGCACACACCTAGATGGGTCCAAAAGAAAAAGATTTAGAGGTAGTGCCAAGCCAGATTTGCCCTATGAGGGCGGCCATCTTGATTTTCAAAATGGCGGATGTTTCCTTTCATAGAGGGCTATTCACTCTGTTGCCGACCAAAGTTATCACTTTGAAACAGTAAATCTACCATATTGAATTGTAAAAAAATACTTCTGAACAATTTTTGCAACTAAAATTGTAATCATCTTTAGGAATGGCAACATTTTTTGCCAAGATGGCCGCCATTTTTGACTTTTAAAGCTGTTCTATTACAGCATGGAAAACAAGCATCTTCTCTCTAATATATTGTATCGCATGTCATTGTATTTTACTCTAGAAACACTGACATGAATGAAATAAGGCTAGTAGTTAGTCCGTAATGATGCATTTACTGTCCAATATGGCAACCAAAATGGATGCCATGTATGCTTTAAAATGTCTAATCATAACTGTAAGAACATGTTGTAATACCAACAATTTGAACATGTTTCATTGATATTTTCAACAGGAAACTGTCATGTTAATGCAGTTGGTGGATGGAAAAGATAGATTTGTATCCAATATGGCATCAAGATGGCCGTCACTCTAGTTTTAATACGGTTTTATCAATCGATAGAAGTAGAAAAAATCTCAATTTTAAATACCTGATACCTAGTATATATATTTATGTTGCTTTAAATGCATATGAATTCGTATTTTTCAGTAAGGAACTTGAATATTTATGGGTTTCATACTAAAGATGGCATCAGAAATGGCCGCCATATTGGTCTTTTTAGAAGTAAACATAGCCAAATTATGATTTTTGCCATTTACCTGTATCAAATTTCTTTCTTTATTTTTAAGAGAGTTGCACATTTAAAACAACCATTTTGAATATCTTAAATAGGTACAAAGGCAGCAAAAAGGGCTGCCTTTTTATTCATTGAAAGCTGTATATTCAAACATGGTAAATTATGTTTATTTTATTACCAATAATTTGTAATTGGCGTTTTTTTTTTGTCTCGTAAAATCACTAGATCTGTCATTTCGAACAAGTCAATATGTGTTTAAGTGTTTCATATCATTCTATTAATTCCAAAATGGTTGTCGTGTTGGTTTATATAGGTTTTTCCATCAGGACATGGAAACAAGAAGTTACTTACCTATAATGGGTACTAGAATGCAACAAACCTTAACTGATTATAAGAGTTTCAACTTAAGATGTGTTGATCCTATATAAAAAATGCCATTTTATTGAGGCTTTCCTAAAGAATCTGTGATAAGTGTCACAAACAATTAACTTTAAAAAGGACATCGTAGACATCCTAAATTCAGGATCATGGTGGGTTGCGTGTTCAAATATCGGTATACTTCAGCTTCCATGTTACATGGTTAATACTGCATAATTTTGCACGCAACTTGTACAATTCTAGAATCATCTACTGTCGTTTCTGAATGGTTTTAATACATGTATGTATCTATACGATTAATTCTAGATTTATCTAAGAGTGTCGGCATAAATTAAAATTGTTTAGATCCAAAAAGAAATGTCATGCACATCTAAAGTAGATTAGTTGTTTGTGTTCTATACTGATGTAAACCTTTTTCCTTTCCTTGGGAGTGATATCCTGATACAGATAGATAATCAAGTGTGCTATTTAAATCGGGATGTGCCGTATCTGTTAATGGTAGCTAAAAGCCTTGCAGAAGCCAACTTTTCGACAAACTAGTCAAGGGAAGAACCAAAAGTCTCCACCTGCAATAAATGTGTTTATCTGACAAGTATGTAATGATGACAAAGTGTTACAAATATATCACAGTAGATCCTTTTGTTGTGATAGTAATGACTCTAAGGAGTAGTTGAAATACCAGTATGTGTTATCACTAAAAGGTAAAGCCATATATAGCGAATAGACTGATTAGGAGGGTGATAGCTTTGAAAAAGGTTTGAGGACTAAACAGAGAGTTTATCTAATCAAGAGCTGGCAAAATTCAAGTTTGTTTTAGGTAACAAAGAGTGCTTGTAAAGGTGTTTTTAGAACTAAAACACGAAGCAAGTACATAAGATATGAACTGAGCGAACTGTAGCGTAAGACAACGTGCAGTTCAACTTGGAGATAAAGCCTTGTGTAGCTTTGACTTGATGTAATTCCCGAAAGTCGATTACTTAAAACTTGTTCTACTATACTCTATCTTAAAGAGATTCTGAGTGCAAGAATTACACCATTACATAGATGTTAACGCACTTCGAACTTCATCAACACTGATATATGTCAGTCAGTCAACATTGCCCTTTTTGGCAGACTAAACATTTATGTCAGTTTGTGACTTTTGGTTCTACTTTTCGCCAGTGTACCCTATCTTCAATATCTGTAACAGAAATGCTTCCTCAGTAGCCATTTCAACAATTGGCCCGGCTTCTACACACAGAAAGTCACATAGAATAAAAGAAAGAGAATAAACTAACAAGATTGTTTGTCTTTAAGCTGCAAAAGAAATCAAAAATATTATTTCGGGATAACAAGACATCAAACTCAGCTCACGCACTCCCTTGTACACCCCTTTTAACTTGCAGGACATAGATAATTCCAGCAAACAGGTACATTAAAAGCGGTTCATGTCATAGAAATGAGATGGTTGGAAGATGGTTAAGTACCTCTTTCAAGGACAACACAACTTATTAGAAAGTAAAAAACTAAATAATACAATCACTTTTTTCCACTGAAGATCTACTCACCACAATTAATCTGGACAAAGTAAAATGCTACAGTTTCGTAGGAAGTCATGGATTTACCCAGGCATTGCCCCAGAGAATGGTCAGGGGGGAACGAACAAAGATAGACAAAAGAATTTGGAAGACAACACAGCGTGGACAAGATTAAAGCTGAGCCAGTTGTCAAGACATCAACAGAGAGGGCTTAAGAGAACTTGGTGATAGCTTATCTGTAAGTGCCTCAACAGTAGCAGCTACAAATGAGGAAGAAGCCAGTTTCCATGTTAGATGCCCATTCTATATAAGATGTAACAATATTGAATAGACTAGAGGTACCCAGGTAGAGCAAAGTCCTTCCGAAATGATAATTTGTGGCCCATTACGTTAAGTATTTAAAAACTTTTTATAATGAAACATTTAACAGAGAGGCTGACTTGAAACGATTGGCTGATAAATCAAATCATCGTTATCAATTTCTATGTTCTTTCTATAGTTAACAGTTAGTAGTCGTCGTTTTTAGTTCTCCGGATGGCCATAGAAAAATGATCTTTTTATTTATGCTAAAATTGATGATTTGTGACATACATGAGGTATTGATTCCTTCCTTTATAATGTGTTCTACTAGTGAAAATATAATAGTTGTTATATTAATTAATATCAAAGAATCAAATGCACACAGTTCCTTCCTTTATAATGTGTTCTACTAGTGAAAATATAATAGTTGTTATATTAATTAATATCAAAGAATCAAATGCACACAGTCATTGCTTTAGAATGGCAACCCTAATGTATCTAAGATTAATCCAGTGCCAAATAATGGTTCAAGAATACATTATTTTTTTCATTTTTCGATTAGATACATTTTATAGACAAAATTGGCAGCTTCGTGATTACAAACACATATATCACTTAAAAACATTTTAGTGCCTTCTAGCTGTACGAAACAGGCATTTGATACATACCATTGGTTTTTAAAACAACATTTTTAAATATCATCATATATGGCAGCCTTTTTAGATGCGATACTAGGGGATATTAAAACCATTTGTATATAAAATCTGCATCAATTGGGCAATAAAAATGCACAATCTCTGGAATAAAACAATGCAAGTCAGCAAAATATTGTACCTAGGTTGGTTTAGATTATATATAGCTTAAAAGACCAACCTGGCTGCCATTTCAGATGCCATATAGGATAGCAAACCATTTTAAACACAAATCGTCTGCTTTAAAATGAGAGTTCTTATAGGCTATGTCTTTTAGATTTAGATGCAAAGAACCAGATATGAATTACAGTGAATATTCACTAATTCATATGTTTTGGTCAAATATCCTTTATAGACACATGTTAATTGGATGCCTTATTAGAAATTTAACCGATGAAAACACAAATTAGCTTTAAATTTTCTTTTTCAACGGCTCTTTTGTATAAAAACTATGAATTCGTTATAAAATTTCAGAACAAAAACTCTTATTTTCCATCTTTTAATAAAATAGCTTCTAAAAGGGAAAATGGCGGCCATCTTGGCAAAAATGCTGCCATTTCTAAAAATAAGAGCAATGTAACATTTCAGAATGTCTTGTTTATTGCTTTTTCGATTGAATATAATATTTTGAGTGGTTTTAAGCAATAGTTTTAATCAACAAAAGTTTACTTAGCCATCAATGGTGTTTTTTGGCCGCCATTTTGAAAAACAAGATGGCCGCCCTCACAGGGCAAATCTGGCTTGGCACTACCTCTAAATCTTTTTGTTTTGGACCAATCTAGGTATGTGCCAAGTTTCATGCTTTTATCAAAAAGTGCACAATTTTTCACCTATTTCCTCCACTATATGCTATCAATATAGTTTATAGAAGCAAAGTAACAGAAGAGGTTTAACAGAGGGTACTATAACTTTCAAAAATATATGCCACATTCTTCTCTATTTAATGATAAATCAGAAATGACCATTTATCATTATATCGTCGGCGTAAATGCAAAACCTCGTGTGTCGATTCTTGCGATTTTCAAAGTACAAACTTGTGTGCCCAGTTTCAGACAATTCTTGCAAGTTTTGAGATATTTTACTCATCAGTATTAATGCCAAATCAATAGTGAACAATATGTCCAAATTTCAAGAAAACATTTCAGCTTGGGAAAAGTTTTTTACACTTTTTCCCTCCCCTTTGATTTTTTTTCAAAAACGAGAAACGAGGTTTTGCATTTACAACGACGATATAAAATATACAGATAAGAGAGGTTATTGTTGTTTAAAATGCAATATATTATCAATGATTTAAATCTGTTTGTGGTGGCTGTCATTGTGAATTGCCTCGATTAAAATGAGTGCCAATCACATAGTGTTTTGTTTGAAATTACAAAATTAGAATTGCCTTCATAAATTTGTTTAATGGTTTAACTGAACAGTTGTAAAAACACCACTTGCTATGCAATCTTTAAATCTAAGGATTTTATACGCACCTTGATGGCTTTCTTAAGAGCACACGTCCAGAATGCAGAACAATCACCAGGGAAGGAGTTATACCCCTTACCATTAGCAACAGTACAGTTGGCACAGTTGTCCCCTATTTGTACTGGATTCTCTGAAATTATTTATGCAATTAAAGCACTTTTAGCAAATGCCTAGCTTATTTAGAATATTACAAATAATAAGTTATATTATCTTTCATCGCAAATGCAGCTTAAAACAAGCTCCAACATGTAATAGAAGAGATGTCAAAGGACAGCAAAGAACGGCTATCAATTGCTGGTCAGTGAAAGAAATCTTTACCAACAAGGGTAAAATCTCACACAATTAAAATTCATTTTATCAATCTTTGCATAAGCGCTAATAGGATGGTCACGGAAACTTGTGCAAAGTTTAAGTCCGAGTATAATTTTGCTCTTGCAGATGCAAATTTCTGATCAATGGGTTAAAACTATTTTTCAAACTTGATGAAGAATTCATAAGTCCGAAAACTGTTAAATTCCACAGAATTGAACTTAAGCGAAATTAATATGTGAAGAGGCTAATAGTATTGTCACAGAAGCATAATGAATGGTTTCGGAGCTGTATCAACAGAAAAAAAATGTGCCCGTCAAACCTAATTACGCCGCCGACGACGACGGCTTGACCGAAATAGCCACTTTTTTACGAAAAGTCGCACAAAAACACTACAATAGATCATACCTGAATCCGGATTGACTTTACATGAAAAAGAAAAATACAGCAATTAAAAAATCGACATATGAATACATATTGGCATATCCAATTTGTCAGATCCATTCAACATGTAAAATGGTTTAAGAAAAATGACAATATGTTGGTGACATGTATCTGCGTGTTCTTGCTTTCATAAAAGTGTCACTTAACTCCCCCACTTTCCATAGAATCGTGTTATTTGGCAATTATTTTGGAAAAGACTGGGTTTGCGAAAGCATTACAGTGCGATATTTTACTCAATTCTTTCGGTGTGTAAAAGCAATATAAACAGTATAAATTAAAAGAAAATACGATAAATGTGCCACTCGGAATGTTTATCCTTCATGTGATTTTCAAATACAATAAGTATGCCTATTTATTATCGCACTAAAATTAATTGAGACATCGTATTGCTACGAAAGAGTCATTATTTATTTAAATTGTTATAAAAATAATCGTCTTAGATTCTGTCATAAAATGTTGTTAAATGTTTACTACAAAGTTTGATAAGTAAGATAAATGATAACATACATACCAGGTGGTAAACATTCTATTCGTCAGACAATATGAAATAAATGAAAAAAAAATAACTTGAAAAAGATTCAAAATTGTCGTTAATATCAATTTAAAAGCGTTTTTATAATAAAGTCGAGTAAGGACTACAATAGTAATAAAATAGTAGCAATTGCGCCATCTTAATTTACATATAAAACCACCACAATACCACTGAGCTTCTTTACTAAAGAATCACTTACCAAACTAAGATCAAAGTAAACAAGAGAGTGTTTGTAAAACATATATGCCCCCTTTTTATCCTCAATCTACCAGGTGGGGTCACTTGACCTCAAACATATAATTATGTTTACCATTTTCAGAGTTGTTCTTCGATACACATTTACTTTTTTACTTTGTCAATCTACCATTCGGCGAAAATGTCAAAATTTCCTGAACATTGAGCGACGTTTGTAGGATTTACGAGATATAAATTTTGTGCTGGGGTTAAATATGGCCTGCGGTTTCATAATTCGACCTTATCATAATTCGACCTTGCACACTTTTTGAGTTATGCTCCGGACAAGGTTATGTGTATGGACCGACCATCCGACCGACCAACTAACCGACCGAGGGACACTTGCAAAACAATACTACCCCGTTGTCTTCGAAAAGGGGCTTGATAAAACAATTCAGACAAAAGGTTCGACCACTCGACCGCACCCATGAGAACAGATGTTTTCGCGAAAACATACGCATCGAAATATGGCTCTCGTAATGTACGCATTTTATCCGGCATATTCCTAGGCCCTATATATCTGTTTTCGTGATAGTACCATCCTTCATGATTGCCTGTAATTGGGAATGGGTACAAAAGCCTCGAGATGGCTTCTTTAGAGCGATACATAAGATTACTTAAAATATTTAGATAAAGCGTTTGTGAGACCGAGGTTCTAATAGAGGTGTTCCGAATACTAAATACTTCATACAAATGACGTCATGATGACGTTATTTGTATGAAGTATGGAGCATTCGAATCACCGTAGCTTATCAATCATGGATCATTCGGAAAAACTCGGCCACATCTCTCTTATATTGTTTCTACAGAGATGACAGAGGGGTTCCACAAGAAGTTTAAAGTAACAGCCCATCCTATTGATGGGCTTAAAAATTTTGCTCTAAAGAACGCTTACAAAGTCCTAAGATATCTTAAGAAATGTCAAGATATTGTAAGAAATATCGCCTCTGTTACAGTTTATTCACTCCCAACTCTTACCTGGACAGTCGTTCGGTTCGAAGAGGACATCTAGACAGATATTGTTGTTAGGTCGGCCTGAAATGTACGAATGTTCTCAGCATTGATAGAGGAAAATGGAAAATCTCAAAATTAATCGTAAGGTAAGGCGCGTACTTTAACTGGCCGTTTAAATATGATGAGCACAGTATAGAAATGGAAATGCAATTTTACTTAACGTATTTGTTTTCAAAATTTAGGAAAATATATCGCACCTATTGGCCAATTTAAACTATGTCGTCAGACCATCAAATTTGGTATGTATTACAATGTTCTTACATAGTCATTCGCTATGGTCTAAGGAAAGTCTGCATCGGTAACTATCACGCACTCGGTCACTTATCAAAGTAATTATAATCAACATATGCTATCAAATTAACTCGCCTTTTAATTCCAATAATCAGTTAATTAATTGAATTCCATGGTAATTTGATTCAAACATTTAATCTGTTATGACATCTACAGCCAACGATTGAATGACGAAGAATTACAGTCGCGATAACGGTATAGAATGGCATATGTAATAATACATACATGTATAATTAATAGTAGCAAACGTTGTCAGATGGTAGAGTTAACTAGAACTGTCGCAGAGTAGACTTATACCTCCCGATGCGTCTTGTTTGAGAAAATAAATTCACAGTAGAATTATCTCCCATGGATGACAAAGGGTAACCGGTTGTCATGAAATTTCTTCAGACAGACCAACAGACCAACAGACAGACGAAAAAAGTCAATTATCTCCCTTAGCTCTCTTAGTTGACATCGCAGCTTAGTTGACCTCGCAGAGCTAAAACAAATTGCTTCATGCACATGTCCATGTCACATAGATCGTCCATATCAATTTTCATCAAAATCCGTTAAGCGGTTTGGGAGGAGTGGCGATCATAAGAAATGTGGACAGACATACAGATGGACAGACAGACAGGGTGATTCCTATATACCCATTAAACTTTGTTTGCAGGGTGTATAATTAACCAACCTTGCTCAACGATGATTCCGTACAGTCCAAGCGGGTTACATTCCACCTGCGAGGTGACATCTAGATCTTGAACAAAGATTGTTCCATAGGCGCAAATTTCTTTGAAATCAACCAAGTTTCCTTCATGTGCCCCCAGCTGTTTTAAATGTAAATATAGAAACGAAAGTGTGAGTCACGTATTACTTATAAATACTTTAAGAAGACTTACATCGAACCGATTCACGAACCTACAACTTCCTGAAGACCTCGTTTGGCTTAAATCGCGTCCGATTCTAATGATTGCCGGAGTACATAAATAGAGGCCACTGGAGCAGCAATTTCGGGGTATGATGTGGACAAGATGTGGAATGTGATAGAGCTTTCTAAAATCCATTACAAGACAGCAAAATGTTAGACTTGTCAAAATTCAAAGAAAATTTTCAGAGAATATTTTTTTTTATTTTTACTTCTTTCTAAATAGCTAGACATAAAACATTATTGGAGATAAAAAGTGCTTGTGACAAGCAATTTCTCCATGTGCCAAAGTCTTCTTCCCAAGTCATTATCTTGTCGGGCGTCAAAAGGGGTCATTTTTTCGGAGACAATATTTACCATTGTATAAAGCTTACTGCATAAATATAACTGTAGGCGGGTCAGTATAACCCCCACCCCATCTCATCGCCATCCCCAAAAGAAAAATAAACAAAGGCTTAACAAATGCTATTGTTTAGAGATGATGAGAAAAATGTTACACGTGTAGTGTATTAGCTGGTCACTCTAAGAGTTCTTTTAGTAGATTTTATACATATATGTCAGTTCAAGCATATGCATAATTATCACTTTGATTACCATAATTATTAAAATGAACGCTCGGGCGTTTATTAGAAAAGTGCTCCATGGAAATGTTGGGGTGGGCGTTTATGAGAGGTTTTCTAATTTTGCTAGTAAAAACATGAAAAGCAAATGAAAATTCATGGACTCTAAGTTTACCAAGAAAAAGTTTGCAAAGTTTTGTTATAATGACTGTAAATTACGATTTTCGGATAAATTTACTCATTTTAAACGGATTTGGGGACAGGAAATCATTTCTTTCATTGCTTTTTGAAGTGATCTTTGTTCATGACATACATTATTTTAATCTGTAATGCTGGATGAGAGTTTGTTTGAATCACACTTCCCAATGTAAGGTCCAGGAACTGTAATTGGAACAAGCACTTCTAGCATATAGATCTCCATGAAAAATGGATATGTTGTAGATATGGATAGATGAAAATACTTAACCATCTTACTATTTTGAAATTTGTTAATCCAAGGGGAGATTACTGGCTCTAAAGTTTGCATTGTAGTAAATGAACAAAAAAATTCATTTTGTCAACATTTTCAAAATTAGGCAAGTTTAAAAAAAAAGTAAGGTAGAAAGCTGTCAATTATCATTTCCCTCCAAAACACACAAGAAATTACTATGTTTACCATACACAATTTGTGAAAAATGATTATTTTGCTATTCAGGGGCAGATAATCCACTATCATTTGATTCATACGAGTGATAATACATCATTTCCAATTCAAAAACATTTACTGATTATTAACTATTCAAATCATAAGTTTAGGGTGATGGGCGTTTATTAAAATATGGGCGTTTATTAGAATGATGAATATCATATGTGTGGTAAAACCTTTGAAATCAAATCAATATGTTTTGTTTTTATAAACTATTTCTTTCTTTTTTTAAATTCTACCGAAGAATGATAGCATATTGGTACAAGATACTATATAAATTTATTGATAAAATAAGCCTTACCGCTGCAAATGGGAAAAACACCGGGGTCAAGATGTTCTCATACAGGTATATAACTACGGAAACTGTGTCTGATCGTACTAGAATACATTGGAATATAATAAACTGTAAAACAATAAATTTAATCAATTTTCATGAAAAATTAGTAAGGCTGAGTCACGCTGAAAGCAATTGTATACAACAAGAAAGTGTTATGAGGTATGGGAAAAGTGCATGACATAAATTACAATGGAAAGATTTTGCATGTAAGAGAACAAGATAAATGCTTGAAATCATTGTCCTTTTTACTCCTAATGCTTACAAAGGCGTTCTATGCTGATACCTAGCAAAAGCCATGAGGTGTTTGGAGAAGACTTAGATAAACCAAATGAGTTGAATGACAAATTGACTGTAGCTGTCCAGCGCATGTTTATTAACAAAGAATTTTACAAGACGTGTTTATAAAACATATATGCCCCCAAGGGTCTACTTTAAACAATTGAATCAGCCTAATGGTAGTTTTTTATCAAGTATAAAAATATCCAAAGGGCAATAAGGCAGAGGTACAACTCTTATGCACTGCACTTCACCATAATGAGATCTATCCATCTATGAAGTTCCATGAAATTACCTTGCATACTTTTTTATTTATGCACCGGACAAACATTTAGTATGAACTCAGCAAAGGACAATAACTCCAAATATATTATCCGCAAAGTTACTTTATGTACACCATGCTTCTCCATAGTGACATATATCCACCTATGAATTTTCATGAATATACCATTTACACTTTTTGAGTTATGCTCAGGACAAGAATTGAGTTTGAAAATCAACAAAGGGCAATAACCGAAAAAATTATCGACACAGTAACGATTCTTCTGGACTGTACCTCTCCATAATGAGGTCTATCCACCTACAAAATTTTATGATTCTACCCTTTATACGTTTTGGGTTATGCTCCAGACAAGAATTACGTTTGAAAATCAACAAAGGGCAATAACTCAAAGACGGATTGTGCTCCCCGAATAAGACATTGTCACAAAAATGTATGCCATAAAAGGGAAAAAGTTTGTTATTAATTGCTACTACAGTTTTAAGGATTTGCTAACAGGAAATGTGGCCCATCAAGTTGTGGCAAAAGTTAGTTTGTTGCCGACACACAGAAAGCTCAGGTAAAGCTAACAACAACATTAAGCCCCTTTTTTTCGTGAAACAGTTTTTATATGCAAATTTCAAATAATTTACGGTTAATGGCATATTTGATTTGCTACTCAAATATGAAATTTTATCAAATATTGTTCATTAGACTAGGAGAAATTAGAGAAAGCTGTATTTTGCCATAAGTCCCTTTTCCCCGTGACGAGGCCTCAAATCCAAAAACCGGGCAAACACATCCTAGGGAGTTACATGTGTAATATGGTAAGTTTCCTTTAATTTGGCCCAAGGGCTATTTATGGAGAAATCGCTCTAGACGGACGGACGAACGGACGACAAAATCACGGACGGACAGACAAAGCGGTAACCATATACTCTCCCTTCGGGTAGCATAAAAATATAATCGACAGAATAACGGTTTTGTGCACTGCACTTGCCCACAATGACATCTATCCGCCGATGAAGTTTCATGGTTGTAGCCTACATTAAATACTTTTCGATAGACAAGGTTTGGTCTGACCAAGCGACCAACCGACACTTGCAAATAATATATTCCCATTTTCTTCGAAAAGGGTCATAACAATCAAAAACGAAGACCTCTGGGTGAATGGTAAGCAAAAAAACTATAACGTCGTTTTTGAACAAAACTTTGTAACTGCAGCTTGTTTTAAGCTGCAGTTACGAGGATTAACTTAACTGAAAAAGTTTGTCAAAGTTTGCTCTAGATTGGTCAAAACATCTGGATGATAGAGCATCTTTCAAAAACAAGAGGCCCAAGAGGGCCTGAATCGCTCCACTGGCTAAAGTAAAAGAATTATGTCATGATTTCCTGTAAGCCTTGCACTGCCAAATCTTGAAAAGGGTCACCAAAGGATAATTTCTGCCAAGTTTAGTCTAAATTGGCCCATTGATTTATTTTTAAAGAATTGTTTCATGGTTTATCCAATTCTGATAAGCAAAGTATTACCCAAGGAACATTTCTGCCAAGTCTGTACTAAATTTAAACAATGGTTGCTTTTAAAGAGTTATTTCGTGATTTCTCCCATTCTGATAAGCAATGTCCTGCTTTGCCCACATTTATGGACCAATCAAAATTTTACTACCAACTTGAGTAATTGGACATCCAAGGAACATTTCTACCGAGTTTGGTCAAAATTGGCCCTGTGGTTGATTTTGTAAAGAATTTTTCGTAATTTCTGACATTCTAATAAGCCCCGCCCTGCCATGCCAACATTTATGAACCAATCAAAATTTCACAGACTATTTAAGTATAGGGTCACTTAAAGTGCATTTCTGCCAAGTTTAATTGAAATTGGCCCTACGGTTGATTTTTAAAGAATTATTTTGTGATTTCTCTAAGTCAAATAAGCCCCACCCTGCCAAGCCCACATTTAAAGACCAATCAAAATTTCATGGACAATTTAAGTAAAGAGTCAACCAAGGTACATTTCTGCAAAATGTGGTCAAAATTGGCCCAACGGTTGATTTTTAAAGAATTATTTTGTGATTTCTCTAAGTCTGATAAGCCCCGCCATGCCACACCCACATTTATGCAACAATCAAAATGTCACACACAATTCAAGTAAAAAGTCATCCAAGGTACACTTCTGCCAAGTTTGATCAAAATTGGCCACATGGTTGATTTTTAAAGAATTATTTTGTGATTTCTCTAAGTCTGATAAGCCTCGCCCTGCCACGCCCACATTTATCGACCAATCAAAATTCTCTGAACAATTTAAAGGCTACCAAGCTAGACAGTTGATTCCACCGTATATTGGGGGAAAATCATTAAATTAACGTGTTTTAAAAAAGATCCGCCAAACTCGGTTGTTTTAAAAGTTTCGTCTGCTTTTCTTTACGTCGTTACTTGGATGATTTTCGAAAAAAAAAAAAGATCGGCAATTTCCGTAAAATTGCCACGGATTGATGTCATACAATAGAATCAGTCGGCATGACGTCATAGCCTCACTTTCATTTTTTCATCGAGGGTACAACCTCGGTCTTTATCGTTACGGGATACCATTTTTGAGGCAGAATATTTCCAAAATCTATCGCTAAAATTCACAAACAAAACTTTTTCTATAAAGAATGTGATTTAAACTTTCTAAACTACCAACGCATTTTTAATAATTTGGCGTAGTCATCGAGATATTAATGCTGAAAGTTGGTAATGCTTTAAGGAAAAAGACCGAAGCTTTCACCTCCACCGAATGAATGCAGGTCAACTGACGACGTTTTTGATTGGCTGAAGGGATTGTGCCGACCGTATCAATGGCGTGACTCCGCCTCCAATCTCGTAGAGCATGAAGTTTCTGACAAAGATAAAGCGTGCGACTTTTCTGTCATAAAGCGAAGTCACAGTTTTTATCCATTTCTCGATCGTCAGAGCAATGCAAACAAACTTAAGGGGGAATGCTCCAGTTTTCGGAACACTCGGTCATTACTGTAGAAAATTAAATGTTTCGTACCAATATGTTTCGCTACCATATTTTCAATAATAAAACACATCCTTACAATTTACCATTTTCGACGGTAAAAGTGTATTTATTGTGCGAAACGGATTTCCCTAAGATGGAAATCGATTATTTAGAGCAAAACAGTCGTAAGTGTGTATGCAGTTACCACTGTTTTGCGTCATTTTATTCATGTGTAGCTGATAAAAATTGCTGTAATTCACTAAAAAGTCCGCTGACCTATACATTTTCTTTTTGAATTATTACCAGGACATGTTGCTTAATACAATGAGGAAGTTTATTAAAATTCTATTAGATCTATGTAGAACTTTAAATATTTCCAAAAATATGCAAATTTTGACATAAAACACTTCAACTTCGTCGATCTAACCGAACACGCGAGCATGCGGTTTTATACATTTAAGCGTTTATAATAGCACATATTTTGGGTTTTCTGTTCTTATTAAATGTAAGACGTTACTTTTAATCCTTTTTCGGGACTAAACGATGAATATACATCATTTTATTAGCATTTTAGTGACCTTGGACAGGTGCAAGAAATTGTGCATTTTTACGATGTAGGCGTATGTGATACGAATGCCTATAAAATTCAAACAAGATCGCTGACCATCCATTTTTATTTCATTTTTCAATTGGTAATTACATGTAATTTCAACATACAAAATATAAATAAATTCTATTATTGGGAAAAAAATTAGGAAACTGGAGCATCCCCCCTTAAGCCGTTCTTTGGCACATTCCTTCACTCACTAACGACATATTCTTTGACTGTTTTAACATTTTTTCTACCATTTACTAACTTAAGGATGAATTCCGTGTTTTGAGTATCGATTGGGGAAGTCGCTTTATGACAAAAAAAGTCGAACTTTTATCTTTTTGTAGAAATCTCAGGCTTTCCGGGAAATGACCCATGACTTCCCGTTTTTCCCGCCTTGACGTCATTAAGTGGCCGATATGACGTCATAACTTCAAGTCGGACGTTTAGCGTTTTTTTCTTCGGTAAAGATCGGAAAAGACCAGAATATCCAATTTAAAAGACGAAATAAACACACTTCTAATGTTTTAAAATTGTAGAGACTTTGATATTTGGTTATCATGAAGGTGTTTTTTTCGACACAAGTGTTTAATTTTTCCAATCAACAGACACTTTAAGTAAAAGTTCACCCAAGGTACATTCCTGCAAAATTTGGTCAAAATTGGCCCATTGGTTTAAGAGAAGAAGATTTTTAAAGAATTATTTTGTGATTTCTCTAAGTCTGATAAGCCCCGCCCTGCAACGCCCACATTTATGGACCAATCAAAATTCTTTGAACAGTTTAAGTAAAGGGTCACCCAAGGAACATTCTTGCAAAGTTTGGTCAAAATTGGCCCCTGGTTTGAGAGGATAAGATTTTTTAAGAAAAAGTTAACGGACGCACGGACGCACGCACACACGCACGCACGACGGACACAACGCCATGACAATAGCTCGCTGGCCTTCGGCCAGTGGAGCTAAGAATGGTTGAAATCGCACAACTTATTATTTATTACACGTTACCTATCACGTATTTAAAGATTAACACTCTCTAACACTATGTACACGTCTTTTAAAAACACGAAATGCTTACCGCTTCAAATTGGCCGAAAAGTCTAAAATTTGACCAGGTGATAATGACGAGCGATGTTGCTTCAAAGTCGGATAGTTCTGTATATAGTTGTCGGGCGTACCGCGTCGCTGTCTGTAGAGAAATAATACGTATTAACAATCAAATACTAGCTGGCGGAGAAAAAACTTCGAACGGCAGCCTTTAACAAGAGATGTTAGAGGACAATAAAGCTCGACTTTCAAGTGCTTGATAAGGAAAAACTCAAAACTGTCAATAAGTGTAAAATTAAACTACATTGATTTGGTGGTCAACGAAACGTGTGCACTATAATATGGTGCGTTGTGTAATTCTGTTTGATGAAAGTGAAAGAGCTTTCAATCAAATGGATGAGTGAAAACGATAAGTAGACATCACCAGAAAAGTTTGATGGACAGCCGTGAGCCTTAAAATGAACTTTATATGACGTCATAAAAGTGACGTCTTTATATACCGCGTTCTTTTTTAGTTTCCCCATATAATTTTCTATTCACCTTATGATCACATCAATGGAAGACTTAACGATATGTTGTCCGTATGTGATCCCTCTTTGTTACATATCTGTTGATTGATTGAAGCGGAAAATCCTGAGTTATCTGCCCTTGAGTGTAAAAATAGCCGTTTTGTCCTTGTTTTCACTATTACATCTACACATTTTGAAATATCTTGACAAAACTTTGATAAAATGTTGGCCATGACATGACTTTGCATGTGTGTATTTTTCAACTTGATCTTAATATCATATCTAGAGTTATGTGCCCTTGAAATGGACAAAAACTACCGTTTTTCACTTTATGTTCGCCATAATAGCCGCAAATGTTGACCAATTAAAGCAAAATCTTTACAAAATGTTGGTGACTACACGATTTGCATCAGATACTTTTTTGTTTATTTGCAATTCCATGTCTAGAGTTATGTGCCCTTGAATTTGACAAAATTGCCATTTTTTACTTTATTTACCCTCTTTCAACCACACATATAGATCAATTTAAACAAAACTTGGACAAAACGTTTGTGGCTATTAGACCTTGCATAAGTGCAATAAATAGCTTGATCAGAGTCTTACATCTACATCACAGTGTAGGAGCGGAAGTGTGTGAAAGCTTGTCTTTGAGTGATAGCTTGTGTGTCTGTACATCGAGGAAATGCAACATGGTAAACATCAGCGGTTGACATAGGTAAGAAAAAGTTTATGATTGATAATTATTTCGACATATATCTTATATTTTGTTGTAATGTTGTTATCTTGAATAAACATGGAAGGCATCGTCCTAATATGCGCCCGGTCTGAGCTGTTTAAACCATACAAAATGCCTTGATCATTTGGATGGGAAAATTGGAGCATGATTTTCACCACATAAAATTGCCATTTTTATCGCTGTTTTAACATTCATCGTATTGTTTTTTCCCAAAATTAAATGCCTTTAACCCATTACTGCACAGTGACGCCTTCTGACTCCCTTACAAGAAAATGCTTGGGAAAACATCGTGCAAAATGAAGAAATTGCTTGTGACAAGCAATTTCTTCATTTTCCACAATGTTTTCTAACCCAAAATGTGCAGATTTTAAAATTTCATCAACTTGAAAATGTCGTCTGCAACATCTTTGAATTTAGACCAGTCTAAAATTTTGTCGTCTGGTAATGGGTTAAGTATGTATTTTTTCACTAAGAACATGATTCAGACAAAATGATATCCATTCCAATAAAATTCCCGATTTAAGTGTCTGCATTTTGACAGTTTTTATGTACAATCGTTTGGTTAATGACAATTCCCTTATGAATTCATTGTACAATCGCTTACAAGCAGTTTGTAATGTCACTTGCCTATATTTCACACGGATTACAATATCAACACAAACACGAAATTTCGGTTTATCTTCCTTAATTTGTTTTCCAATGTTCCACAGGATAGGCTTCTTTCTTTACCTATATTTCAAAATTCATTTTAGAGTGATGAATGAGTTTATATAATAGCAACGAATTTTGTGCTAAACGTGTAGACTTGGTTTGCCGTTATGTTTTGATAAACCGTCGGTGCCTTTTTGAAAACTCTTGACTACGGCTAGAATCAAGCCGTAGTTACGAGATTTTGTAACACCTTCGAAATAATAGTGTTTGTCCGAAATTATGTCACTGTTTACTAAATATAATTGTGCCCTATTCTACATCGAACCATGTGCCGTGACGAAAGGTTACTGTATATTCCAATATATGTAAATTGGCAGAGAAGCATAAACCTTACTGAAAGATGGCGAATAATGACACATCCGCAGTGGCCGTAACAGTACAGTAGCTGTCTACAGGTAGTATTACGTCGATTTATTTAAGGATAGTGGGTTCGAAACACATATTTCTACAAATCGAAATCCCTCTTTTCCTCGCCAATTTAGACTCGCTATTTTTTTTATCATTCACAGGTCGTTGTCATATTTCACCACAAAAGACACTATTAACTCAGCTTGATGTCCATGGAAAATGTCACGTGACTATACCGCGTGTATACTCAACGGATTTGGTGGGATAAAGTGTACAGTACGCGCATTTGACTGTGCCATTCGCCATGCTACGCACTTTTAAAAACCGTTAGGTATGCCTCGTTGAAATCACATTTCAGTGCAAAATCGTGTGTTTACGATTGTGTTTTGTAAAATTATATATAACAGGAGATCCAAACAGGAGATCTGTTTGGTTACAGTAAAATAATCTATTTTGGATTTTCCAGGGTCATGGATGATGACTATTACAGTTGGCGCCACATCGTATGGCACAATTTTTATATTTTGTTCAAATCTAATTGAACGTTAAATAAAACATAAACACGTGCCATACGATGTGGCGCAAACTGTAATTGGTCCCTGTCAAATGCTGATATCGGTTAAAGCCGGATTTTAAATAACAGATTGACAAAGATTGAGACTTCAATTATAATTTAGTATAGTATTTCGTTGATGTAAATCAAATATTTGGTTAGTTATGGAAGATTTTATAAAATTATGTCACGTGATTCTCCATCATGCAAAAATTTCTTATTTTCCCGACATGTTTTCTCTGTATCTCTTACGGGCGAGCACGTATCATGAAAATATCAGTCGAATATAATGCAAAAAGAGGTAAAGACGCATTTATTGCAATCAATATGTCACATATGCAATTCAAGCCGTTGTACAAAAGTAAATATTTCTTGTCAGGCTATTGTACAGGACTTGACAAACGATTGTACAAAAAATAACTTTTTAAACGGCAAAAATGGGAAGTTTTAGACAGTTTCCTAACCAAATAATTATATACTGAACAAAAGTGAAAACGCTACACTGCAATATTCCTTATTTCTGGAAAAGTATCGAACTGATAGCATGAAATTTATTTTGACGTTATTTCCCAGGCTTTCAACAATCGTTTTGTCGAAATTTCATTGCCTTGTCTCTTTTAAGGTCAGAGTTACAGCCCTTAATGCGTTTAGAGCTAATTTTACATAATGTCGCATATGCGCATGCGCAGAAAACACTTCATTATTTTTTCGGAATTTGTCATATCAGGGTTGCCAAAAAAACACTTAAAATCTCACTTATCTCTTGTTGCAAGCTCTAAAATCAATGTCTAATCTGTCAATTTTGCGAATTACCTCCCTTTTACATAAACAAATAGGGAATTTAAAATGTTTTGTATTCACAAATTTATCACGGTTTTCGATTGGAATTTTTTGCAACATCACGCAGGCCTTACAGGGGATTTTTGAATCATTTCTTCGAGTAGGATTGTACCCGGATGTCCATGCAATAGCGATTTCAATTTCCTATGGAGATTACGTTGTAAAATCTCCAAGCTTTGGAACATAATGAAAATTCTGCTTTTCAAACATCATTTTCTTAACGCTGAAACAATGTTACGCAAGCTCCTTTACATTTCCTGACTGGTAACTTGTCAGACTACCATTTCGTGCAGTCCGGCATGGTTTGCATTCTTCTGCTTAGATTTCTGAAGGTTTAAATTGTGTAAAATTTCCGTTCAAATTGTACACATGAAAAACGGACCCCTGTCACACTTAAAGGATTCGTTCTTCATCCCTGTAATTAAGATTCACAAAACGTTTAGTGCATGGCACAACCAAGTCAATGAACAATGCGAAACACTTTCATTTGAATTTTTTACTTGTTGTATTTAGAAGAAATGTGACAAGCAAAGTAGGTGTAGCGTTTTCACTTTTGTTCAGTATATAAATCTCAACACACACATATGCACGAGCTGTGAATGAAAATTTTGTCGCGAAATATCCTACAGTATGCATCTATTCGAATAAAAACTACGATTCGTAACAGCTAAATCACCCGTTTTAGTTCATGCCCAAGTGAATCGGGCCTAAAATGACTTAAATCTAGAACTAATGGCTCCGATTGCTCTAAAAATATTACAGGGAATAATAAATAAAGAGATTGGTACAATGATCTTACAAAAGTGTTGTGTTTATCCAGAAAAAAGCATAAATTCTTACCAATGTCAACAGCTGAAGTTTACCAAGTTGCATTTCCTCGATGTACAGACACACAAGTTATCACTCAAAGACAAGTGTTCACACACTTCCGCTCCTACACTGTGTACATGTATAGTTAAAGGCCCTGGAATTGGATTGGACAAAATTGCCTTTTTGACCATGTTTTCTCTATAATTGTCACAAATATTAATCAATTATGACAAAACGTAAACAAAATGTTGTTGACTATAAGATTTTATGTATGTGATTTTATTCAGCTTGAACGAACGCAAACAGTCCGAGTTATGTGCCCTTGAATTTGACGAAATTGCCATTTTTGACTTTCTTTTACCTCTTTAAGCCACAATTATGCATGAATTGAGTCAAAGCTTAATCAACATTTTGGTTACTATAGGATATTACTTCAGTGTTTAATATAGCTTGACCGAAAACTAATATCCAGAGTTATGTGCCCTTGAATTTTGCGAATCTAATTTTCCGGTCTTGATTTTACTACAACAGCCACAAATTTTGGCCAATTAAGACGAACCTTTGAAGAAATGGTGGTGACTATAAGATTTTATATACATGTATGTGATTTGTTTGGTCTGATCAGACTCAAACTTTCGGAGCTATGAGCCCTTGAATTTATCAAAATTACAGTTTTCAACTTTCTGTTCCCTCTTGTATCCACAATTATAGACGAATTGAGCGAATTATTGAAAAAATATGGGTGTTTTAAGATGCTGCATAAATCATTGTGACTTTTAGCTTGATCGAAACGTAACATCCTGAGTTATGTGCGCTTGAATTTGACAAAATGCCCCGGATATTTTTAGCTTAATTGAAACATCACAGCTAGAGCTAGGTTATGTGTCCTTGAATTTGACAAAATGGCCTTTCCAGTCTTGTTGTTTTTACAACAGCCACAAATATGTACCAATTTAGACGAAACTTAGACGAAATGTTTGTGACGGTAAAATCTTACATAAGGGCGATTGTTAGCTTGATCGGAACCAAACATTTGGAGTTGTGTGCCCATGATTTTTACAAAGTTGCAATTTAAGCAATTTACTGCAACAGCCACGAAAATCGACTAATGAAAAGAAAACGTATACAAAATGTTGTTGACTATAGGAGCTTGCATCAGTGAAATTTTCATCTGAATAACAATGTCACGTCTAGAGTAGTGTGTCCTTGAATTTGACGGAATTGCCACTTTCAACAAAATTTCCCCTCTAACAGCCACAATTATCGACTAATTAAGACAACACTTTGACAAAATGTTGGGGACCAAGTGATCTTGCATATGTGCAATTTTGATTGGTCTGAATCATACGTACATCTAAAGCTATGTGCCCTTGAATGTGATAAAATTGCCTTTATGAATTCGCTTTCACTAAAACAGCTACAAATATAAACCAATCAAACAAAACTTTGCTGAATTGTTTGTGTTTGCATTATCTTAGACCAGTTTAATGTTCTGATACATAAAGTTCAGTTTATTGAATAAATAAACTGACCAAAAGTTATATAAACTAAATAAAACACAATTATTTACACCACCCACCAATATTTTCTCTCTATTGTAGTCTTAATACAATAAACAATGTCATATGTTTTTGTTTTTTTCTTTATTGCCCGACTTTTGCATAATATTCTGTGACAATTCAATTATTTCAAATGCAATATCTCGAGCTCGAAGTCGAATTAGAGCTTTTAAAGCTTTGCTCATAGTACAACATCTAAATATAAAAAATACTGATGAATGATTATAACAGTAGATGTGTATTATTCCTGTAAATGCACATGTCAAATTTCATACAGGTATGATGATAAGTAAACAAGAGGACCATGATGGTCCTATATCGCTCACCTGTACCAAAATGATATGAGCCACAGTTATGTTTGAATCAATTAATATTTGTGACATTAAGACTGAAAAACAAACTCATGGTCATCAACATTATGTCCCTGTTTCGTCTTCATAGATCAACATATCTGGTTGTAAAGAGTGAAAACAAAGTCAGAAACGAGATTTTTGTCCATTTCAAGGACAGATAACTCAGCAACTGCTTGTCTAATTGTGTAAAGTTCAAACTCATCCATGATCTTAGGGAAATCAACCATTATGTACAAGATCCAAGTTTTGTCTTGATTGGTCACCATTAATTTAGTGGTTGTTAGAGTAACAAGAGGACCATGATGGTCCTATATCGCTCACCTGAACCTAAATGATATGAGCAACACTTTTGTTCAATTCAATTAATATTTATTAATTTAAGACTGAAAAAGAACTTATGGTCAATAAGGTTGTGAAAATCTAACTCATCCAAGATCTAAATTATGGTGCCAAACATTGTACAGGGCTCCAGATAAGAGGGGTGGTGACTTTTCAAACTGCAATAATGCTGTCAGTGATCATCCAACCCTATGTTGTAGGTACATGTACTCATTTGTATCGTCTCGTCGAGACGATTCAAATGAGTACCCACAACATAGGATTTGAATTCGAAAAAACAATGTTAGTATGTCTTCACCTCCACTTATCTGTAGCCCTGATTGTATCCAAGTTTTGTCTTGATTGATAAATAATTGTAGATTCTAGAGTATAAACAAGGTCGAAAAAGCCGAAAACAACAATTTTGTCAATTTCAAGGGCACAAAACGCTCGACTTTCTGATCAGATCAGACTGAAAATCACTCTCATACGAGATCTTATGGTTCCCAACATTGTGTCCAAGTTTTGTATAGATTGATCAATAATTGTAGATTCTAGAATGTAAACAAGGTCGAAACCAGCCGAAAAATGGCAATTTTGTCAAATTCAAGGGCACATAACTCTCAACATTCTCGTCAGATCAGACTGAAAATCAAACTCATCTGAAATCTTAAAGTCCCCAACATTGTGTCCAAGTTTTGTCTTGATTGACCCTTTCCCACACATTGGCGCTTTTGGATGCCCCACAAAATAAAGGCTTTGGAAAACATTGTGACAAACAATTTCTTCATTACCCACAATGTTTTCTACCAAGAAAGACCAAAAAATGTTAAATTTTGTTCAATGGAACTTGTCGTCTGCAACACCTATGATTTTGGACTAGGCTAAAATTTTGTTGTTTGGTAATGGGTTAATAAGAGTGTAAATCTATTTATATCCTCTATCAAACTAGATAACTCTACTTATACTGAAGTAAAGTAGTGTCAGAGTTCCTTCCCTTAGAATCTATTTATATCCTCTATCAAACTAGATAACTCTACTTATACTGAAGTAAAGTAGTGTCAGAGTTCCTTCCCTTAGATTAACTCTTTTTTTGAATACAGCAAAAAAGTGGCAATTTTGCCCAATTCAAGGGAACATAACTCTCATCTTTCTAGTCAGATCAGACTGAAAATTGACCTCATCAAAGATCTTATGGTCTCCAACATAATGTCCAAGTTTTGTCTTGATTGATCAATAATTGTAGATGCTAGAGTGTAAACAAACTTAAAAACAGCATTTTTTGACATTCAAGGGCAGATAACTCCGCACTTTCTGGTCCGATCAGGCCCATAATCGAACTTGTTCGAGAACTTATGGTCGTACTTATTTGGCCAAGTTTGATCAAGATTGAGTAACTTTCGTGGATGCTAGAGTGTAAACACCCCAAATGTTGACGGACGGACGGACGGACGGATGGACGGACGCCGGACAAAAAGTGACCACAATAACTCACCTCGAGCACTTCGTGCTCAGGTGAGCTAAAAACAAAGTCGAAAACAGCAATTTTGTCAAATCCAAGGGCATATAACTCACGACTTTTTCATCCAATCAGACTGAAATTCAGAGTCATCTAAGATCTTATGGTCACCAACATTATTAAATTGTGAGTCTTGATTGGTCAATAATTGTAAATGCCAGAGAGTAAACAATAGAAAAAGTCGAAAAACAGTCGATAACAACAATTTTGTCATATTCAAGGGCATATAATTATGTACAAGTTTTGTCTTAATTTTTCAATAATTGTAGATGCTACAGTGTAAACAAAGTGAAAAACAGTCAAAACGGCAATTTTCTCAAATTCAACAGCATATAACTCATGATTTTTTAAACCGATTAAGCTGAAAATGGAACTCATTTGACATCTTATGGTCCTTAACATTGAAGCAAAGTTTTGTCTAGATTGGTTAATAATGGTAGATTCTAGAGAGTAAACAAAGTCAAAAACAGCATTTTTTCCAAATTCCAAATTCAAGGGCATGTAAGTCACGACATTCAGGTCAGATCAGACCAAAAATCAAACTCATCCAAGATCTTATGGTCACTAACATTGTGTCTAAGTTTTTTCTTGATTGGTCAATAATTGAAGATGCCATATGGTGTAAACAAAGTCGAAAACAGTTAAAAATGGCTTTTTTTCAAATTCAAGGGCAGATAACTCAGGACTTTCTGATCCGATCAGACCAAAACTCACACTCATCCGAGATCTTATGGTCACCAACATTGTTTCCAACTTTTGTATTGATTTGTTAGTATTTGTAGATGCTTGAGTGTAAACAATGTCAAAATTAGCTATTTTTTACATTCAAGGGCAGATAACTCCGGACCTTCTGGTCCGATCTGACCCAAAATCAAATTCATCCGAGAGCTCATGGTCATACATGTTTTGGCCAAGTTTGGTAAAGATTGGCTTATTTGTAGATGCTAGAGTGTAAACACCAAATTGTTGACAGACGGACGGACGGACATATAGACGGACGACGGACAAAAGGCGACCACAATAGTTCAACTTGAGCACTTCGTGCTCAGGTGAGTTAAAAAGTTATGCACATTTGTAAAATTACGGGTGAGAAACTTTCTAAATTTAAATCATCATTTTTCCTATCATTTTTAATTTTACAGCTGTCCATCAAAGTTAAATGATTCGAGCAATGTCTTTAGATCATGAAAACGTATGATGGAAACCTCTTTCTCTTACAACAAGCAGAACCTAAAAAATGGACATAACGCACAGTACTACTATTCAAAAGCAACAACAGAAACAGTTATGAAATATAAATAACAGTTGAATAGTAAAAATTGAAATAACCAAGATTTTTTTATGTTTGAAAAGGCTTAAAGTGACATTTCACATTTATTTCATTTTTTGAAAGTATGTCTTGATGCAAAGATTGTTTATTCTATAGCGTAGAAATGCTATCAGTTTTTTTAAGTTGTTATTTATAAGCGAAAAATACGCCTTCAAAGTTGAGACAGAAATGACAAATTCTATATAAATCTGAAATGTTGTCCACAACAATTTGTTTAATTTTAGAACAAAAATATATATTTCTCGTAAACTGTTCAATATTTTGGCTTGAAATTTTCAGGATTTTCATAAGAAAACATGCTCTTTAAGAAAGAATAAAAGTAAAATTTATGTAAAAATAATTCTGAAATGTCACTTTAAAATTTAACAAATTTCAGTGTCAGAGTTTACAAGGGCACTTTGTCAAGAGGCTAATATTTGTTGGTCACAGAAGCATGTGTAAAGTTTGGAAGCAGTAGCTCTAGTAGAAATACAGGTACCCACTGATATAGGGCAGTCGCAAGTAAGAATTATGTCTGTATTAATGAAATTCCACTAAATTAAATGTTAGATAAGTTAACCATTGTCAAGAGGCTTATAGTATAGTCAAAGAAGAATTTGCAAAGTATCTGAGCAATGACATCTGTAGACACCCAGATATGACACTTGCAAGTGAAAACTTAGTTAATAAAATGCACTACGCCGACGCCAGGGTACCGAAATAGCCCGTATCTAAATTATACGAAAAGTCAAGCTAAATATGATACACACCGCCAAGTCTGTCTCTGATTCTCTGACGTTTAAACCGAATCCTCTATCGACCAGATCAGCGTGGAATGGTGCTATCACAGGCGGGTAGTCAAAAATAGAGCCCAACGCCAAAAAGGAGGTAAACGGAATATTCGGATCGAATACAATGAATCCATTTGAGTTGATCTGAAAAAATGAAAAGCAATATCATTTTGTAAGAAAGAACATCTTTTTAATCAAAAGTTTCCAATCTTTCTTTTGGGGAATTTTCCACAACAACGTGTCGTCCAAACTGAAAGATGTTGTAAACTACGAAACAAGAGTGATTTTGTTACAGTCTTTCTGATCTCTCTGAAAACCAGAACTATTAATGTAGTTCAATATTCTGACTGGTTGAGTTACATACATAGTCTTACGGATAGAATAAGCTTTTAACATAACTGGACTGAGTCAAATTCGCTGGTTCAATTTTCTGACTCGGTGGGTTACATAGTCTGACCGAGTCAAATAAGCTTGTAACATAACGTGACTGAGTCAAATTTGCTAGATCAGTATTCTGACCGGATGAGATATGTCGTCTGACCGAGTTGAATAAGCTGGTAATATAACTGGACTGAGTCGAATTCGCTAGTTCAATATTCTGACAAGGTGAGTTGCGTAGTCACACGGATAGAATAAGCTTGTAACTGGACTGAGTCAAATTCGTTAGTTCAATATTCAGACTTTGTGGGTTGCGTAGTCGTCTGATGGACTTGAACAAGCTGGTAACATAACTGGACTGAGTCGAATTCGCTAGTTCAATATTCTGACTGGGTGAGTTACGTAGTCTTACGGATCGAGTTAGATTGTAGCATAACTTGACTGAGTCTAACTCACTAGTTCAATACTCTGACCGGGTGAGTTACGTAGTCTGACTGAGTCGAATAAGCTGGTAACATAACTGGACTGAGTCGAACTAACTAGTTCAATACTCTGACTGGGTGAGTTACGTAGTCTGATTGAGTCGAAAAAGCTTGTTACATAACGTAACTGAGTCGAATTCGCTAGTTCAATGTTCCGACTCGGTGAGTAACGTAGTCTGACTGAGTCGAATAAGCTGGTAACATAACGTGAATGGGTCGAATTCGCTGGTTCAATACTCTGACCGGGTGAGTTACGTAGTCTGAGAGAGTCGAACAAGAGATGTTTGTAAAACATATATGCCCCCTCAAGGGCCTACATTTGATATAGGTTAAAGTCCAAGGTCAAGGTAACAAGGTCCAACGTCATGGTCAAATATGAAAGGTCTTGGTAGGAGGTGTCCATGTGTGAAATATCAAGGCTGCATATGTAAAAGTAAAATGAAATATATGCCAGGTTAAAGTTTTTAAAAGTAGGCCAAATGCCAAGGTCAAGATCATGGTCAAATGCGAAAGGTCTTGGTTGGAGGTGTCCATTTGTGAAATATCAAGGCTATAGGTGTAAAAGGACATGATATATATGCCTGGTTTAAGTTTTTTAAAAGTAGGTCAAACTCCAAGGTCAGGATTGCAATATTCAAGGTCATGGTCCATTGTTGAAGGTCTTGGTAGGAGGTGTCTATGTGTGAAATATCATGGCTGTAGGTGTAATAGGACATAAGATAAAGGCCAGGTAAAAGATTTCTAAAAGTATGTCAAACTCCAAGGTCAAGGTCACACAGACTAAGGGCAGGGTCAAATGTGAAAGGTCTTGGTAGGAGGTGTCCATGTGTAAAATATCGAGACTGTATTGGTAACAGGACATGAGATATAAGCCTAGTTTAAGTTTTTTAAAAGTAGGTCAAACTCCAAGGTCAAGGTCCAAGGTCATGGTCAAAAAAGAAATGTCTTGATTGAAAGTGACCATGTGTGAAATATCAAGGCTGTATGTGTAAAATGACATGACAAATAGGCCAGGTTAATGTATTATAAAAGTAGGTCAAACACCAAGGTCAAGGTCACAAGGTCCAAGGTCATGGTCAAATGTGAAAGGTCTTGGTCTTGGGTGTCCATGAGTCAAATATCAAGGCTGTATGTGCAAAAGGACATGATATATCGGCTAGGTTATATAGTTTATTCATAATAAAAGTATTGACATAGTTCACAAAACATTTTACAATAAAACAGTTATATGAGTCTAAAATCATTAAACATGTAAATAACTTTTTTATAGGTTTTTAAAATGAATAATAATAATTTAGTAAGAGTTTTACTTAATAACTATGTCTATACCTCCATTACAAAGATGACACAAAAAAGATGTAAAATCTTATTTCCATTGTGGTCTTTTAATGGGAGTATAAGCATAGAAAAGCATCATCTATCACAGAAATTATCTATATAAGAAATGAAAGACTGTAGGACAATAAATAAATGACAAGGCAAAACACACAATGCAATGACAGTAAAAAGAAGTAGTATTATTTGAATAAAGAAAGTTCTACTTGAGACTTAAATGTTTTAAAATTTGAAATATCTTTAAGAGAACTTGGTAAAGCATTCCATAATTTAGATCCAATAAAAGCGAAAGTTTTCTTCCCGTTGGAGCCAACCTTGGGTAAAATAAAATTGCCAGTGGAATGGGAGCGTGTATTGTAAGAATGAACTGCATTAAAAGAGACAATATTAGCATTCATATATTCGGGGCTTAAACCATGCTTTATTTTGAAAAAATTGCATAGAACTATCGGTTCAACCCTTTTATCCACAGGAAGCCAATTCAATTTCTTGAAATGTGCAAGACTAATATGCGCAGTGTAATCTAAGTTTAAAACAAAACGAATTAATTTGTTTTGGGTAGTTTGAAGTTTGGTTTTTAAAGATTTACTAAGACCATTGTACCAAAATGAACATGCATAGTCATAATGACATTGAATAAGTGATGTGGCAACTAATTTTTTTGTCTGTTCAGTAAGAAAATTACGTTTTCTGTACAAAAACTTTAAGCGTGAGTTTGCTTTCTTCAGAACTGAGGTAGCAATATCATCACAGGACAAAGACTGATCAAGTGTTACTCCTAAGTATTTGACAGAGGATGAAGATTGTATTTCAACGCCATTACAAGACACATTTAAAGATGAATTTGACTTAAAGATTATATTTTGAACTAAAAAGAATTGTTTCTGTTTTGCCAAGATGAAGTGATAGTTTATTGTCTACTAGCCACTCACTTACTGAGTTTAGATCTTCACTAAGTTGACTTTCAATTGAAGCTCTTGATTTATCTGCAACTAAAATAGCAGAGTCGTCTGCATACAACAGAAGTTTATTTTTTTATAACAGCTGGCATGTCATTCACATAGAGAAGAAAAAGCAGGGAACCTAAGATAGAACCTTGTGGGACACCGCAAGTAACACGTGACGGTTTTGAAAAGGTTCCAGATATATCAACAAGTTGCTGTCTACATGATAAGTAGGACTTAAACCAACGGATAATATCTGTACTCAAGCCTATACATTCAAGTTTCATAATAAGTATGGAATGGTCTACAGTGTCAAAGGCTTTTTGAAGATCTAACAAAGCCATTCTTACTAGGTTTCCTCTATCCAGTTGGAATCGAACAAAATCAGTTAAATGAATAAGACATGTTTCTTTTGAAAACTTTCTTCTAAAACCCGATTGAAAGCTATATAAAATATTATTTTGGTTAAGATACGATTCAAGCTGGTCATATACAACACGCTCAAAAACTTTTGATATCACACTCAAAATTGAAACAGGCCTGTAGTTTCCTACATCCGTTTTGTTGTTTTTCTTATATAAAGGAACAATTCTTGCAGATTTGAGATCTTCAGGAACAACTCCTTGAATCAAGGACAGATTAATTACATGTGACAGAGGACATGCTATTAAAGCAGAACCATCAACAACAAATTTTGCATTTATACCATCTAATCCTGTAACTTTATTTTCCCCAACTAATGAAAAAGAAAAACTATTAAGTTTAATACCTTTGCTGGAATAAAATCTAGAAACAAAACTATATCCAAATTTAAAAGACGGAGCAGGGAGTTTTGAGACTAAATTCGATGCCACATTTGTAAAAAACTCATTGAAATGTTCGGCTACTGTGCCTTTGTCAAAACAGAGGTCTCCATTGACATTAAGACCAATACTTTGACCAGCAGAACAACCAGTCTTTTTGGATGGCATTCCAAGCTGCTTAAGATAATTCCATAATGATTTTGAGTCAGAACTATGATCATTCAATATCTGTGAAAAATATTCTTGTTTTGTTTTATTAATAATACTTTGGGTTTTGTTTCTGAGATTCTTAAATGTTTCATAATTTTCATCAGTTTTTTCTCGTTTAAAAGTATAAAATGCCTGATTACGCTCTTTAATACTGAGTAGGACAGTTTCATTTACCCAAGGTTCGGTTCTCTGTTTAGTTTTTATTTCTTTAAAAGGGGTTAAAGGTTAAAGTTTTTTTTAAAGTAGGTCAAAGTCCAAGGTCAAGGTCACAAGGTCATGGTCAAATGTGAAAAGTCTTGGTAGGATGTGTCAATGTGTGAAATATCAAGGCTGTATGTGTAATAGCACATGAGATATAGGCCCAGTTTAAGTTTTTTAAAAGTAGGTCAAATTCCAAGGTCACAAGGTCCAAGGTCATAGTCATATGTGATAGGTCTTCAGGGTGCCCACTGGTCAGGGAAAAGTCAGTGAAATTTGTATTTTCTTCAAGGTCAAGGAATAGTCAGGGAATTTTGAAAAATGGTCAGGGAAATCTGAAAAGCTTAAAAAGTCAGGGAAAAGTCAGGGAATTTTGAAATTTTCTTTTGTTCCTACAAAGCAATTAATAGAAAAAAATGAAATAAAGTAAAACAGGTCATAGTTATGGCATTTTTCAGGTTTTTTTAACAAACCAGTTGTTCTTTTATACATGACTCTGCACTTATCATTTTAAATGAAGGCTCAACACTTGAATTGGATCTTCTATTGAAATCTAATGCTCTGAGGGCTAATTCTGTAAGCAAGAAGAAAGAAGCTGACAGTGAAGAGAAGAATATTTAACCTATTCAAAGGAGGTTGAAGAAAAATAGATACTAAGAGGGTGGTTATATTATGTGGTGTGGTATGTGTATTTTGAAATACTTGCAAAGCTGCAAGGACTATGCACCATTTGGTTTTAATTGCTTTTGAGTTTGATGATGAGTGTAACTTGATTTAGGTCATAATGCCATCTCCTTCCAAATCACTTAGATAATTACCATTGTCTTCTTTCAGTGACATTTTGATGTCAAATGAATAAGGCCCTCAAATATATCCATTATCACAAGTTTCCTACAAACATTCTTTAGTTGCGCTTGTACCTGATTGATAGAAAATCAATTTTAGCACAAAGCTGGTTTTAAAATGCTCTAAAAGTGCAACATTTGAGTGTGCAGTATGTCAAAAATGTACATTAAATTATGCTTATAACAAACTGTTCACACATGCACAGAGGTATCCATTTTTGTCCAGAAAATGACTTAAAATACATAACTACTAAACAGAATATATTTTAAGTGAAAATAATTGTGAAAGGCTATCAGTGCAGGAAATTTTGATTGGAATGTATCTAGATAAGTAAGGGCCTTATTATTTGGTCAGTTAATATTAAAGATGGAAAAAGGTTGGAGTGGAAGCAAATCTGTCCTTTAAACACCTTTCATGAGAATGAGGCTCACAGAAAGTTGTTTCAAACAGTTTAAGTAAGACAAAGGCTGAAGAAGTATTTCTCGTTTTCTCTTATGCATTATGTATTGATGTGAACATTTTAAAGCTCTAGTCATAAGTTCAAACATTTATAATAACATTTCAATTGTTGTCAAAGAAAGTGTATTTAACTATTTCAAGCAGTACAAATGAACTTTTTTACTTCATTATGTTTAAAAAGTTGAGCATTTTAAGGATTCTACTAATATGTAAGTTCTACCATCAAATTTGAATTGTTATTGTAAGAAATCTTAATAAATAGTGGATCAATCGGACGGCTTTATGGGGGAAATGATGCCATTTCACGCGAAACAAGAGCTGTCACTGTAAGATGACAATGCTGCCGACACCGCTTTGATTTTAAATTATGGCCAATCTATGTTCAAGGTCAAGGTCATCCAGGGGTCAAGGTCACCAAAGTATGTGCCTACAGAAAGGTAATATACCAAGGAATGTTGTGGTAAAGTATGAAGCGAATATGTTAAGTAATAAGGAAGTTATGGCCAATGTTAAAGTTTTTGGACGGAATAACGGACAGACAGACGGACGGACAGACAGACGGACAGACGGACGGACGGACAAGTCAAATTTATGATGCCTCTCTATCGGGGGCATAAAAAGGTCAGGGAAAAATGAATTTTGGTCAGGGAAAAGTCAGTGAAAAGTCAGGGAATTTTATTCCAGATGAAGGGTGGGCACCCTGGTCTTGGTCGGAGGTTTCCATGAGTCAAATATCAATGCTGTATGTGTAAAAGGACATGATATATCAGCCAGGTTAAAGCTTTTTAAAAGTAGGTCAAACTCCAAGGTCAAGGTCACAAGGTCCAAGGTCATGGTCAATTGTGAAAGGTCTTGGTAGGTGTCAATGTGTGAAATATCAAAGCTGTATGTGTACATGTAATAGGTAATGAGATATATGCCCGGTTTAATTTTTTTTAAAGCCAAGGTCATGGTCAAATGTGAAAGGTCTTGGTAATAGGTGTCCATGTGTAAAATATTGAAACTGTATAGGTAACAGGACATGAGATATAGGCCTAGTTTAAGTTTTTTAAAAGTAGGTCAAACTCCAAGGTCAAGGTCTAAGGTCATGGTCAAAAGTGAAATATCTTGGTTAGAAGTGACCATGTGTGAAATATCAAGGCTGTATATGTAAAATGACATAAAATATAAGCCAGGTTAATGTATTATTAAAGTAAGTCAAACACCAAGGTCAAGGTCACAAGGTCCAAGGTCATGGTCAGATGTGAAAGGTCTTGGTCGTAGGTGTCCATGTGTCAAATATCAAGGCTGTATGCGTAAAAGGAATTGATATATCGGCTAGGCTAAAGTTTTTTTGAAGTAGGTCAAATTCAAAGGTCAAGGTCACAAGGTCATGGTCTAATGTGAAAGGTCTTGGTAAGATGTGTCCATGTGTGAAATACCAAGGTTGTATGTGTAATAGCACATAAGATATAGGCCCAGTTTAATTTTTTTTAAAAGTAGGTCAAACTCCAAGGTTAAGGCCACATGGTCCAAGATCATAGTCGTATGTGATAGGTCTTGGTCAGAGGTTTCCATGTGTCAAAAATCAAGACTGTATGTGTAAAAGGACATGATATATCGGCCAGGTTAAAGTTTTTTAAAAGTAGATCAAACCCCAAGGTCAAGGTCACAAAGTCCAAGGTCATGGTCAATTGTGAAAGGTTTTGGTAAGATGTGTCCATGTGTGAAATATCAAGGCTGTATTCGTAAAAGGTCATGAGATATATGCCCGGTTTAATTTTTTCTAAAGTAGGTCAAACTCCAAGGTCAAGGTCACAAGGTCCAAACTCATGGTTAAATGTGAACCATGTTGATAGGAGGTATCTATGTGTGAGATATCAAGGCTGTACGTGTAAAAGGACATGAGATATAGGCAAGGTTAAGAACTAAGTGTAAAAATCAACAAAGGGCAATAACTCCAAGAATTTGATTGGCAGAGTTACGGTTCTTGTGCACTGCACCTCTCCGTAATGAAATCCATTCACCTGTAAAGTTTCATGATTCTACCTTATATATTTTTTGAGTTGTGCTCCGGACAAGAATCGAGTTATAAAATCAACAAAGGGCAATAACTCAAAAAAATTGATCGGCAGAGTTACGGTTCTTGTGCACTGCACCTCTCAATAATGAAATCCATTCACCTGTAAAGTTTCATGATTCTACCTTACATATTTTTTGAGTTGTTCTCCGGACAAGAATCAAGTTATAAAATCAACAAAGGGCAATAACTCAAAAAATTCGATCGGTCCGACCGACTGACCGACCAACCGACCGACGTTCTGTCAAGATTGACTCTAATAATCTCCCAGATTTATATTTTCAATTAGATCTACATTGACTGTCAACTTAAATTAACCATTTGAATATCGGTGAAAAGAAAGCCTATAACAATGGATTATTTTCGTATTTCAAAGACCAATGATTATTCATACATGTATCAGATAAATTGGACGATAGGCCTTAAGTTGTACATATAGAAGGACTGGTAAAAGTAGGGTACAAAATATCTAAGGTACTTATCATTTTCTGGTCGACTGCAAGTTGGAAAGTTAGGGGTTTCTGTTCGACACAGAACTTATGCTGTTCGGTACCGAATAGTTATTCAAATAGAAACGGCCGTATATGATTTAGCTTGCTTTTATTAAGTTCCCTACCCCAAAGGCGGGTTCTGCAAAGAAAGTATGCCATTTTACATCAAAATAACAATATAAATGCTATTTTGAGCAGTTTCAAGACTGCTCAAAATTAGTTCCTTAACATTCGAGCTGTTTTAAAACTGCTCAGTTTCAAGATTGCTTCCGGCATATACATGTTTTGATTGTGAACAATATAAATCTTGCTGTGAACAAATAAACAATCACATAAAATTATTGTAAACTGAATTCATAATTTCCAATTTATGCATTTAAGTCTCAATAGGATTCAATCATAAAGCATGTAGTAACATTTGCATATATTATTACTATTTGATATTATCTTCTATTCCAGTTTGATATTCATAACCATACTAAATTTTTACAGTGAAATTTTGAAAGAAAAAAAAACATAGAATGAAATACAGTATATTACAAGTTTTGATATTTTTATTGTACGAGGAGAATTAGCTCCTTCCTGTGACGCCCACATTTTTCGACATATCAAAAATTCACAACCAAATATTAAAGATAGTCACTTAAGAAACAAACCTGTATATTTTGGTTCCAATTTGCCTCATGGTTGATTTCTTAAAGAATTTCCTCATGATTTCTTTAAGCCTGATAAGCCCTGCTATCTCCATATTTGTTGAGGGATTGAAAATTCGCGAACAAGTTTTGAAGGAAGTCACCTAAGGAATTTTCCTGTCAAGTATGATAAAGATAAGCCCAATGGTTAAGGAGAAAGATATTTTTGATGAATAATAAAGCGATTTCTCCATCTCGGATTCCCTCCCTGTCACGCCAACATTTTTCGACAAATAAAAAAATCACGACCTAATATTAGAAACAGTCACTCAAGGAAAATTCTGCCAAGCTTGGTTCAATTTGGCTAAACAGTTTATTTTTGGAGATTTTTCTTGAAGTCTGATAAGCCCCACATTACCACATCCACTTGGTTTGACAAATCTAAAATTCGCAAACACGTTTTGAGATGAGTCATCCAAGAAACATGCCTGTCAAGCTTTGTAAACATTTGCCTCATGGTTAAGGAGAATAACATTTTTGAAGAATTATCTAACGATTTTTACAAGTCTGATTGGCCCCACCTGCCACGCCCATATTTTTGAACCAATAAAAAATTATGAACATGTGTTGAATACAGTCGCTCAAGGGACATTCCTTCCAAGTTTGGTTCAAATTGGCCAAATGGTTGAATTTCAAAGAATTTTCACATTATATCTCTAAGTCTAATAAACACCGCCCTGCCATACCCACATTTTTGACGAATTATAAATTTACGAACAAATTTCAAAAAGGGGTCATCGAAGGAATATTCCTGCCAAGTTTGGTCATGATTGGCCAAGTGGTTAAGGAGAAGTTTGAAGAAGTTGTTGACGACGAACGACAGACGCCAGATAGTGAGTGACCTTAAAAGCTTCCCTTGAGCACGTTGTGCCCAGGTGAGCTAAAAATATTTTGTTTTGTGAACGCTTATGGGTCATTTTCCACATTTGACTTTTACAAAGTAATTATTCAAACCAACTTACAAAAAGTGTGCTGTAATCCGTGCCGTAAAATCTATATGGCTCACTCAAGCTGAACGTTGTGAACGTATCGTCAAACACGTTAAATACAGTATCCCCAGCACCTACACCGAACGGAAGCAGCAGCTCACCGACACGGCCGTGCAGTATTGCGAGAAAACAGAGATATGCAAATAATCTGTTTCTCTCCATGTTATGGGATCTCCTAGAAAAACATGTAATAGCTATGTGCAGTCAAACATTGTGATTATATCAAGCTTGAGTTACGATGTTTTGCAATAACACTGACGATATAAATGATTTGATTTATTGGGGTTTTACGCCGACTTCAACTACTAAGGTCATATCGCGGCGGCTGGAGCACCTAACCATGAATTCCTGGCGTTTCTTATACCAGCACTACCACAACACCCTTACCGAGCCCCCAGCTGCTCCCCCACATAGGTTCACGTTATCAAACCATTGATTGGTGACATTTTTGTCAGTAAGGGTATTTGCCGCCGCCGGGTATCGAACCCGGGATCTCTTGAATGAGAGGCAGATGCGCTACCAACTGCGCCATGGCCGCGGCGACGATATAAATGAACTTCTTTCCGTGTGTCAGAACTATCCAAAGTCCTTCCAGTCAATTTAACGAAATTCCATCGTAAAGCGTTTTTTCTTCGGAATTCGCCGACGTCATAAATTTAACGCATACCTAAAATATTCAAATACTTTATAAAAAAAACGGTACGGTAATTTTTTCTGATTTCTTGTTAAATGCTCACAATATGGTTGTATAATATAATAATAAAAAAATGGCAAAAATCGTTCTGGCCAATTTTACGAAATTCTGCTCTATAGTTGTTTTTGCTTCGAAATTTTCCGACAAAAAAGACGAAAGTCCGTCATTTATTTCTGCGACGTCAGTCCGACATAATTTATTCTCGTATAATCTTATTGCGTTTGGAAAGGTCTTTCCATCGACGTTAGTTTCATTGTTGTGACGTTGAAACTGTCCCACTAAAAGGTCATTTTGTGCATTTTCGGGCTATAGAAATGCGACGTAAAAACGTGCGAGATACCTATGTTGACGTCGTCATGGTAACGTCGTCACTACCCGAACGAGGAAATTAGTATCGGATTTGAGCCGGAAATAGTTTCTTGTTTCCAAAGATACACAATCTATGACCGTAGCTTAAAGTTTTAAAAGTATCCGGTTCTATCTTTAATACTTTTTGAGTTATGCCCCGGACTATGTTTCGTCTACGGACCGACCATCCGACCGACGTACTGACCGACCGACCATCTAAAAGGTTCTTTTTACACGTAGCAACCGCGAGAGAGCAACAGCGAATATGTTGAATATGCTGCTATTAATATAGAGACGACCGTAACATTTTGTTTTTGATTTAGCCCATGCCAGATAAGAAATCTGTACTTCCGGCTCGAGAATTAAAGATATAAAAACGAGGTTCGACTTTCTCAGTCATTTTAAACGTTACATGGTGTCAGAATCGACGAATCCATGATGGAAGGACTAAGCTGTGCGACGCCTTGTATGAATTGGGAGGCACCAGACATCGAATCGGCCTGGAAAAGGTTCGTGACCCATGCAAACTTTGTGTTCACCGGACCTCTGAAGGAAAAATCGGAACCTGAAAAATGTGCCTACCTGATGATATGGGTCGGGGACAAGGGCAGAACTTTGTACGAGACATGGGACCTGTCGGCAGACGACAAGAAAAGTCTTGCAGCTCACATTACCAAGTTTGAAGCCCACGTAAAACCGAAAACAAACGTCGTGTACAATAGATACAAATTCCACACTTGTTTCCAAGGTGATAATACCTTCGATCAGTTTGTGACAGACCTCCAGACATTAGTTAGGGATTGTGCATACCACGATCCAGATGAAATGGTGCGTGATCGTATCGTGATTGGTGTCAAAAGCCAAAAAGCGAGAGAGAAGCTAATTTGTGAAGGGTCAGATTTGACACTTGATAGAACTTTAGACATTGTGAAATCGTATGAAATAGCGAAAGCGCAATCTCAGAAAATGCAGAATCCTGACAACCACGTGAATACAATTGCTGAAAAGGGAGCAAGGCCTAAATCTAAAAGGGACAAACCAAAAGAATGTTATAGGTGCGGATTCGCGTCACACTCCCAAACAGAAAAGTGTCCAGCGATGGGTCAAACGTGTAAAAAGTGTGGTAAGCAAAACCATTATGCGAGAAAATGTAAATCGGTACCAAGAGACAGAAAACCGAAAAGGGACAAACGCTCAAAAAGAGTAAACCAATTAGCATATTATGAGTCTGATGAGTCGGAAGTGTCGTCGTCTGATGAGTTCTATGTCGGCATGATCATAGAGCTTAGTGGAGAGAAATACAATGTGAATTCATTAACAAACAATTGGCTGGTAGATGGAGAAACAAACGGCATACCAATACAAATGCTAATCGACACAGGGGCCAAATGTAATGTAATGTCGGAAAAAACTCTAAAAACTATACATTCACAGTACAAAATGAAGCGATCCAGTTCCATCCTCAAATCTTACAGTGGGCATAGTTTAGAAACTCTAGGTCATGCTTTATTACCCGTGAAAGTGAAAAACAAGGAATATGACGTAAAATTCCAAATAGTGAAAATGGAACAAGCCGAAACCATATTGGGAGCAGAATCATGTACCGAAATGAACTTAATTCAGAGAATTAACTCCCTTGATCATCAACAGAAAGTGCTAGCAGACATTAAAAAGCTGTTTCCCCAAGTGTTCCATGGTTTAGGATGCCTACCAGAAAAGCATCATATAACAATAGACAAATCGGTTGAACCCAAAGTCCATGCTCCGAGGAAAATACCACTTGCTATCAAAAGCAAAGTGAAAACAGAACTAGAATCAATGGAAAAACAAGGAGTTATCGTTAAACAGAAAGAACCGACAGACTGGGTTAACTCCATGGTGACTGTTATTAAGCCGAATGGTAAACTAAGGATTTGTATGGATCCGAAAGACTTGAATAAGGCTATTAAACGTGAACACCATCCGTTGAAAACTATCGAAGAGATTTTGCCGCAAATTTCGAACACGAAAGTTTTTTCGAAGCTTGACGCGACATCAGGATTTTGGCAATGTCCGCTAGACTCCGAAAGTCAGAAACTATGTACTTTTAACACACCGTATGGCAGATACAGTTTCACGAGGCTTCCGTATGGGATCAAATCTGCTTCTGAAGTGTATCAAAGACTAATTTCTGACATGATTCAGGATATTGACGGTGCCGAAGCAATAGTTGATGACATTTTGATATGGGGCAATGACATGAAAGAGCATGACTATAGGCTTAACCAAGTATTAAAGCGTGTTAGCGAGCACAATTTGAAACTGAATAAAGACAAATGCCTTTTCAGACAGAGTTCAGTTAGCTATGTTGGTCACATTTTGTCATCCGAAGGTGTTAGACCAGACCCAGAGAAGGTCAGAGCAATAAAAGAGATGCCAGAGCCAGCAAACAAGAAAGAGTTAATGACATTCCTTGGCTTCATCAACTACTTGGGAAAATTCATTAAGAATCTATCACAAAGAAGTGGGCCTTTAAGAGTACTACTAGAGAAAAACACTGAGTGGACATGGGAAAAGGAGCAAAATGACTCATTTACTGTACTAAAAGATGAAGTAAGTTCAGCACCAGTGCTTAGATACTATGATCCGACAAAAACACTGACACTGTCAGTTGACGCGTCATCGAAAGGAATTGGCGCAGTGTTGCTCCAAGAAAATCAACCAATCGCGTATGGTTCAAGAGCTTTAACAACGGCCCAACAAAACTATGCGCAGATTGAAAAAGAGGCGTTAGCCATATCGTATGGGTGTAACAAATTCCATCAGTATGTGTTTGGAAGGGAAGTTCAGGTAGAAACCGATCACAAACCGCTTCAAGCTATATTCGGTAAACCGCTATTTCAAGCTCCTCCGCGTTTACAGCGAATACTTCTAAGCCTACAAAGATATGATATAAAGGTTACATACAAACCGGGTAACCAAATGTACATTTCTGATTGCCTGAGTAGAGCTTTCTTAAATGAAGCTGTCGAAGAACTGAACAGTGAAGAGTTAAGCGTAAACGTACTCAAGTATTTGCCTATTTCCGAAGAGAAAACCAAATTGTTTCAAACTGAAACAGAAAATGACTCCGTTCTTAGAAAGTTAAGATAAATAGTACTGTTAGGATGGCCGAACAGTAAAGTTGAATTTGACAAAGACATACAGCCGTATTGGAGCTTCCGTGACGAAATTTCGGTTATAGACAATTAATTGTTCAAATCGCACAAACTCATTGTTCCGAAATCTCTGAGACCTGAAATGTTAGAGAAAATACATGAGGCCCATTTAGGGATAAATAAGTGCAAAAGTAGGGGTAGAGAAACATTATTCTGGCCAGGAATGTGTACAGACATTGAACAAAAAGTATCTTCATGCGAAAAGTGTGCCGAAAATTCGAACAGAAATCCGAAAGAACCGCTTCAAAGGACTGAAATTGCTGATAGACCATGGTCAACAATTAGTGTAGACTTATTTCACTTCAAAGGCAACAACTACCTTTTATCAGTGGATAGATTCAGTTCATGGCCGGAGATTGCAAAACTCGATGACTTATCAAGTGACAATACAATCATGTACATGAAGAGTCAATTTTCGCGATACGGAATTCCGGATACAGTGTATTCGGATAATGGGCCACAATTCGCGTCCGTCAATTTTGCCCAATTCGCCAAATCCTATGGTTTCCAACATAAAACCAGTTCACCAATATATGCTCAATCCAACGGTCATGTTGAGCGGGGTGTCCAGACGATAAAGAAATTACTGAAAAAAGCTAGTGATCCGTATGTGTCGATTATGATTTACAGAGATTCTATAATTGAAGGCCTTGGAAAATCTCCAGCACGACTTTTCCTAGGCCGAAGGCTCAAAACAACACTTCCAACGACAACACCGATTCTCAAAAGCAAAGTCTCAACACGCTCTGTAATTACGAAACGAAAGAAACTTCAAAACAAGAGCAAATTAAACTATGACAAACATTCTTCAACAGAACTACCAAAACTACAAGTTGGTGAGTCAGTGGTAATGAAAAGTTACGATGCGTCAACCTGGGAACCAGCAACAGTGGAGAGAAAACATGACTCTCCACGATCATACATAGTGCGTAACCACAATACAGGGGATGTATATCGTCGCAACAGAAAATTCCTAAAACCTACCAGGGCCAAGTTTAAACCATCTGTAGAACCTAAATCAAACACATCTACAACTGAACAGAAACAAGAACCTCACAGTGATCCAATAGTACCTACAACAAATCCTGTTAAAACAACAAAATCAGGGCGTCAAGTCAAACTTCCGTCAAAGTTCACAGATTACGTGGTTCCATAGTGTAATACATTTACTTAAGTGACTGAGTGTATTTGAAACTCTTAATTCAGTTAAATTAGAACATGTACTAAGACAAAGCAAACATTTGATGTTCTCAAAAGCTTTTCTCATACAGATAATAATTATTTGAGAGACCAAAGCTGTTTTTAAGTATTTTGTAATAATTACAGAATACTCTTTTACTGTTTTGGTACTCCCTATTTACTCATATTTGAATATTAGACTAGTCATTAGGTAGCTTTAATTCATTGATAGACTGATGCATATCTCATTCTCACATTTACATAATCTTAAGAAGGGAGATGTTGAATATTATTATGCTGCTATTCATTTAGAGACGACCGTAACATTTTGTTTTTGATTTAGCCCATGCCAGATAAGAAATCTGTACTTCCGGCTCGAGAATTAAAGATATAAAAACGTGGTTCGACTTTCTCAGTCATTTTAAACGTTACATTGAACATAGTTCATTCAGGCACATGCTATTCTGAAATCATTTGATTCAAATGTTTTAAAATCATTTTCCTGATCTCGGTTCATATACAAATTACATTTTAAATCTTAACAAATGCTTTGACGTAACGTAAATTGTACATGTACTATCTTGTCGTATTTTATTAAAAAGTTGAAACATTGTCCGGAGCATTACTCAAAGCTGCTAATATTGAAATTATGTTAACAATGTCTGGTAAGTTGATATCTATATCGGTACTTTTCTTATTTTCCAAGAAAAGTTTTTAGCTTTTCCAAATTCTGTTGTCGAAATAATGTAATTTCTTATATTTCATAGTATTGGTTTGTGATTGAAACATACAATTTCTAATAATTATATTCTAATATTTTTCCTATTTTTCAGAGTTAATTGATATAATTTACAGATGAGAAAAAGGTTGAAATTGTAAAGCCATTGCAATCGCGTAATCACACGGTTATCACATATATCACGTATTTCAAAATATTTGTATTTCATAGTCGCCGTTCTCTTCTATTTAGTAATCACTATGACGTTATAGGCTAATGCGGCTAAATTACGTTGACGTTGCAATGGAAACATTCTATTATAAAGCATTTTAAGACCGATTTTGAAAAATCAAGCAACATTTTTTTCTATTTTTTTTAAATATTTTCAACAGTATCATCTGTCTGCATGATAAAAGAAAAAAGCTGATCATTCTTAACTGGCGTTTTGGGTTGTCGTGGGACATAAAGCAATCTTTTATTTTTTTCTTATAAAGGACGTTTAAAAAACAGAATGAGTGTATTGATGAATGAAAATAAAAAATCTACTTTTTCATGTTTCCAACATAAAGAACGATGATGAATTGAAATGATATGGACATTTCAAAATTAACGATTTATTTGTTCCGTCTTTTTTCCAAAAAAAAAAACTCTACAAATGTTTTCCATTTACTTTGTGTAGGAATTGCATTTACTTTTGAGTTAGATCATTCGTATTTCAATAAGTTATGGTTTGACATCAGGTTAACATTTTGTACAAAGATTGTAATAATTTGACCATTCACTTTTTTTGATAATAACATTGCATATTAAATTTCGGCTATGATAATTCAAAGTTACATTTCTTCATCACTTTTTCGTTCGAAGTTTTAAGTTTAAGGTAGTTATACAGTGAACTATTTTAGCGAAAAGAGAAAAAAACAAGATGTATTTGTGAAACACAAATGCCCCCGAAATTGTCATTTTTCTACATAAATGACATTATTTGATATTTGACCTTGACCTACATGGATGACATTGACCTTCTTACTAAGTATAACTGGAAGAAGATACATTGTAACATGCCAAATTTGAGGTTTGCATGTAGAATACTTTTGGAGAATAGGCCAATGTTATGTTTTCGTGTCAAGTTTCCATACTAAGTTGCATGTTAAGGGTTAATATAGGTTAAATTATGATATTTAGAAAAGTCATATTGCATGGAACAGATAGATATCACTGAAAGAAGTTTACATATCAAATTTGAGCTTTGTCACGGTGGGGATTGTGCATGCTGGGATGGATAACGTATATGGAGTATACGGACAAAATTTGCCTCGCTTCAGGTAAGAAATTGTGCAATTATTTTCTTATTTCTGCTCCAATTTTCAAGCGGTTTGTTGCATGTACCCCGCATAAGTGAGCTCTTTCCTCGGATATATGACTTGTTTGTAGAATCTTTGTACTTTGTCCAAAAATGATCCCAACCGACCAGAAAAACGACAAAAATTCAGGCCCTTTTTCTAGTCGGTTGAGATCGGTTTTTGAGAAAAGTAGAGGGAAGTTCCAGATAAATAATACATCTGAGAAAAGGGCTCAGTAAGACGGAGTACATGCAACAAACCGCATGAAGTTGACGCAGAAATAAGAAAGTTATTGCACAAATTCTTACCTGAAGCGTGGTTAATTTGGCCGTAGTCGTTACTATTTCGCTTTCTGGTAGTGTGGTTACAGTCTCGTTTTAAAAATACTGCCTCTATCTGATTCTATGTAAAAACGAGTAATTTACAAACGGCATTTTTAGCCTAAATAACACATTTAATTGCCAAAAAGTGTGTAAAAACTTAAAGCTAAATAGTTATATTTTATTGTGATAAAATACTTTTACCTTATACACGTTCTTTTCGTGTAAAATCTCTATTTGAAAAAGTGGGTCAACTCTGCGTTTCTTTGTTTGAACTCGGTCGTTACCTTAGAAGGACGCGTGGGTATGTGTGATAAAATTGCTTTAGCACTGCCATTTCTTAACGGATTTTCATAAATCTTATATCAAATTAAAGAGGGAAAATAGATCTATTCATTCGTGTATGCTAATACGATGAACCCATGAATTATGAGTCGATGATTAGGTATTCAAAATAGGTCATTTTACTCGGCTTCAAATGACAAGAACTATGCGGCAGAAAAGCCTAGAAAAGTCTATATATGTTCTTCAACATCCTATCTATTCAAATAATAAAATATCTTGTGCTTTTACCTTAGCGCATTCAAGCGCAAAGGCTTTAACAATGGGAAGTGTTTTTTCAATTCCCCGTGATTTATCGATAATTTCTGTCTAATCTCCATTCATTCTCAATTTATTCATAAATGTTGACGACAGTGACTCAAAGATCATTCTTGCAAAGTTTGGTTGAAATTGGCCGAATGGTTGATTTGTTAAGAATGATATCATGATTTCTCAAAGTTCGATAAGCCTTGCCCTGCCACGCCCATATTTTTTGACGAATCAAAAAATCGCGAACAATCTTTGAATATGGTTATCCAAGGAACATTCCTGTAAAGTTTTGTCAAAATCAGCCCAATGGTTAAGGAGTAGTAGGTGTTTCAAGGAATTATGGGCGAACAGACGGTCGGACGGACGGTGAGTGACCACAATAGCTCATCTTGAGCACTTCGTGCTCAGTCCAAAGGGATTTACAAAATCGGCGTTTCTCATGGGCATCCTAAACATCCATTGAACCCTTTCCCAAACAGTAAAACTTTATGGTAATCCAACTCGAAAGCTGTGACAGGCGACAGAATGAGTGTAAAAGAAAATAAGATTATTTCGCCTCAATCTTTTCACCTTCAATAAAATCCGTTCAGGACGTCAAAACCAGGTCTAACCAGGTCGGGTTCGGGAAAGGGTGAGGCAGCCAAAAATTAGATTGAATTTAGAGGTTGCAAAATGGGCATGTTCAAATGTATGGTGCTCTTTTGGGTCAATGTTTTGAAAGCCTATTTCTTCACGAACCAGAGGTATAATGTTAATAATAGATCACTTGAAAGTTTGAATTATTATTACTTTTTTTTTAAAATTCCTATTTTATATGTCGTAAAATCTTGTTTTTATCGGAGGCAATTACACGGAAATGATATGCGCACAACGAAGCGCAGAAAATATTTACGCAAAGGGAGAAAATGTTGGTTATCGGCACGTTCTTCTTTTGTCTCAATGTTTTCCAAAACCTGTTCATATATGATCGAGAAAATCATGGCTTGTTCGGGGAAGGGTTGAAATAATGTAACAAATATTTATATAATTGTTGTTGGGTAGAAATTGAAGAACTAAATTGTTTTGTAGAATAATTTCATCCTTTGTAAAACTTCAAAGGGGTGTAACTATTTCATTAAATGTCCGATTTTAAAAACGTAAGCAGTTTTGAGTTCCTCTCATTCAGACCTTGAAAATGATATATAATTTGTTGAAGTTCTTTGAAAAATAAACAATAACGTAATTCGGCAGAATTATCTCCCCTTTTTAAAAATCTGATTAAGCATTATTCCATAACGCAATGTTCGATTTTCACAATTCAACCAGTTTTATGTTTCTCTCAATATTCTCTGTAATCTGGTATATATTTTGTAGGGGATGGAATACTTTTGGAAAAAAGTGTGACCACCCTATTTCTGGTCGGTTGGGACAATATTTCGGAAAAAATATCATGAGTTATCTAATATGTCATACATCCGATGAAAGAGCTCGATAAGGCGGGATACATGCAGCAAACCGCTTGAAAATTGATACAGAAATAACAGAGTTATTGCAAAATGTCTTACCTGAAGCGAGGTGAGTTGGCATCAAATTTGTGCAAAAAATAGTTTACCGTTATGTTTTGATAAACCGTCGGTGTTGTTATAACATCTAGTAACCACGGTTTGATTCAAGCCGTAGTAACGAGATTTTATAACAACACCAACGAAATACTATTCATTTGTCCGAAATTACGTCACGGTTTACTTGATAAAATCGTTCCCTATTGACGATAGTCGTTATCCATCCCATCATGCACAATCCCCACCGTGTTTGTATGTAGAATATATTTGGAGAAAAGGCCAATGTTGTTTTCACGTTACATTTCATTGTAAAGTTGCATGTTAAGGGTTGATAAAGGTTAAAATACGACTTTTAGGAAGATCATACTGCATGGAGCAGATAAATGTCATTAAAAGAAGTTTATATACCAATTTTGAGCTTTGTATTTATGGAATACTTTTGGAGAAAAGGCCAATGTTAAGTTTTTACGTTAAGTTTCAATGTTAAGTTGCATGTTAAGGGTTGATAAGGGTTAAAATATGACCTTGAGGAAGATCATTCTGCATGAAGTAGATAGATATTATTTTTAGAAGTTTACATACCAAAGGATGGGTTGCAACAAGGGTTCAAAAAATATATTTTCTTTAAATTCAATGAATTGATAGGGTTACATAATATCTTTAATTTGTACGTTTAAAAAATCTGAAAAGGACTTACTTTTAGAGATAATGGCCATCAAAGTGGGTGGGGTAAATTGACACGAGAAGCAAATTTTTACTTTGAAGTTGTTAAACTTTTTTTGTTTAGATCAAATCGAATTGAAATTTTGCAAGCACGTTCAATGTACTAAGGACAGAAGATTTTTTTGGAATCATTAACTATGTATACAAGTTTGTTGATTTTCTGTATTCGTCCTTCTTTCAATCTCAGATTTTGCTTATTTTTGATGTACTAACTTTTTGAAACTATCTCTACAGCTTTTAATTCTTTTTATGAATTGACCCGATCGTGTCAATTCATAAAAAATGAAGGTTGTAGAGATAGAGATAGTTATTACATCAAAAATAGAAAAAAAATCTGAGATTGACAGAAGGGCGAATACAGAAAATCAACAAACATACAAATATATAGATAATCCTTAGTACATTAAAAGTACATGCAAAATGTCAATTCGATATGACCTATACAGAAAAAAAATATATAACCTCAAAGTAAAAATTTGCTTCTCATGTCAATTTACGCCGCCCACTTTGTCAGCCATTATCTCCAAAAGTAAGGCCTTATGTGGAATACTTTTGGAGAAAAGGCCAATGTTAAGTTCTCATATGCATTTTGTCTTTTTCAAATATCTAAGATACTTTGACTTAAAACAACTAGCAGAAGAAGAAATTGTGTACTTAAGGTAGAAACAACGATGAAAACTAAATTAGCTCCAACGTTTGACGTTACGCCTTTGTTTTAGCTATTTTTTATCCGTTCGTATGTTATACAAATTAGCATGGTTCCCTTTAAGTTATAGGCAATATTAAGATTTATATTCAAATGTGCAACTATTCAGACAGACGGACAACGCCCCCATAAGAAAATGTAAAGGTTTATGCCATTTAAGATCACACAAAGCTATTTTCCACAATAAACTAAATAACTGTAAAGCAAGACGTAAAATGGTCATCACATGACGCATCAACCTTATATAATAGTCGTTTCTGCTTACTTTACATATTGCTATTTGATAACGCAATTTAACGTCACTGCATTTCCGCAACTTATTGGAAAAATGCGAACCATTATGAACGTTCTCGGAAGGACTCAATCAAATTCCACGAAATTTGTTAAGAGTGCATGTTTTACGCTCAACTCAAAAGCTAAGGTTATAATAAAGACGGTATAAAGTCACACCCAAAAGAATGGAGGTACGGGCAGTCGATTCAAGGTAGAATACCCGTAATGTGGCCATTTTGGAATGATAAAACATCGGATTTTTTTTGCGAGCAGCGTCGTCACGTTTCCGAACTTATTCTGACATGGTCGTAAATATTGTTTTCGACGTCGCTTGAATAATAACGACGTCGCGCGAATCTTATTAGGGTGGACAACCTCAAAATCAAGAGTGTAGAAACAATGGGGAGAATCACGTGATTGACAATGGTATTAAATACGAAAAAATGGCGACGAAATGACCGCTTCGGCGTGGAAATTCAAACTTTGGAAAGGTATGTATTCAATCTACGTAGTTTCTCAGACAAACCACCTATCCTAAAGTACCCGCTTTTGTCTAAGGTTTTCACAGATACCCAACTTTCCCCTATCCGGTCGCTGTATTTAGAGAACACTTAAATAATGTTTCCAAAATTGCGAAAATTTTGGATGTGTATTAAGCACGTCGTATCATATTTACAGCTTTATTTCTTACACAAAGAACTCTCTGCTGACACTTTATACTTCCAGACCCTTTTTCATCGATGGCATTTCATTCTAGTCCATTTACAAGGTCCGAGTTGTCTTTTTTAAGTTTATTTACGGAAAAGATGTTAAACACACGTACAGTGCTGTAGTGTTTGGCACGCCAAGTTCTAGCGAGTGTGATGTTAAACACGCTCACAGTTGCTCGTGTACTAGGAAAGCCACGGATATTGGACAAATTGTTTTTTTATTAATGACCCAATATGATTGAAATCCGGCGTTGAATTATAGTAACATATGACAGACATCGTTAGGGGTAATCTTTTATGAATTAAAAAAAAAACAAAAACAAAAACAAAAAAAAAACAACACGAAATCGACTATGATTGCTCTAACTTATCAAATTTCTTGTTATATATCATTTTCCCTGACAAATACGTGCGTGCAAACACAATTAGTCTGAATTGTGATGTCCTCGTTGCCTAGTTTACGGTTTAAATCGCTTTCAGAATCTTGAAAGTGTTTATTTAATTGTTCAGAAGAAAATCTTGTAGAAGATGACCCTCTATTTGTCCCTGTCAGATTTTACTGTCATACCCAAACCGGATTTTAAGTGGATTGTTCTTTACCTATATGCCATTTATTGATAAACATTTTAAACTGCTAACAACATATACCATTACAATTTGCTTCTTTTTTTCCAGATGACTCGAAAGAAGTCTCGGCTTTCATAACAAAAGCCAAAAGCTAGACGAAATAGACAGTCTGGAATCGAGAGGAAGCAAGCAATCCCTTAACAAGAGCTGTCCGAAGACAGCGCGCTCGACTTTCTAAGTTGCTTAGTATAAAGGGGGCATAACTCCAAATATAGAGGAGCTAGGGTCATGGTAGTAAGGTAGAGGGTGTGATGGTGAATAAGTATTCCAAGTTTGGGTTGAATCCCTTTGAAAGTATGGAAGTTATTGATGTTTGAAAAAACTTTAACCTTTGTTGCAACGCCGACGCCAACGCCAACGCCGACGCCGACACCCGGGTGACAGTATAAGCTCTCATTTTCTTCGAAAAGTCGAGCTAAAAATTGGAAAGTTAGATAAAGAGTTTTTACAAATCTCCATTGTACCGAATTTCACGACACCTGGTAAATCATCGTTATGTAGTGCTTCACCATTGAAGAAACGTTTGTAAAAAAGTACAGGCAAGAACGCAATTATACATTTAAGAATCTACAGCTGAGAATGCTGAATCCGTGCCTGACTTTGGATTTCTTGATTAAAATTCTGAAAATAATGACTTAACCGTTTTTTGAACAGATCAGGTAATACTTCCGGCTGTCGTTAGGAGTGGACAGGACATCATTATTTTGTTCAAACAAGTGAAAGACGGAGTTTTCCAATTGAATATCATTTCATTGCTCAGGTATATATGGAGACTTTACGGCAGTTTTGGCGGAGAATCTTCAAAGGAAATCAGCGTGTCTTGCGTTCGATGGCAAAAAAAATTAAACAGGGGTTGACTGAATAATTTGTTATTGTGGATCTATTAGGCTTCAAAAAGGAAGACAAGAAAGCAATTGGTGATGTTATAAACAATCTTTCAAAAACCCCTTTAAGTGACAGTCTTACAGATAGGAACAAACCTTACGTTATGTTATTGGATAGAATTGAACCATATTCTATCATATCATTGTATTGCATGTGAAATTGATTCATTTCTATACCGACAGTGTAAAGTACATCAAACTTTACTGAAACGGTATTTTGTCAATCTCAAAATTAACGTGCATTTGCCCAACAATGTGCAAGACTTTAACTGCACATTGTTAAGATGTAATCTCTAAAATGTTCAAAAGATTTTAATCCACAGAATATATCTCCGTAAACACAAATCAGTCAACACATTCTACATAACTATGGTATACTTGCGTGTTTAACATCACGCTCACAAGAACTCGGCGTGCCAAATACTACATCACTGTACGTGTGTTTAACATCTTTTTCGAAAATACGCTTAACAAAGACAATATGGGCCATGTAAATGGACTAGAATGAAATGTCATCGATAAAAAAGGGTCTGGAAATATACCGTGTAAACAGAAAATTCTTTGGGTAAGAAGTTCAGCTGTAAATATGATGCGACGTGCTTAACACACATCCAAAATTTTTGCAATTTCCGAAACATTCTTTGGGTGTTCTCTAAATACAGCAAACGGATAAGGGAAAATTTGGTATCTGTGGAAACCTTAGATAATAGCGGGTACTTTAGGATAGGTGGCTTGTCTGAAAGACTACGTAGATTTAATGCATACCTTTCTAAAGTTTGAATTTTCACGCCGAAGCGGTAATTTCGTCGCCATTTTTTCGTGTTTAATATCATTGTCAATCACGTGATTCTCCCCATTGAGAAATATGTGCAACACGCATCGCAATGTTTCAGTATAGAAAGCAGTGAGAAGAAAGTAGAAAATGATTTGTAAACAAAAGATGATTGTTAAACATATACCTATATGCCCCTTTAATGACCAACCTTCGATGTAGCCATCTGGTGCGACTCCTCTAAACGAAACTGGTCTAAATACGAGGGCTGTTAATAAAGTATCCGGAAAGGTTTCATAACTTTTTCATTTGGGAACTTACTGGGATGAGATTTTTACCACAAATACTTCGAGGAATTATACGTTTGATACAGTAACAAAAACTACGCTGTTTGCATTAAGGCGCATTCGACAGTCGCTATGGAAACATAGGGTCAGGTTGAGCGGGGCAACTTTGGATAATTGTTAAAATGTGGCTTATCAGTCGCTTTTAAAGCGATCATATTATGTATTACGGACCTCAGAAATTGTCCAAAATGCTCGTGAGCCTTTAGCGTAATTTATTCTTGGCAAACATAACGTCATCGGCTGACATAAGACGTCAATTCTGTAAACAACCGTAAGTGAATACATTACTTTCTGTTATAACAAAAATGGACGTTGTGGAGCGGTATTAAATAAAGTTTTGCATGTTAATGCGTAAATCAAAGCCAGAGACAATCTCTGTGATAATGAACTGATACGGCAATAGTTCTTTGAAAATAATAAAGCATTTATGAGTGGTAAAACGCATTTCAAAACGTCTATGCGTGAAATTACTGACCTTAAAAGATCTAGACTTTCCAGCACGACGTGGTAGAGAATATTTATGACGAGTCGATTGTTATCTGAGAAACGATCAATAAAATTTCCCAAGTAGAGTTTAGATCCTGCTTTGGTAAGTGAATTCATAGGGGGGAGAAGTGTGTATCGTGCATGTGTCAAATCAATCGAAGAGATGTAAATATTTGATTTTAAAACAGACTTTTTCCGATGTTGTATCAGTCCAAGAAGTAAGTTGTCCCGCTCAGCGTGAGCCTTAGTTGCCATAGCGACTGTAGAACCTAGTTGTTGTTGCGGGATCAAAAGCATAACTCTCTAAAGTATAGTCAGGACCAAATTCTGAAAAAGTCGCTTAGTTTTAAGGTATAGGCATTTTGTGAAGAAAAGGGTTTGAGATCGATTCTATGGGTATTTGGGTATGCTGAGTCCGTAAACAATGTTGCCAAGCTGAAAAATGGCTCCTTCATCATCTGATTTGCATATTTTCAAAATGGCCGCCAAAACCTCAAATATGCAATAATTATGTTGTTATTTATCATTTTTCGACATCCTTTTTCCCGAATATCACAAATTTCTTGTTGACAGACTAAAACTAAATGATGAAATAGCTAATTGAGAAAAAAAATTATATTCGTTTTTGAAAATTACCGTATAAATGGCAATAAACCCCATTGAAACAATAACATTAATCTACATTTTATTTTCCTGTGTGAAATGCAATAAAATTGTTCAAAGTACTATTTTGAAAATGTTAATCATTAAATGTAAAGTTTCGAATGCAGATATGATAAAGAATACACATTTGAGCACAGCTGCCCTTGACCATATATTAATGCTTTTAACATAGATTTACCTCAAACACGCCAATTCAAAAACCATGTAAATAATTGTTCGAATAATTTTGCCAAAATAATGATACATCCTAGCCACTATATTGAAATCATTATTTGGTTAAACTTGTTGCCAAAATATCCACAATAAATTCAATGTCCAAAACTTTTTGAAAAAGGTTTACCGTATTCATTCTAATAAAAAATAGTGTAGTGTGGGAAATTCCATTTTGTGAGAAATTCCATTTTTTTTTGCACTTTCATATACACTCATGATTCCAAACCGTTGAAGATATAGGTACTAAAAATTGTTTTAATTTACATTTTGATATCCTTAGAAATTAGATTGTGTATGATTATTTGAAATTGAACACATATTAAACAGGTAATTTAATTTACATTTTGATATCCTTAGAAATTAAATTGTGTATGATTATTTGAAATTGAACACATATTAAACAGGTAATCAACTTAGGCACTGGACGATATTAAAATGTACAATTATCTTAGATTTCCTAATTTTGTTAGATTGCAAAATGGGTTGAGTGTGGAAAACCTTATTCACTGTAGTATGTTGAACTTAAATTTTTCAGAAGAAAAATTATTTGTTCATTTTGACACTATTTCAAAGAAACAACTTATTGATCTACTTACGATATAGATAATACCACGGTGCTAAAAACTGGATATAGTGAGCAATATACTATATAATACAGATTTTCTAATCAACAAATACATGTTACATAAACTTTAACGATTGAATGGGGTTAAATTGTCAGTAACATCACAGTGACTGATGCATATATTCATCATGTTCCTGACATGTTTCGAACAGGTACAACATCCAAAGTCAATAGCTACTTATCACACGTACATGTAGATTATATATAGGCGATTCATCCTTTGGTTACAGACTTTTTGTAATACTTAAAAAAACATTTTGACACCCATGGGTTCGAACCCAAAAGCCCTGGATAGATAGTCTCTGTTGTTATTTTGTTATTTATTGAACTATTGCAGCTATATCCGAAAATGTTAGAACTATTTCATCTATTTAATGATAATGCGTAAAGTATTGACAGTTTCATCTAGAGCCCCTATCATCGGTTGTACACTTACGATTGTATAAAATCCCTTTTAGCTGTGTTCATGACAAGGACCATATCATTTGTCATGAATTGTCCTAAATGTAAAATATGGATTTCTTGGTGTATACCCCCATGCGTTCAAAGTTCACAAAATGAAGGTTCAAATATGGAAGCCACACCAGGACGTTAATAAGAATAGCCTAGACAGAGGCATTGGCGTCTTCAATGCTCAACATTTCTTCACACAAGGCAACCGTACCTGAGAGGCAAGTAAGAAGGAAATTATTATGATAAGAGAAGTGGTTTTCGCCTGATAATGCACAGAGACATTAATAGCTTCATTATTATTGACATGAAGGAATCAAATTCTGATATTTCAAATTCGCTTTGTCATATATAATCATGTTTGAAGAATACAATCTGAAGCTTGTGTTCAAGTATTAACTGATGCTCTGCATATGTTTACATCAATTCCATCGGTTCTCATGTATGAAAAACCTCCAAAAGGAACACTAAGTCTCAATATCCAGATCCCTCTGTTACGAAAGTTCATTGTATTCGTATGTATACTTATTAAAAATTGAATAGCTGAAAAATCAGATATGTTACATGGAAAGAATCATTGTACTAACCCTTTTTTGAGAAACGAGTGTTACGCATGTTTCATATAATAAATTATGTTATTATACCGAATACAAATACTTTGTTCAATGTCTTAGATAATTCTGCACTTCGTTGCTGACTCAATATTTGCAAAATGTCATTTAAATGTTGTCGATTTTAAGATGCGCTTTTTGCATCCTTAAAAAAATACAGTAACCAACCTATCTACATGTATCAAAAACGTTGTGTTTATTCACAATGCATACGTTATTTCTGATAAAGACAGCTGATTTAGATATTCTATTCAAATGTTTCATTTTAATACTTCTTTAGATCAGTGTAGTCGTCATTTTTTCGTGCATGTTTGTAGACAACTTTTCAATGTTCTAAGAGGGGCCATGCTAGTATGTCAAATAAAAAAGCAGGTAAGAAATATCATATGGATTGGTCAACCTGTATGGGTAGATACTTACTGTATCATGAAAATTGCATCAAATTCATTTAGTCCTTCTATATGAAGTTAGTATCTAACTTTACCTACCACATTGTTAGTTTTTCATTAAATTTATAGGAAACTAATCATTGATGAAAACCTTGGTACTGACGACATAATCCTTTTTCTGCCCAGAAATTATGATGTGCATACCACTTAGTAAACTCTAATTGTCCCCATGTTGTTCTGATGCCTGAAATATCTAGCATGGCCCATTTAAGTAGACAGGGAAATGTCTTATCACCAGCGAGAACATACATTTTGTACAGGATCATAATGCGCTTGCACTTAACGTATGATTATACGAAGATAGCAATTTTATATTTGAAAATTGGACACATTCACGTTCTTTGGCATGTAACCCAATTTAAAACCCGTATATAAGGTGTGTTATCGGTTTTATTGGAATAAATACGGTGCTTAGCTCTTATTACATTTTCTGTTTTCAAATCAATTCTGGTATAAATGAATTCAGGTGATATTTTTTTCCGGAGCTCATTTCGATCTAGCCATAAGTACCAAAGGCATGTTGAAATATTTTAGCTTAGCATTATTTTGAAAATGAACCAAATTATTTTATGAAGGCTAAATCTAAAATGTCCAACATGTTTAAAATCAAAATGTATATGTAAACGTCTAAAGTGGTATTGTTGATAAAAGTGTTTTAACGGCGCTTTTTTTTTTCAAAAACAAACTAGAATATCACTGAAAGTGATCATACCCCCCAAAAGTGCTGTGTTTGCGCATTTTGAGATGTACATTTCCTATGAACTGTGCAATGATCAATTGAGAAAAAGAGCAAACAAAAAAAACAGACTGACCAACACATGTTAATGTTGCAAACATTGCTTATTTTCAACAAAGGACCAAAATTCTGTATAAATCAATGAACCATAACCAAAATTTGATATGCACATATTTGACAGCTACAGAGCATAACTGTAAAGTTTTTTTTGAAATCCATCCATTAATTGCCGAGAAATTGAGCGGACAAGAAAATTCACTCAAGGGCCATAACCCTGTGAAAAACAAGAAAATTCACTCAAAGGCCATAACTCTGTGAAAAATCAATAGACCATGACCAAAAAGAAGATGCAAATCTTCACTTTGTAATAAGTTCACATGTGAACGTGGAACAAAATTCGTCCAGTAGTTACGGAGAAATAGAGCAGACAAAAAATCAACAAACTGATCAACACATGTTAATGTTGCGAAAAATGCCAATTTTCAACAAAGGGCCATAACTCAGTCAAAAATCAATGAACCAATACAAATATTTGGTATGCACATACTTGAGAGCTACTAAGAATTACTGTAAAATATCTTTGAAATCCATCTATCACTTTTCTAGAAATTGAACGGACAAGAAAATTCACTCAAGGGCCATAATTCGGTCAAAAATCAATGGACCATAACCAAAATAAAATATGCACATCTACACTTAGTAATGAGTTCACATGTGAAGTTTGAATAAAATTGGTCCAGCATTTTATGAGAAATAGAGTGGACAAAAAATTGAAAAAACAATCAACACACATTAATTTTGCGTAAAATGGCAATTTTCAGCAAAAGGCCATAACTCATTCAAAAATCAATGAATCATCACCAAAATTTTATATGCACATATTTGAGAGCCACTAAGCATAACTGTAATTTTTTTTTAATCCATCCATTAGTTTTCGAGAAATTGAGCGGACAAGAAAATTCACTCAAGGACCGTAACTCCGTCAAAAATCAATGGACCATGACCAAAATATAATATGCACATCTCAACGTGGTAATGATTTCACATGTGAAGTTTGAACAAAATTGATTCAGAAGTTTATGAGAAATAGAGTGGACAAAAAATTGAAAAACCGATAAACACACGTTGATTTCGCGTAAAATGGCAATTTTCAGCAAAAGGCCATAACTCAGTCACAAATCAATGAAACATCACAAGAATTTAATATGCACATATTTGAGAGCTACTAAGCATAACTCTAAAGTCTTTTTGAAATTCGTCCATTAGTTTCCGAGAAATTGAGCGGACAAGAAAATTCACTCAAGGGCCGTAACTCCGTCAAAAATCTATGGACCCTGAAAAAAATTTAGTATGCACATCTCAACTTAGTAATGAGTTCACATGTGATGTTTGAACAAAATTGGTCTAATAGTTTATGAGAAATAGAGTGGACAAAAAATTGAAAAACCGATCAACACACATTGATTGTGCGTAAAATGGCAATTTTCAGCAAAGTGCCATAACTCAGTCAAAAATCAATGAATCATCACCAAAATTTTATATGCACATATTTGAGAGCTATTTAGCATAACTGTAAAATTTTTTTGAAATCCGTCCTTTAGTTTTAAAGAAATTGAGCGGACAAGAAAATTCACTCAAGGGCCGTAACTCCGTCAAAAATCTATGGACCCTTAAAAAAAATTAGTATGCACATCTCAACTTAGTAATGAGTTCACATGTGATGTTTGAACAAAATTGGTCTAATAGTTTATGAGAAATAGAGTGGACAAAAAATTGAAAACCGATCAACACACATTGATTTTGCGTAAAATGGCAATTTTCAGCAAAGGGCCATAACTCAGTCAAAAATCAATGAATCATCACCAAAATTTGATATGCACATATTTGAGAGCTATTAAGCATAACTGTAAAGGTTTTTTTGGAATCCGTCCTTTAGTGTCCGAGAAATTGAGCGGACAAGAAAATTCACTCAAGGGCCATAACTCCGTCAAAAATCAATGGACCGTGAAAAATATTTTAGTATGCACATTTCAACTTAGTAATGAGTTCACATGTGAAGTTTGAACAAAATTGGTCCAATAGTTTATGAGAAATAGGGTGGACAAAAAATTGAAAAACCGATCAACACACATTGATTTTGCGTTAAATGGCAATTTTCAGCAAAGTGCCATAACTCAGTCAAAAATCAATGAATCATCACCAAAATTTGATATGCACATATTTGAGAGCTACTAAGCATAACTGTAAACTTTTTTGAAATCCGTCCATTAGTTTCCAAAAAATTGAGTGGACAAGAAAATTCACTCAAGGGCCGTAACTCCGTCAAAAATCAATGGTCCGTGTTAAAAATTTAGTATGCACATCTCAACTTAGTAATGAGTTCACATGTGATGTTTGAACAAAATTGGTTTAATAGTTTATGAGAAATAGAGTGGACAAAAAATTGAAAAACCGATCAACGCACATTGATTTTGCGTAAAATGGCAATTTTCAGCAAAGGGCCATAACTCAGTCAAAAATCAATGGATCATCACCAAAATTTGATATGCACATATTTGAGAGCTATTTAGCATAACTGTACAGTTTTTTAGAAATCCGTCCATTAGTTTCCGAGAAATTGAGCGGACAAGAAAATTCACTCAAGGGCCGTAACTCCGTCAAAAATCAATGGACCGTGAAAAAAAATTAGTATGCACATCTCAACTTAGTAATGAGTTCACATGTGATGTTTGAACAAAATTGGTCTAATAGTTCATGAGAAATAGAGTGGACAAAAAATTGAACAAGAGTGCCATCGTCACAATATACGCCGCCACTTATAAAACTTGAGACAAAAAAATGACATTGACAAGGATTTATAAATATTCACTGAAAAACCTTTAAAAAATTGTGTTCACAAAAAGGTTTTTATAAATATCCAGTGAAAAACCTGGAAGGAATTGCATTCACGAGGCTGAAATATCATTAAGCCCCAGAGACTAAGATTGAAGGGGGCATAATTCTGGCAAAAATCAATGAACCATGAAATCCTTCCTTCATGCACATCTACCAATTGAGGTGATAACATCCACCAAGTTTCATTAAGATCCAGCCAGAAACTTAGGAGGAGTTGTGTTGACAAGCCTGCAATTTCAATAAGCCCCAGAGACTAAGTTTTTAAGGGGCGTAACTCAGGCAAAAATCGACGAACCATAAAATCCTTCCTTCATGCACATCTACCAATTGAGGTGATAACATTGACCAAGTTTCAAGAAGATCCAGCCAGAAACTTAGGAGGAGTTGCGTTGACAAGCCTGCAATTTCAATAAGCCCCAGAGACTAAGTTTTTAAGGGGCGTAACTCAGGCAAAAATCGACGAACCATAAAATCCTTCCTTCATGCACATCTACCAATTGAGGTGATAACATTGACCAAGTTTCAAGAAGATCCAGCCAGAAACTTAGGAGGAGTTGCGTTGACAAGAAAAGTGGACGTACGTACGGACGGACGGACGGATGGACGGATGGACGGATGGACGGACGGACGGACAGACGGAGAAGATGACGCCAATATACGTCCGCCTCCGGCGGCGTATAAAAACCGATCAACACATTGATTTTGCGTAAAATGGCAATTTTCAGCAAAGGGCCATAACTCAGTCAAAAATCAATGAATCATCACCAAAATTTGATATGCACATATTTGAGAGCTATTAAGCATAACTGTAGAGTTTTTTTGAAATCCGTCCTTTAGTTTCCGAGAAATTGAGCGGACAAGAAAATTCACTCAAGGGCCGTAACTCCGTCAAAAATCAATGGACCGTAAAAATTTTTTTAGTATGCACATCTCAACTTAGTAATGAGTTCACATGTGAAGTTTGAACAAAATTGGTCCAATAGTTTATGAGAAATAGAGTGGACAAAAAAATTGGAAAACCGATCAACAAGGATAGATTTTGCGTAAAATGGCAATTTTCAGCAAAGGGCCATAACTCAGTCAAAAATCAATGAATCATCACCAGAATTTAATATGCACATATTTGAGAGCTACTTAGCATAACTGTAAAGTTTTTTTTTGAAATCCATAATCAGTTTCCGAGAAATTGAGCGGACAAGAAAATTCACTCAAGGGCCGTAACTCCGTCAAAAATCAATGGACCATGACCAAAATTTGATATGCACATCTTCACTTGGTAATGAGTTACCATATGAAGTTTGAATATAATTGGACCAGTAGTTTAGGAGAAATAGAGCGGACAAAAAAGCTACGGACCAACCAACAGACAGACAGACAGACAGACAGACAGACCAACGGACAAGCTGACTCCTATATACCCCCCAAATTGAATTTGGGGGGGGTATAAAAATAATAAATACAAAAAATGGTAAATTAATTCAATGTGAAAGTCATATTCTGTATGTTTTAAAATGTTTTATTGTCAGTAATACGGTAAAAGTTTATTAAAAATAGTGCCATCGTGGTTCTATTTACTTTTGAAATTATTTTCTCATTAGTTCTAAACAATTTATGGCAAAACATCTCAACAGTTTGGTTAAGATTATGCCATAAACTTGAAACTTGAAAGTGATATTCTGTATGTTTAAAAGGGGTTTATTGCCAGTAATACGGTAAAAGATTATTAAAATTAGTGTCAACGTGATTCTTTTTTACTTTTGAAATTAATTACTCATTAGTTTTAAACAATAAATAGCAAAATATCTCAACAATTTGGTTAAGATTATGCCCAAAACTTTGATACTATATAGCATATTTTATGTTTTTGGCGGCCATTTTGAAAATATGCAAATTAGATGGTGAAAGAGCCATTTTTTTTCCTCATTCACGTGGTAAACCATTTAGTTTTAGTCTGTTTACATGAAATTTGCGATATTTAAAACAAAACATGACGAAAATTTGATACATAACAACATAATTATTGCATAATTGGGGTTTTGGCGGCCATTTTGAAAATATTCAAATTAGATGATGAAGAAGCCATTTTTCAGCTTGGCAACATTGTTTTTCGGATTCAGCATATCAAAATACCCTTAGAACCGATCTCAAACCCTTTTTTTTTCACAAAATGCCTTAAGGTGTTAACTTTTCTAAATTCATGCCCTGACTAGTATGAGTGTTGAAAATATCGCTACAGTAAGTACATAAATAAAAAAAGTTATGAAACCATTCCGGATACTTTATTAACAGCTCTCGTATATATTCAAATTTATCCATTTGCCACCATGTCTCCCTGGAACCTTTTACTTAGTCTGCCTGATATACCATTCCTTTTTCTTTAATGTAAGACCTGGGTAATGGGCTATGTGACCAGTTATGGAACGAAATCTGTATGGTGCGAACAGACGATTTCAAGGAAATAATTTTCATTGGTCTCAAATTTTGAATGTTTGACTTTATTTTGGGTTTTTTGCCTACTCTTCATACAATTCAGAAACATTTTTACAAAAAAAAAATGTTTAGAATATTCCCCGAAAATCTGAGCACGGTGCAATTAGTTCCGTTGTTTCGAAAACAACTGAACGAATGTGTAAAAACTGCCTTTGACATGGTTTAGAATGAGTTTCACTGTTTACTTATATGCCCAAAGTTTGTTGATTTGAGAAAAAATGCATCAGAAATATTTTCATTCGTGGCCTACGATTAAAAAAGGGCTTTTAAGAAAAGGGCTCAGTAAGACGGAGTACATGCAACAAACTGCATGAAAATTGACGCTAAAATAAGAAAGTTATTGCACAAATCCTTACATGAAGCGTGGTTAATTTGGTCGTAGTCGTTACCATTTTGCTTTCTGGTCGGTTGGGACAAAATTTTGGAAAAAGTACCATGAGTTGTCTAATAAGTCATACACCCGATGAAAGAGCTCGGTAAGGCGGGGTACATGCAACAAACCTTTTGAAAATTGACGCACAAATAAGGAAGTTATAGCAAAAAATCTTTCCAGAATCGAGATTATTTTGTCCCTTATTCGTTATCCATCCCATCATGCACAATCCCCACCGTGCTAATGCACATATGTGTCGTGTATGAAACCAATCGGAAATAAACTATAGGAGAAATTGTCCGGACAAGGACTTTTACATCAAATCAGGGGCCAACACTCAGAAAGTATTAATCTGATTTCCGTGAATAATGCGTCTTGCACATATACATGTCCTACTACACACTTTTGCCAAGTATGAGACAAATCGGAATGTTACTGTAAGAGGAATTGTCCAGACAAGCACTTTTGCATCAAGTCAGGGGCCATAACTCAGAAAGTGTCAATCCGATTTTCGTGAAATTTGCATCTTGCACATTTACAGATCCTAATGCATATTTGTGCCAAGTATGAGGCAAATCATTCAGTAACTGTAGGAGGAGCGAGCATTTTTGGTCAAATCAGGGGCCATAACTCAAAAAGTATCGGTTCGATTTTCGTTAAATTTGTGTCTTACACATTAAGGTAGAATACTCCTAATGGCAACTTTAGAAATTGAGGTGACAAAGACTTCTGTCTGATAGTACATTATATTAGACATCTATATGTGCAACATACATGTAAAAGCTATTCATCCAGACGTTTACTAGAAATTTGATTTTCCCTTATCCCACCCCCAACTTACAGAATTCCAATATGGCGGCCACCACTCAACACAAAAAAGTATCTGAATTTTGGACATAAACACATTAAATGTGTCTAGATTTTGGTTTTTATTTTCAAAAACATATCAACCCATCGTCTAATGTAAAATGATATGACCTTTGTGCGCATATGAGAGATATCTTGTTAAATTACGGCGTGCTCATTCAAAAATAAAGCCTCTTTATCTTCTAATTTGAAATTTATGCCTCTGAAACAAATGTTGACAGTGCCAGAAATAAGTTCGCACACTCTCTAAAACCGATATCAAAATTATTCTTACACTTGTAGGAACACGATATGCACATTTTATCCGTCAGAATTTGAAAATATGCAAAGGCAATTCTTAGTGCCCTCATACTTTCGAACGCGCTATTTCTTTCCTAAAAGAAGTCAATGTCTCAAATGAAGGGAGCCGTAGCCCATATCTAATTATATGCTTATAACTATAACCCAAACGTTGTATTAGACTTTCAGAAGTTGACAAATGATAACATATCAGTTGTGATTTCGTATGACTTTCGCCATTTTAACCCTTTACCTGACAACCAATTGAACATTGCTATTTGTAAAAATAATGCAAATACTAAAGACAAAATTGTAGTAAATATTTTTTATAGTCTATTGCAGCTTCCTTATACCACTGCTTCTGGATTACATATTGAATCTAAGGACTTAAATGGAAAAATAATCTAAAAAAAGATCAAATCACGGATCATACCACATTACAATTAATCAACAACGAGTTGGCACATTTAAATAAAGGATCGCCGGCGAGGAAGTGATGAAACTCGAGTGCGAATGTCTTAACAGTGATGATCTAATCCACACGTCGTTCTCAAACGATAGACGTTTGATCACCGCATCATAGATTTCATTAGAATACATGTACCCCTATGTATCTTTCACTGTAGGGTTTTCTCTGTAAATTGAGCCAATCAGTATCAAAGGTAGAAACGAAATTTATATATATACTACAATTAGTTTCCTGAAGAGGGAGTTTCAATAACTTTCAAAGCTTCAAATCACATACAAACTGATAATACAATCAAAATCATATAAAATTACATGAATAATGTCTCGGAAAAGTAGACGTTAAACGGAAAAATCATACCAGAAAAAAGATATAAGTGTATTCGGGGGAATTTTATTTGTAAAGGGAAGTAATATTTCGGTTTTTTTTTTTTTTTTTTTTTTTTTTTGCGAAAAATAGAATACGGAAAATGTCGACATTTGTCGAAAATGTACGACAATAGTAAAGATGCATTAGAATTATTCTACCTTAAAAGGTCGTGATACACACTTGTGGCAAGACTGACGGACATTTTTGGTAAATTCAGGGGCCATTACTCAGAAAGTATCTGTCCGATTTTCGTGAGATTTGCGTCTTGCACATGTAGATGTCCTAAATGCACACTTGTTCCGAGTATAAGAAATCTATCACTGAAGGTAATAAAAATACCCCGCCATCTCCTTTTTTCGGACAAGCGTTTTTGTCGAATCAATGGCATTCACTCAGAAATTGTAAATCCAGTTTTCTTGAAAGGATGGGTTGCAACAAGGGGTCAAAAAATATTTTCTTTAAATTTTGTGGATTGATAGGATTACATAATATATTTAATTTGTATGTGTAAAAAATCTGGTTTCGGCTTATTTTCCGAGATATGGGTAAATAAAGTGGGTGTGGTAAGATGGACTGAAAGACAGTAGGGTCATTCTAAGTCGCTTATCTTTCTTATGTTTAGCCCCAGATGCGTAAAAAATTGTATGCGTGTCCTGTGATATATGCGTTAAACATTAATGGGCTTATATATGAAATTCTATGTTCATCTTTTCCGTAATATTCATTCGTCTTTCTTTCGGCCGCGGCCTTAGTGCAGTTGGTAGCGCATCTGACCCTCATTCGAGAGGTCCCGGGTTCGATACCCGACCGTGGCTAATACCCTTTCTGACAAAATTGTCACCCACCAATGGGTTTGAAATCGTTAACCTAAGTGGGCGAGCAGCTGGAGGCTCGGTAAGGGTGTTGTGGTAGTACTGGTTTGAGAAACAACAGGAATCCATGGGTAGGTGCTCCAGCCGCCGCGATATGACCCTGGTAGTTGAAAACGGCGTAATACCCCAATAAACTCAAACTCTTCTTTCTTTCGCAGAATTTCGCTATTTTTAACGACCAACTATACCAAACGATATCCACACGTTTTATTTGAAACACGAATTTTATGAAACTTTACAGATGTATTGATCATCTAGATATTAATGTAAGTTTGTGTCACAAAAAAAAAAAAAAAAAAAAAAAAAAAAGACGGAAGAAAAGAAGAAAATGCTGGTTATCTCTTTGTTATACTAAATGTTTTGTTTTGGTAAGATTTATCTACATGTATATGATGTAGTATAGATCTTGATCATACTGTGTATGTGCGCAGTCTGATCCAGATCTATGACGTATTGTCCTTAGTGGCTTTTACAGCCTTTTTCCAGACCATGATCTTTCATGCTATAATATGTCCTTGTTACTGTATGTATTTTCCGCTAACTTGTTTTAACGTATATGACGTTGCGCGCTTTTTAACGTTACGTTTTCCGGCGCGTGACATCATATCCGTTTTTAAATCATTCTCCCTGAAGAAGCCCATAAGGGCGAAACGTCGGAAATGAATTAAAGAAGAAACTGTTAATATAATCGTGTTTGTGGCGTTTTATTCTTATCTTCTTATTGTAAGTTTGTGTGAAATTTGAAAGAAAAGCGTTGGTCCGTTGTTGAGATATTCGACCTTGACCTTCAAAATGACTTCAAAACTCGGGGAAATGCCAAATTGTGATAGTTAAAGCGACAGTTTTAGTCATAAGAATTTGAAGCATGGTTTCTTGTTATTGTTCTTAATGAGTTTTGTAGCAATATTTACTTTTTTTATCTTTCAACTAGCCTAATATCGGGGTGATATCGCCCATGTGATAATTTTTTTGTTATCACATGGATATTTTTAGAACATGACGACATGGCGCGTAAGGATACACAGCAGGAACTATTTCCGACCCAGATATTGTGACCTTTATTTATATAGGTCAATACACAAGTTTATGGCTGGGAAATTTCGAGTTTTTAAATTATCTGCATCAACATTTTTCATATATAATACTGTTATTGGTGCACAAAATAATGTATTTAGATGCCCATTAAGCAAAAATACAAACGCAAAATCCAATCCAAACCACTATTTCTCATCCCATGTAGCATAGAATACAAGGCACCTCAGACTTTTCTACAGGATTGGGCCCTTTTTACACACATTTTAATAGCTTGGAAAGTTGTTGCAGAGAACAAATTTGGGTTGGAAAAATAGAGTTTGGATGTTTCTTTAATCATAGCACAGAAAGCATTGAGACAAAATGAAAAAAATGCTGGTTTTCAACATTTCCTTCTGGTGCCTCAATATTTTCCCATCAGATTTGAGATTTCTTAACATTTTGATGTGTCAAAAAGGTTGCAGTTTTGTGAAAGGATTACAAACACACAAACATAGATCTGATTATGAAACTATGATTTTTTAGAGGAAAAAACACACAACTAGATCTAGATACAGAAATAAATAAGGCAAATAAAAAGTAAACTTGGTCTTATTTGACTGTTTGAACATTTTTGTTCAGCATGGATTTTTTTATCTTTCCATAACAACAGATTTTCATACTAATCCTTGTTTTGTAAAACAAAACAAACATAAGATCTAATGTAGAAAACTGGAAGGTCAAAAAAATTCAGGTCAAATATGAAGTGCCAGTAATTAACATTCAAAAGTTTCTTCTTTTCTCTCCATGTTTTCCTAACTTGAACCTTATCCCAATAGTCTTAAGCATATAAAATCAGGTGTTGAATCTTGTTTGTGACAGATTTGAACCATTCAGACAGCTAAATTTTGGCTTCAAATTTCATGACTATGTAGAAAACAAGATAATATAGATCAAAATGATGGGAAATGCTTAAATTCCCTACATTTAAATGAAGAACTACTTATTCACTGCATTTGGCCTGTTCAAAGTCCACATGACTTTACTAAATATCTTCACTTTGGATTTATAAGGTGTTGCCATTATAGGTGTTTTAATATGCTTTGTTTACAATATTGGGGTAAAAATGAAATACTCACTGAAAATAATTGTTATTAATCCCCATGTTCTTATCAAAAATACAAATCACTTAGGCCTATCAGACCTGTATCAATCATTTGACTTCTTGAAACCAATTTTACACTAATATAAGATATGCAATGACTTGCAGGAGGATGTGCCAGCAATGCTGAGTCTGTAGGTTTTTCCTTTCTATAGCTGGAATTGAGATCTGTACTTTTTCATACAAATTCCGTCTTTTTGTGAAGTAAAATTGTCTCTCTGGCTGTATTCAGAACCCCAGATTTAGGTAAATCATGTTAGGGTTTAATAGTCTCCAGACAGTCTGTTTTGTCTTGAACCTGCATGCTTGTGACATCAAATTCTGAAATTAAAAGAAAATGGTTTTTTTAATAAATTTGCATAAATTTGTAATTTAAAAAACTGATCTAAAATGATTTAAGTGTTCCCAAAGTGAAAATTTACTAAATATCAATCAAACAAAGGTACAAATCAGGAAAGTCAAAATGTTTTCAATTTTATGGTAGAAAAAAACAAGATCTCAGTGTCATTCTTTCTCTGTCATTTGCTAATTATTCTTCTCTCTCATGCTATCTTTCTATCTCTCTCTCTCTCTCTAGTTATCTATCTCTCTGCAACAATTGGAATTAAAAGAGTTGAATTAAAAAATGATCAAATTGTTTATTCCAAGGTAAAAAATCAAGGAAGTCTTTGAATTGACTCTCTGCTTGTCTGACTGCTTGCCTGTCTGTCTGCATGTCTGTCTCTCTGTCCCCCTCTCTCTCTCTCCCTGGCCTATCTAATTTGAATTTATCAAAATAAGAAATTGTTATTTAAGTGTTGAAGAAACTACACCTACCTACTGCATTTACATATTCCTTTATTTCGGGACACATTGTTGTAAAAGGAATCATACCCAACTGCAACTGTCAAATAATTTGCGGCCATGACATGAATTCGTTCTTCCGTCATTCCACCGCTAAAATCACTGCCACTGTTTCACTTTGTCATGTTCCAAGACAATTTATTTGAGGCATAAATCGCATATTTTCTACGTATAAGATCTAAAATCATCACTGTAAGTGCTTTTTAGTCCCATTTCAGTCCGAAAACTGATCCCTGCATCGTTTTTTATCGTGTTCAAGATGTTGTCTCAGATTTGAGTCGACGGTTGATCTGTATAATTTATCTCTGTTCTAATCACAGAGTTTCGTTGGAAAAGTAGTAAATAATCATTTTCAATTGGTGTTTTCGCTCGAACTCTCGGTTTAAGGACGAGCTTGTACTAAATATAACGAACTTGTTTCTTCCGCGCAATGAAAAAAGAACGTTCTTCGGTCTGACGTCATCAACTGACATTGACCCAGATTCCAAAAATAAATGAAGAAAAACCCCACATTTTGGACAAAAAAGGGGGTACAAAAGGGGGAAAATGTTGAAAGATAAACATAATACGTCATGGGTGTGTGAAAATATAAAAAATATCTAACTCGGTTGTGAAAATCGATAATTGTCTCGCCAGAGGCTCGACAATTATCGATTTTCCCAACCTCGTTAGATATTTTTTTATATTATCACACACCCATGACGTATTATATATGTATCGTACAACCCATTTGGAAGAATGGGAAAGAAAAGAAATTCTTTTTACTTCTCAGTTTTTTTTTATCAAACTAAATATTGCACGTGAAACATGTCTACGCGGAAAGTGCTATGATTGATATTACTATAACAGATGATTGAAATTAAATACTAGCATTATGTTAAGATGGCTAGAATTACCAAAGCTTTATATGCAACTTGAATTGTCTAAGAGTTTATATTCACTCATCTCATGATGGACAAGAATTATCGATTTGCTAGGAGAAAATTCACCATTTTCAGATTGTATTTCTTATATGGTTATAAAGAAGACGCATTGTGAATGATTTTACTAAATTCTGATTTAATTTCTCTTTTCCAATCGACCTCATCTTGATGTGTATAGTGACCAAGAAACCATAAAACTGAAGCTATATGTGCACAGCAACCAACAACAAGAGCACCTGCTCTATACCACCCAGTAATTGGAATAAGTCCGGCCCCATACTCTATCCAAAGGTTATAATTTTTACTATTTGAGTGTCTTGACATTATTTTGATTTTGATAAGTCCATCTTCTTCTTTAGAAGTGAACAACCTATATTGGCCATCATCGGAAGTATGATCTTCAGTATAGCTCTTAGCCTGCTTAATTTGGTAAACGCCAATAGTTAAATCCCGCAATTCATTCTCAGAGAGCATAGGGAAATCAGATAGATCACTTTCATTCAATTCTTTCCAAACAGATCTTTTTGTGTCAAGGCCATTTGTTGATATCTTAAGTTGCAGTTTATTTTGCTGTTTTGCAAGAGCCAACATTCTATTTGCAAGAGCTATGTCGCATTCGAGAGATTTTGCTAGAGGGGGCCTAAAAGCATCGCATAATGCACAGACAATTCTTCAAAATTATACCGTGTAAACAGTTTATGTGTAGGTTATATATTCGGCAAAAGAGCTAACGCATCACTTTTTAAAATTTCATAACTTCTTTATTGTCGAAGATTTAGATTTATAACTTGGCATATTTTTATCCCACAAGTTTCTGCACTCATCCATAAAACTATTTTTAAGTTTTCTTTTTTTGTGTGACCGCGTCATTCGAAAAGGGGACCAAAACAGTTTTTCGGCTCGTGTAACTTGTGATCTTTTTCAATCATTTATTTTTGAATTGATTTTGAAAGCTAGTTTATTATGAAATTGATATCTGAAAAAATAAATTCCTTATCTAACGTAACAAAGGCTGTTTGTGGACAACGTAGCTCGCATAGAGGCACATTTTTAAAAGAAAATGCAATTTTTCAAGGTCAATGTCACAATGTCAAATTTAATGATGTCAGGTGAAAGGTCTTGGTGGAGCCTGTGTATGTGTGAAATGTCATGACTAAATCTCACACAGTCCATAAGATATAGGCCGATACGTTTTTGTCTACGTATCCGACGTCGCCGTCGACGCTAACAATGGCACCAACCACACTAATGATGTAACGTTGCATCTGCGGGAATAAATCACGCTCCCACAAAAGTGTTAAAGCCGTCGGTTTGTTTAACGAAGGGTATTTTTTCTACAAATGAATTCTTTCAGCCAATACAAAAGGTTTGAATGTTAAGCGTTAATTTCCCATTTTAATCAATTTCAGACTTTATGAATTTTAGAATTAAGGGTGTCCTTATTAAAAGTTCAATATTTCAAAACAGACTGTAGCATTTACTATGAATTTTCATATGCTTCTTATCAAGAGGTGGTACTCGGCCTGTGCAAATTTTGAACGTATTCTGTAGATTCGTTAAAAAAGTATTAACAAAGATCTGAGTGATGCGTTAGCAGTTTTGCCGAGTATATATACGACTTTCAAGTACAAAATATAATTATCCCTCATGACGTAATTTCTAAAATTAGAATATGTATACCACAATATGTATCGCGCAATAAATTGAAAATAAAAGAAAAAGAAACTTTATTTTACCTCTATTAATACCAGTAGTGTAAGAAAATGGAATCATTCAGGTGGGAACAAAAATCTAGAGTTATCTTCACCTAAAGAACTTTTTAAATGGCATAAAATCGGTATTTATTTCATTTATTTATCTACCTAATCATAAAGCCTTATTTTGTTTCTCAATTTGTAAGATTTGAAAATTGATCCATGAAACCGAGCCTCTTAGGGAGATTCCTCGCCTTATCCATAGTATTTTCGTAGATGTTGTTATAAAATCTCGTATTGTTGAACCGAAGTTACCGTGTGCTCATTATCATCTATAATATATAGATTCACTATTAAACGAGAAAAATTAGAGTTGAACTGCTTTATCAAAACAACGGAAATTATTCTCGTTTAATAGCGAATCTATTATATATTGCAAACGATTACGTTTGTTTATAAATATTCACAGCGCACGGTAACTTCGGTTTAACAATAACAACGGGTTGATTCAAGCCGTAGTTACGAGATTTTAGAAAACACCGATGATTTAGCAAAACAAAACGGTATATCCAGTCTATTTTAGTTAAAAATTCTTTGCTATTGATTTAATAGGTTTTAACACCACTTTTGACAATAATGTAGGACCTTAACATGGATTCCTGGTATTTCTTTTAAGAGCTTCCAAATGCTACTTCTACTTAGGTTATACACGTGTATTTGAATCCATCCATGAATGGAAGTGAAATGTCGAAAAGGAAATTCGTCGCGATCAAAGCCCCGCGGGTCTAAATTGCTTACATAAAGGAAAGTCATACAATCATGTATTACGCCCTCAAACCAAAGTCTCAGTTTTTGTACTTAAGTTGCAGACGTTTCGACGAATTTAGCCACTAATCAATAACGGTGACGTCAACTAACGTTAAAATAGTTATTTAAGTCAGTCGGTCAGCTAGGCCATTTACACTGGGATTAGAGTACACATGATATTGCTAACACACAATTTCAAAGTTAGAAAGAACAAGGGCAATAACTCTGGAATGATTTGCTCTCTCCTCAATGTGATCTATAAGTGTATGAAGTTTGAAGTTGGTAGCATAATTATACTGTTCAGAAGATATTACCCGAACAAAATAATTCGGACGTACATACGAACACACTAACGCACGCACTACCGGACGAACACTATTTGGCTATCTTAAAGAACGTTATATTCACGTTTTCACGTTAAGTTATGTCTTGTTTTGTTGTATTACGTTATGTTATGTGAATTTATATGTAGATAAATAAATCAAACGAAAAACTTACAAAGGAGGGGTTTCCATAAGGCCATTTTCCTAGGACCTAAATTTTCCTGTGATATTTTTAGTACAAATAGATACATAAAGGGGGCGTGTTTTGCCGAAAGTCTGAATCAACGGACCTTTGGTTTGGTGTATATTGTATATTGAAAGTGGTTGGGGTAATTCTTTTCAGGCGCTACCCAAGGTTCTTATTAATCAATTTTCTATCTAGTTGTAAATAATTGGCGATTTTTTTATGAGCTCATGTTAAGATGACATTAAATCCATTGGCTTGCTTATTATAGAAATTACAAAATTTGGAATTTTATGTATTTTTTCAATTTTTTGTATATTTTCATCTCCCAACTTTTGGAAAACATCAACACGTTTTTATAAAGCGACATAATGGAATGATATATTTTAGGTGAGAACTTGTTAATAAATCGTCATTGCAAATTATGAGGGGATCTTTGATAGCTAGTCGGGTAAATGAGTTACGGGGCCTTGAATGCACGAAAACCTATGACAAATTGTGGAATAAATAACAAAATACATTTTTTCTGACTTTCTTTCGTACAGAAAGGCAGAAATGTTTAATTAGCTTAAATTATAGCTGGCCTCAGCAAGTAGTACTACAAATAAGCTATTGCGGCCAGTGTCGTCTGTTGTCCGTCCGTCTGTCTGTCTGTCTGCCCGTCCATAACATCAGGTTTACACTCTAGAATCCACAAATATTATCCGATCTTCACCAAACTTTGTCAAAATGTGTATTGTTATAAGCCCTTGTGTTAGATTAATTTTGGACGGAATTGCTGCAGAATGTGCTGAGTTATGTGCCCTTGAATGTCAAAAAATGCTATTTTTGACAATTTTTGCATTCAGAAATTTTCAAATATTACCCAATCAAATGCAAAACCAAATGAAAATGTTTGCATTTATTATATCTTGGGTGAGTGTGATTTTCATTCAGATTGGAAACGTAAATTTTGAGTTATCCGCCCTTATGACAACAAGAGGAACTGCAAAACGTCTTATCTGGCAACCACAATAAGAGAATACTAAATGGGATGTCGATCCTAACGTCACAAATCTGAAACGCATAAGACTTTAACATGAGAAATCTATTTGTGAAACATGACGTCTTTCTGACATTGATCGATTTCCAAATGTTCCTGTAACTCTAACTCGTTGATTAAGGTGCCTAATCGTGCAATGCAAAACGTCTTATGGCTTGTTTTTTAGCTTTCCGTATTCGAAAATGTCTTATTTACAAGCTCGTTTTCTGTACAGTGTATCTCTTTCAAACGTTACTTGCAACAACAACAGTTGCAATAAAAGGCGTATATTTAGCTACCACAGTAACTCAATAGCAACAGAAACGCCGATCCCAACGTTATAAACCTGAAACGTGCATGACGTTGACGTGAGGAATTATCTTGTTTTACCGATGTTAAACGTTGCCTAGTTAAGCATGGTCAATCGGTAAATGTTTGCGGAAACCTAAAGCGTTGATCAAAAACACAGAATTGAGAAACACAAAACGTTAAAATAACTGGTGACTTGTTTTTGCATTCCTTACAGTCGAAAATGGGCATATTACGAGCTCCCTTTTCAGACTTTATCCTAGGTATCTTTCAATACGGATGTATCATTAGAAAATCTTCAATTAATTTAAGTGCCTATCCACTAACGCATGTTATTGTGTAAAATGTAACCAATTTCACCACTTGGTATACATACGACGCGCATGTAGAAAACGTAACCAGGCACGGGAAATGGACATTTTGGTGAATATAAACGCACAATTTTTTATTTGGCGTAATTGTCGGTCAAAATGACTATAAAAAGTTTATATTTTACTGATATTGTAATAGGCATAAGAAAAATAACGACAAATTTCACTGGAGCGTTTCTTATGGCAGTCAGTATACTTACAAATTTCATAAGAAAGAAGATTTATTAGTGCTTTTGGTCAGAATAGTTTAACAACATGACCTACAAATAACGCAAATGTTAGTATGAATTTTCAGTTAAGAAAAAAAATGTAGCTATATACTTACAAATTTCATAAGAAACAAGAGTTGTCACTGTAAGATGACATTGCCCCCGACACCGTTTTGATCGTCATAAGGTCAAGGTCATCCAGGGGTCAAGGTCACCAAAGTATGTGCCTACAGAAAGGTAATGTACCAAGGAATGTTGTGGTAAAGTATGAAGCGAAAATGTTAAGTAATAAGGAAGTTGTGAACAATGTTAAAGTTTTTGGACGGAATGACGGACAGACGGACGGACGGACGGACAAGTCAAATTTATGATGCCTCCCTATCGGGGGCATAAAAAGATTTATTAGTGCTTTTGGTCAGAATAGTTTAACAACATGACCTACAAATAACGCAAATGTTAGTATGAATTTTCAGTTAAAAAAAACTGTAACCGTATATTTACATTATTTCTAAAAAACAAAATTAAAATTAGAGTTCTGTTATGTGATTTTATGTTAACATAATTTAACCGAACGATATACTTTCAAATTTCATGAAAAAGACGATTTATTAGTACTTTTGGTTAGACTAGTTTTAACAACAACATACATGTAAATAATGCAAATGTTAGTACAAATTTTCAGTTTAGAAAAAAAACTGTAACCATAATTATTATACTTACATATTTTCTGAAAACAAAATTATGATTAAAGTTATGTTCAGTTAATCATTACTCAAACAAAATACTTACACATTTCCTGAAAGTAAATTCCTTTTCATCTAGAGGTAAACAATGTAATTTTTTATGTTATTTGTGATCTAAAAAATATAGTTAGTTTGTATCCATTTCCCCGAAATAATTTCGTCGTTTTTCTACGAAAACCTCGTATCTGCAGCTTATTTTAAGCTGCAGATACGAGGTTTTCTAAGAAAAGCAGCGATGTACTATACTTACCCTAGGCCTACATGCTTAACCGGGAACAAAATAGGAACAGGTCGTCACATTTCTTTGAAAACCTCGTAACTGCAGCTTGTTTAAAGATGAAAGGCAGTGGTATGCAAGTAATACAACAAAGCATACAAATGAATAAAACTAAAGTTGCCGAACTCTGCGATGAAAAAAAACGCACTCTTTTGCGAAAATGATTGGTTAACAACGCGTTATAGTTGTAGCTTGCAACTTTATGCTACAAATGTCGGTTTGAAATTACAACCTCGCAACTGCAATTTGAAAAGACTCTTGTTTCAAGGTTTTGGTCGATTATCATACGAGGGACGTTCAAAAAGTGGTACTAATGGTCCTCCATACCTCATGGTTCTATAGAACTAGTAGAGCCTGGAGCTCGTATTTAACGGGAAAAAATGTCTTTACTTGGTCAAAATGTCAGACAAATTCATTCTGTCTTTCAAAAGTTATTGACATTTCAAGTTGGTTCAGTCATATACACTAGCTATTTCACTGTACTCAAAATGAAAAACGAACTGAAGTGGGATGTAAGGGTCTATATTAAAGGTCGCATAGGCTTTGGAATATCTGCATCATATGTATATAATGAACTGTATCAGATACATGGGCATTCGAACCTTGGACATACGTCAGTTTTTAGGAAGTTGGTGAATTTTAAAATTGGTAAAACTGACCTGAACGATGCCCACCGCCCTGGCAACCCGCGTAGAGCTAGTACAAAAGCAAATGCTGCTGCAGACTCCGACATGACTAAACAAGACGCATGGTATAATGTGCAAGAAATAGCTTGTAAATTTGGGTTTTCATCGGGGACACGTTATACGATTTTGACCAGAGAGTTGAAACACAGCCAGGTTTGTACCCGTTGGGTCCCCCACCTGTTGACGAAGGAACACAAAACCACCCATATAAAGGTGTCAAAATATCTTTTGAAATAATGCAAAAATGCGACCAACGTGGGTTTTTTGGGCTTTATACATCTGGTTGAACAGGGATCTACTACTTTGAGCACCAACGGTGTGTCATTAGCAAGAAATGGTTGCGAGAAGACCAGACAAGTTCAATAAGGTTATTTCATCTAAGAACCCCCGCACACAACAGCCTCCGAAAGTCGTCCTTGGAGTCTTAGAACGCCGCTCAAACGTTTAGTATTTGTTATTTTTAGTAACATACTCTCAATCCAAAAGCGTTTTGGTAACAATACCCTCGAACCGAAAGCGTTTTAATGTTGAATGCACGTGTTCTTTATGGCTGTATATTGAATGCACGTGCGTCGTCATTATTTTCTCCACATATTTAGGGAGCCTCGTTTTGATAATATCGATTTGTGACTATTTTTATTGATAATTTTCATGTATAAATGTTGATTTCCCATAAACCCATCGTCTTTGCCTCTGGAAGTGTGTTCTGTGGGTACAGTCTAAAACATAAGTGAAAGGACCTTATTATTGTCAGAAAACTAAAAGCGCGGCAAAAGTTTTGCAACGGTATTATTCAAATGCGATGGGCATATTGTTCAAATTGCTGTTACAAATAGCACCACTATCGCCGGTCATTTATACCAGAAATATGATATGGGTGAAGTAAAGAAATATCAAGAAAGAGCAGGTCTGGGGGCGGGCTAAAGAGGCATGTGCATAATCCATGACAACGGAGCTGTCCAAAGGTGCCCTCTTGTCCAAGACTTCATGTAAGAGAAACATGCAACACAGCGTCTTCATCCACCATTTTAGCATTCGGGTGTGTCACAATCAGATGTGCAAACTATGTTTCACCAAGGGTGATTTTTCAAAGTTATTGAATACAAAAGAGATCATATTTTCCTGAAAGCTAAATAAAATATCTTCATGAAAATAATAATATTTCTTCCACAGATTTAAGGATTTAAATTATTTTACATGTTAAACTTTGGATTTTAGAGAGAAAAAAGTAAGTTGCATATAATTTCTTACACATATTTGGAAATATCAATTTCATTTGAAATGGAGAAAACATTTTACATCATAACACTCACAGACTAAGATTTCAAATGACATGCAAAACAAAGTCACCATGACGTATTTATTTTGAAAAAAATCTGATTTTCTCACATTTTATCTAAATTAGGCATGAAATGACATCTTTCAGTTTTCTATTTTCATTCAGTATTGTCTGTACAGCCCTGAAAGTAATAAATATTGACAGGAATTTCAATTTTCTTTAAAATGATATATACATGTGTTATCCTAATACGAATACTTACAGAAATAATGACTGTTGAAGTTGGTCGTATTTGCATTAAACATTGTCTACGGACTGGACATTTTAACAATGATTACAGTTCAACGGTATTAATATCATATTTAATTGACAATAAACAACACCAAAACTTTTCATTTTTTAAGGGAATAAACTTTAAACAAGAAAGGTACAAATTTCGAGCAGTTATTGAACTGTTGAACAGACATTCGGACAAACGGACAGACGGACATTGATAGCTCGCAATACCCTAACTAGAGCACTATACGGTCAGATGAGCTACAAATACTTAGCTATTGTTTAAGACACAAGCATTAGAAATTATAATAATAATAATAATAAGTTTATTTTGGTAAAAGAGTACAAAACATGGTATAGTAAAAACACATTACAGCAATATTGCACATAAATAGTTATGAAAAAAATGTAACAACCATGTTATGCGCTCCATTACCAAGGATAACACAAAAAAGACGAAAGTTAATTCGTCTTATTTCCATTGTGGTCCCAGATAATGGAGGCATGGCACAGAGAGTCATGTTTACAATTAAATAATTTAGCATAAGATTTGGTGTCAAGATTAAAAGAATGAAAATATAAATAGTAATTCACATTTGAATATCACAGGCAATAGTATCACATTTTGACAGTCCATAAGGTAATGTTTATCATACTGATTTACTGAAAAAAATAAAAAAAAAATCATAAATAGTCATTTAACATAAGAAATGGGGTCATGATGAATGTATGAAATATATTCTGACTAAAATTAATGAAATAAAATATAAAGGATTATTCAGTTATGTCCATGAGATATTTTTTCGCAGCAGTTTTAAAGGAACTGGTGGATTCAATGTCTCTGAGCTGTTGTGGCAGGCAGTTCCAGGAGACAATACCATGATAAGCAAATGTTTTCTTACCAAACGTCTTAACTTTTGGCAAAGCATACCGACCAGAGTCATTAAATGCAACATCACCATCAAAAAAAGAAGTAGAAACAGCAGTTACCCTGGATCTTGTTAAACGGCCATGAACTTGACTAAGGGGTTTAAAATGTTCCCTCATGTACTCAGGGGCAAAACCTTTGTGAATTTTGTGGACATGACAGAGAGTTAACTGTTCGACACGTCTGTTAACTGGTAACCAATTTAGCAATTTTAATTGTTCGGCTCCTACATGAGACCTACTACCCAGGTCCAAGACAAACCGAACTAATTTGTTCTGGGTAGTCTGGAGTCTATTCTTCCAATACTGACTTAAACTTGGATACCAGAAAGAACAAACATAATCAAAATGGCACTGAATTAAAGACATAACTAAAAGCTTACGAGTTTGGAGATTAAAAAAATGTCTATTGCGAAACAAAAATTTCAAACGAGCATTGGCCTTAGAAACAAGCGACCTAGCAATTTCGTCACAGGTTAAATGCTGATCTAAAATTGCACCAAGATATTTTACTGAACTGGTTGCTTGTATGTTTATACCATTGCATGATACATTTAAATTGCTTTTACTTTTCAGTCTGGGTTTAGAACCAAAGAGTATTGATTCCGTTTTGCCAAGATGGAGTGAAAGCTTGTTATCAACAAGCCATTCACTTACCCTTTCCAGTTCAGAAGTTAAGATTGATTCAATATCACTGGTATTTTTACCAGAGACAAGGATGCCAGAATCATCAGCATATAAAAGTAATTTACTTTGGACTACAGCAGACATATCATTGACATATATTAAAAATAAAAGAGGTCCAAGGATTGATCCCTGAGGAACCCCACATGATATACAACCTTTATTAGAGGGTACCCCTGAAACCTCAACCAGTTGAGTCCTGTCAGAAAAGTAAGACTGAAACCATCTAATTGCATCTGAAGTAAGTCCAATAGCTTCAAGTTTCATTAACAAAATATCATGATTAACGGTATCAAACGCCTTTTGCAAATCTAGTAAAACCATCCCAACCATATTTCCTTGGTCCATATTAAATTTGATGAAATCTGAAAGATGAATTAAAGATGTGGCAGTAGAAAAACCACGCATAAAACCAGATTGAAAACTGTATAGGGCGTTATTTGTCAGTAAATATTCTTCCAGCTGATCATAAATTACCCTTTCAAAAACCTTTGAAATAATGCTTAAAACTGACACTGGTCTGTAGTTACCCACCTCAGTTTTTAGTCCATGAGCCAGACAACTTTTTATTACCACTTGGAGGGAGTAATTCTTATTGTACTTTCTGAGTACTTTGATATGTGTAGTTAACTAATTGGTATGATAGCAGTACGAAATTGGTAGCTTATGCCCAGAAAATCACCACTTTCTGAACCCACCCTATTTCTAGTCTGTCACAAATGAAAAAGTTGATGCGATTTCTTTCGGACGTGTATGATAAATTAAAAAGTTTTTCGTGAATTTGTTCTATGCCCAAACAATCTTTGGGAACTTAGTTTCAGTCTCATTTTATCAAAACTCAGTTATATGACCTTTCTAGACTATAATTCAGAAAACAATATACCGGCCTCTTCGTCGAACGTAATACACACATTTTTGTTTGACAGTTTTTCCCTTTTCAGAAGCCAAAATGCATCTTGCTACATATAAGGACTGACAAATATAATTTTTGATGTCTAGTAATTGATTCAAGCCAGATTCGTGACACAAAAACCTTGGAAAGAGCCCCGAGAGACAAAAGAAAAATGGCCGATTCGTACCCTGAAATGTTCGTACCTACATTTGAATACGGATTCTTAGTGTTTCAAGCTGTTTTAGGTGGTCCTTTTGTATTGTCAATGTTCCAAATTTTTTCCAAAACATTGTTAAAAGCATTAGGTGGTCGTTTTGTGTACAAATATTAAGAATTCGGTGCAAAAATGGGAATTTACATTACTAAACAAAACTGAACTCACATGCACGTTAATTTCAACTTTATTTAACAATGAACAACTGATTTGATTTAAATTAGAAGTTCTACATTAGAAAATGATATATTTGTAATGAAATAAATATCATATATTTGTAAGAATTATGTCGTTCGCAACCAAATTAATAGATTTTTAAATGGGGTAATTCTAGTGTAAATACAAGGCGACAAAATATTATGTCATTACACCAACTTATATTAAACCTTATAATTGTGCATTATATATACGAAATAACTCGTTGATTTATTTCTAAAAACAAAACATCATACTTTTAATAAATGGGCATTCAAAGCAGGTGTCATTTGCTTTGAAATATAGCCTGTGGTTGATATATTAAATTGATGATTTAAATTACGTTTTGCACATTTATATATCACCTGGACACGTTAAGTATGAGCGTATTCTTAAGCATATATTACATCTATTTCTTGTTAAAAGATTAGAATACTGTAAAATGGATACCTATTTTCATTTTTCAAGAATACGATTATGGTTTTGAAGTGCAAAAAAGATATTTAGAGTGTACGCAGAGAATACATTTCTTTGTTAAATCTACGAACTGTCTATTTCTAATTTGTCTTGAATATATGACATTGTTTATGATTTGCTGCAAACTCCACAATCATTGCAAAAAACACAACAAAAACAAACAAACGTCTGTACATTTTGTATTGAGTTTGAGTCTGGACACGTGAAAAGAAGAGCAGTTATAAAGCCAAATGGTCGTGTTACATTATATCAAATCGCCGCCCATCTACGTACATGTCTCTATGTCTGTCTGTAAGTAAATTCTTGTCATCTCACCTCTTCCTACATTAACTACAGCATACGATCTATAGTGATAGTATGGATGATACCTATTGTAGCTTGTTTCAAAATAGCAGTTGGTTTCTGAGGTACCTGTTAATGAATTTAATGCATTTACTATCACTGACAAGTCCTTTAGTATGTTTAAGCATAAAGCAGGTTAAGAATAATGTTAGTATATCTTTGACTTGAACAGATTAAATACATTATCTTTTTGTCAATTATATTGATTTGGCATGGATTTTAAGAAATAGCACTGATAAAAATTTCTTCACCAACACAGCCTTTAAACTGTCTGTGCAAGATTGCAAAATAGTTTCATACTAATGGTAGGACTGCTCCGGCAATGATCCTTCTGAATGATAAAGCCTACATGTAAATCCGCTAGTAGATTTAACATATCGACGCGCGTATCATTGAAAACTCTTCTTAAGAATCATATCTAGAGTTTCCCTCGTGATAATGTTATCACTAATTGTGTGATTTCCATTAGGGGGGGGGGGGGGACAGAGAAAGAACGAAAGTCCTTTCGTTGTCCCCCAGTTTCATGTATAATTACATATTCCAATACGAGTGAGTTAACCTAAAGACAGGTATATAAATGCTAAATTGAGATGCATGATTTAAAATGGTACTGAAATAAACTTTTTTTTTTTCATTTTTTTTATTCTTCAAAGAGCATTTCGACTTTGTAGCTTTAATCACGTGTTGCAAAATAAATTAATTTTTGCACGATAACAAGAAAATGAAATGCAAAAATTCGACTGTGTTATATGTTTCTGGGTCATTTGATAACGTTGACAAGTCAACAACATCACATGAGTGTTTGGACTTGTACATATACTTACATCAACTCTGAAAATCGTGGGGAAAACAATTCTAATTTTGGTTCCAACTCTTGATAAAAGTTTATTCATACAGTGAATATAACCACATATTTTTGAATGCTTGAAAAGGTCTTTCATAGATACAATCTGTCTAAATCTGCTATTATTTTTTAAACGATTTAACTTATCCAGAGTGATGTGCTTTCTAGTATATATCTGTATAGCTTCGGTTTATGGCATAATAGATAGTTTTGCTGATTGTGTACTTTGAACGCTTAGAACTTTGTGTGAATGAACATATGCTGTCATAAATTAAACTAAAACCACTATTAATTTGTTTGCTGCCAAATGTCACGATACTACATTTCAATATTTTTTTCGAATGCAAAACATCAGCATTGCTTTCTTTGTAACACTTCATATCAATTTATTTCTGCAGTAGATAAACACTGGAGAGGAAGTGTAGTGACTCTTGCTTTCTTTACCGTCCCTTTTAAGTCAGTATGATGCAACTTGACATTGTTATGTTGTATTGTAAATATATCAATTTGTTATCCAGCATCTGTTAAATCGGTATAACATATTCTAAGTTTAGCGTTATCATTTATTTTAAAGTTATTTTTCTATTTCATTCTTTAGTAATTCCATTTAACTATATAATATCTTACATTGCTGGATTAGTATATTACGTCAAATAGCATCCAACTTCATTTGATTATGTGCGTAATTGTTACAAGGTTTTATTTCTTGATCATTGATCAATTCCAGGACAGTTTGACTTCAAAAAGCTATTTTGTAACATTTTTCTTTCGGCAAAGATGCTTGGCAGTACTGTATCCGTGTTGTTTGTGTTGTTTCCTTTCCCTCGAACCATTTCGTATGTCGAAGTCAAGTACAGTGTATGATTAGACCATATGTACACACGAATATGAATTTGAATTAAATAACGCATGGCCAACATGTTTATCCGTGTTAACATCAGAATTACAAAGTCCCTACAGTTATATTTTTAGCATGTTAATATACCTGACAAAATGACAAATACAATTCCAATTTCCCATACATTATATGTGCTGTATAGCTTAAAGGGTGCCTTGCGAAACATTTTGTGTAATCATTCTCGCCTTGATAAATTCAAGGTTTTCTTTTCTTCCCAAATAAATAAAACGGGAACAGCATGTGAGCTGCTTGTAATCACATTAACTTAAGTAATTTTTCATCATGTGTTATAATATAGTTTTTGTATGCATTGTACAAATATACCAGGAGAGCACTTTGTCTATCCTTCCACTACGAATATTGAGTTTTAAGACAAAAAGAGGAGGGGCTTTTTAGGGGAACTCATTGTTTGCATAGATTACATTTTTCCATTGAAATATACTAGTATTTTATAGAAACATTACAATCGTATTTCTCCATAGAAATCATTTACACAATATAGCCGTATTGACTCTTTGTTTGAAACACTAATAGATGACTCACCGAGTTACGTTAAACACCAAATCTATATGGATAAAACATTTGTTTTGGCACAGGCTATCTGTCAGAACGATTTCATGAAAAAAATCTCACAATGCCATTTGCTCCAACTAATTCAGTTTCACAATCAATTTTTTCTCCCTCTCTTTGTCTTCTTTCATCTCATGATGAATTAGCTTTTCTGTGTACTCTATCAAATAATACACGGGTCTCTACGTATTTAGCATGAAACAGTAGTTGGTATAGTTACTTGTACTGTGTATGCTTTCATGATTTGAAGTAATCTAACATTAAATGAAGAATTTACCTTTTATAATTTGTTGATGTTTTTATTACTGATCGGTGGTGATTAAAGAAATTATGCCGATAAAGTCAGTATCATTTTCGTGTCCAGCCATTTTTGGTTACATCACAAACCACTAGCGCCCGGTTGTATAAACTTCGGTTAGCGCTAACTAGTGGTTAAATGCATCTTTTGGTTAAATCTCCATATGACAACACAGGTAATTTCAACCAAAGCAGATATTTAACCATGTAGTTAGCGCTAACCAAAGTTAATACGACTGGGCCTCGTTATCTAATAAATAATGCATTTTAGACGTTTTGTAGACCGCACTATTTTCATCAATTGTATTTACAATTAATGTAAATTCTGTGATCAACAAAACGTCTAAAAAGCATTATTTGTTGGAAACCAACTGGTTCATGATGTAACCAAAACTAGCTGGACACGAAAATCATGCTCATCTAATATATATAATCTGATAACTGTGCTGATTTAAAATTCATTTGGATAACAAAACAGTCTTTACTTTCCAAAAAGCAACATTCTTTGTTGTTTCTTTTTCTGAAAATTCGAGTGTAAGTGATAGTTCTCTGTGTACACTAAAATCACACAACAAATGACATTTTAGACAAATGTAAAACTTCTCAATATGCTTCTCCAATCCTTATGTCCATTAAAAATCAAGAATTTGGAGTTAATATAAATGGCCGAACCTAAGCTTGTTTTGTTTCACGGAGATCAAAGGAAAAACTTGTGAGTAAAGTGTACCCCTAAAAACAAGTGTTTTTCGGGAGTATTAGCTACCATTCTGACATTGATATAATGAGGAAACAATGTCCTAAGATAACAGACAATTCCGAAATTGCAAAACGACACGAAACTGGCGTAATCTGTTCAATATGCACTATTATCTGCTTTTCCCCAGGGAATTTGAGTCCCAAGTAACTAGTTCTCTGCGTACACTAAATGCATTAAACAAATGTCATTTAGACTACTGCTAAACTTCTCATTGCATTTCCCCATCCTTTATCAAGATTTATAATCAAGAGCTTTGCAAATGTAGTAATGTTCAGGGCTAAACCATTGCATGTTTTGTTTCACCAGAGGTCAGAAGAAAATTTTGTGAGTAAAGGGTACCCCTTAAAACAAGTGTTTTTGGGGCATAAGCTACCATTTTGACATTGATATCATAGCGAAACACTGCATTTAGATATTAGACAAATAACAGGGTGCAAACAGATTTAAAAATGGCTTTATTTGGCCAAAAAGCATTATTATTTGCCAATTTTCCCTTAGAATTCGAGTCAAAGTTCGAGGTTCTCTGCGTACTCTAAAAGAATGCAATAAATGACAGTTTAGACCACTGTAAACTTTCTCAATGTGCTGCTCTATCCTCTATCCCATTTATAAACCAAGAATTTTGCAAAAAGAGTAATGTTTGGGGCTGAACCAATGCATATTTTATTTCATCAGAAATCAGAAGAAAAAGATGTGAGTAAAGGGTACCTTTGAAAATAAGTGTTTTTCGAGGCATAAGCTACCATTCTGGCATTGCTATCATAGTGAAACATTACCCTCAGATATCAGACTAACCAAAAAGGGCAAAAAGATTTACTCCCTCTGAGTGGTAATAATCGGCCAAAATTCCGGTCCTGGCTCATGGACTATTTATCATTTTTCTTGTACAGTGGAATAACTCTGGCGTTCTTTATATCATCTGGTACAGAGCCTTGAATGATGGAAAGATTTATTACATGAGTTAAATGACAGGCTATGATGGGTGCACCATCTCTTATAAATCTACAGGGGATACCATCCAGTCCAGTTGCCTTATTTGGACTAAGATTTAGGAGATATTTCAGGATTTTATCCTGTGTAACAATGGAAAAGGAAAAACTGTTGGGAAAAATACCCTTGGACATATAAAATTTACTTACAAATTGTTTACCATAGTAAAAACAACTAGGGGGTAAATTTTCAACTAATTTAGATGCAACAGTATCAATTCACATATCAATTTAAACTTAAAAATGCAGCATTAAATATTTTAATGAATATGAGTGTTAACCATTTCCCGAACAAGATTGGGTTTTAACGCCTGTACTAAAAGAGCATGAAAAACATGACAAAAGAAGGGAGTGCTAGCAAAACAGATTATTTCTTATTTTTCATCAATATCTTCTTTGCTGTGTTTTTATACAAGAATTCCAACTAAACGATCATATATCATATCGTCGTCTGCAGAAAAAAATCAAAGTTGTGATTTTTGGGATATTGTAAATAGAATAGCGTTTATGGGAGTTGGAATTTTAATTGAGATACATGTATGGTAGTAAATACAGGGGGAAAGGAAACCGCTGGTAAATAATCTATTAAATATGCTATTTATTTGCCTTTGGTGTTTCAAAATCTTTCTCCTTTTCTCTTTTGGAGACCTAAACATCAGGAAACATTTATCAATTTATATAGTTTATTATTAAAGTTTAATTTAAAAAGATAGAAAAGGTTAAGAAAGCAAAATATGGTGTTTATCAGCATTAAATTGTTCATTATACCTCAATGTACAGTACCAAATTTGGAAAATGGTTCTTGTGAAGGTTTCTTTTTATTGATTTCGACTGTTGGATGCCAACAATAATGAAATACACATAAAAAATGAAGATTAAAATGCGGCATAAGGTACTCATAATATCTGTTACGAAATTCTGTCTTGTCCGTAGACGCATTTAATTTTGCCTGTGAGCCACTATTTGACCTTACTTTCACTAAAAATACAGTTCTTTCAAGGAAACGCACAATTATTTAGCAGAAACATGTCTACAATATCAGCTAACAAAGACTGTGTCCATTTAAGAAGCTATTTTACACCTGTCTACGGACAAGACATTTTGTCTACGGACAAGACATTTCTGTTATTGTACATAAAAAATAAAGTACTCAATACAATTTGATAAAATTTGACGCCATTGTAATTTTATAGATTTGCTAACAGCTAAAGAATCTTTTATCACAATCTGTAGTGATATTGCTTAAAAATCACGTCGTTAAAACGTGTCTACGGACAGGACATTTTAGGTCAACGAACTTCTTGCTGAAATAGCTTAGTAACCCTTTGATTCATTATGAACATTTCAATTTAAATTTTTATTTACATGTCTTTTTTCAAAAGAAAAATGAAAATAAGAAAATTCTGTAAGTCATACGTTAACTTTTTTCGCACTATAAAAGACCATCTACGAAAGTGAAATTATATAACGAAAGGGTGGTCTCGGTATTTTTGTAATAAATCAATCAATTCTGATTACATCTTCATAAAATAACCTGCATATAAAAGCTGAATAATTTCTCTTACTGAATGCTGCATGTCGTGTAGAATAATAGAACAATTTCATACAAAATTCTAAAGTGTAAAATAAGGAAAATTCAAATGAAACATCATTTTTTTCATTTTTACCCCATTTTTTCAATATATTTATTGCAATAACTTTTTTACCGCTAATGCATTCTTCCTAAGATTTGGTACATAACATAACAATCATTTTGCGATAAATATAAGATCAAATTTATGTTGTTATTATGATTTGTATGTCAACTGGAATCCTATAACACGAGGCAGGTACAGGATGTACATCTGATTGTGACACACCCGATTGCTTAAGCCCTGTATGTTTTTTTTTGTATCCCCATGCTGACGAAAACCTTCTCTGGTCGTCGGTATAGGCCTTCATGTTCCTTATCCAGTGCCATTCACCAGTGCATGCTGGGTGTACCAAACGAAGCTCATTTATTGATATATAAGTAATGGATCACAAAACTTCAAAAGTGTGTGGATGTCAAGGTGGATTACTTCGAATGATTGGATATATATCAATTTAAGATCGAATTGCAACAAAACACTTGCTTTAAAACCCCAGTTCCAAAATTAATTGAACGTCCCTCGTTAATTTCAAAAAACACGAAAGATATCGAAAACAAACGCGAAAGTAAGCAAAATCCGGTTTAAATGGCACAAAAGACTTTGTCAATTTGAATTTTTCAAAGAAAAAAAAACGCCCAATGAATCGCGAAAACAAATTTTATGACGTCGTTTATCGCTGCTTTTCAACGAAAACCTCGTAAATACAGCTTAATTTAAGATGTAGTTACATGTACAAGGTTATCGTTAAAAAGCGACGCTATGTTAAAGATGCCGTAACTACAGCTTTTTCAGGCTGTATTTACGATATGTTACTTAGCATAGCTAGTGATAAGAACTTATACATCAACCACGGAGTAGAAATACGTCAAAACGTCCTGTAAATTCGCCGAATTCTTGGTGATGGAAAACCCCGCTGTTTCGCGAAAATAATAGGTAAAAAACGCATTATAACTCTCAAAAAAAAATCCATAGACACACTAGAAAGGAATTAAAATAGTTTTAACTCGCTGTAGTTTCGAAGTTTTGGTTCATTCTCTAACTACGACATTTTCGTATGAAACCAACTGTTTGTACCTGTATGTCAAAAGACTGAAAACGTCCAGAAAAAAAACACCAAAAAAATTGCCGAAATCTTTGCACACATACAACCCGAATTGAATCGGTAAATAACCAGTCAAACGAGACTGTTAAACCGTAGATTGGTATGCAATCTAAACCATGTACAGTTTCAGTTAGCTGTTATATATGTTCATGTTTTGTTCGAACGTCGTCAATATTAAAATAACACGAAGAGAAATCGTATTTTAACGCATAGAAGAACGCGAAGCTGTGCTCAAATCTCAAAGGACATTGTAACAATACAGTTTTCTGGAAAACATAATAGTCAAAATATCGCGATAGAATCCAACTTTGTAAACACACATACCCACATACTTACATTTAAGCCAAGGGTTTGACCATCGCCTAGTTTATGCACGGTGATAACGCAAATAATTCTACTACATCAGAGTCACAGACAAGATTGGATAAAACCATTATAAATTTATCATTTCAAATCATAAAACCCTATGCTGTGAGCACTCATTTGAATCGTCTCGTTGAGACGATTCTTATGAGTACCCACAACATAGAGTTTTGATTAACAGTCAGTCAAATATTGCATTTTGAAAACCCAATACCCCATCTTACATGTATATGTAGCCCTATTGTATGGCTTCAAGTAAACGAACTTATCTTTAAGAAACCCGACATGCTGCGGGCACGCCTCGGGGAATGTATGTTGACGAAATGTATGTTGACGATGAAAACCCGTTTAAACAAGACGCCATTCCACAAACTAAATGATAATGGTTGAAAAACAAACCGACAAAACCCCTACGAATACTATTTTTTTTCATTTTCCACAATATTTTCCCGTGAACGCGTTTCTCTTGAAGAGCTTTTGAAAAGTGTCATTTTGTGAACTTGAAATCAACATTTGATAACTGTCCATGGTTTTATTCAAGATTCAGTTGTTTGAATCCCAGGAAAGTCCATATCATTTTCCATATTGATTTTGGTATAGTTCTTGATAAATTATCAAATATAAGTGACATTTCTACCCTCTCCCCCAAGATCTAGTATGTAGCCGGGTGTAGTATAAAAGGCACTTATGGTGTCACTCCTCAACGAAACGGGCCTATTAAATATATAGTAAAATGGGTCAATTTGGCAGCTTCTAGCTCCTCTCAGAAGTCTTTGTGGCACCTTTTACTTAGTCTGCCTGACAGACCATTTCTTTGTCTTTAATTTACTACCAAGAAAGTGGTATCAATAGCACCATCAGCTAAAATCACGCACCCGTGAACACAGCCACCCTTGAAATTTGCCATCTATTTCGGGATCTGCATGTGACACACCCCCATGAAAGGTCACGACCGCGCAAGAAACTAGTTCCCAACAAATTCATTAAAACACATCCTAGCAGTACACCGATGGTCTGCCAGTGTACAGAACCACATTTCATGCATCTGCCTTTTCTATAGACACAGAATCAATGCAACAAAAGGAGCGAATCCATTTTTGACGGAACTATGTTTGTATACTACGACCCGGAAGCATTTCCCGTTGTGGAGTGTCTCCTTATACTATCTCGCCGTACAAGCTAGCTTTTATAGCGACGTGGTAGAGTGTTCGCTTAGGGTTCGAGAGGTCCCGGGATCGAATCCTCACAGGAGTCGATACGATATTTATTTGCGGGTTACATAGTATGCATACTATAATATTGGAATATATAACTCATCGGCTATAACTAGACCTGTATACAGACACTTACTTCTTGTTGTTGATAAATGGTCCAACACAAACACTTTCTCTTTTGAGAATAAACGAGTAAGGACATTAATTCTCTCGTATACCTCACAACAAATATTTTTGTAAATGTTAAAACTATGAATTTGTTTTTTAGTGTTTGTATACAAATCTACAGTTAAAACCGATAGACTATAGATTCATGTGTAGATATCGTCGCTTTTCAACGTAAACCTCGTAACTGCAGCTTGATTTAAGCTGCAGTTACGAGGTTTTCGTTGAAAAGCAACGATATTATGAGTCAAAGTCAGGAAAAAAGTTCCTTACAGTATTTGAGATAACCACGTTTTCAGGTCAACATGTGCTTAACCCATTACCAAATGACAAAATTTTAGGGTGGTCCAAATTAAAAGATCCTGCAGACGACAATTGCAAGTGAATGGAATTTTTAATTGTAAGGTCTTTTTGGATGGAAAACTTTGTGGGAAATGAAGAAATTGCTTGTCACAAGCAATTTCTTCATTTTCCACGATGTTTTCCATGGCCATTATTTTGAGGGGAGTCAAAGAGTCGTTGTGTGGTAATGGGTTAACTGGGATACATGCTGCTCTCTTTTGGCTACTACAGGACAAGAAAAAGCTATTGGAGAACAACATGGTTCCTGATCAGACTGCATGTATACGCAGGCTAATCTGAAACCATTTTGGGCTCAATATCTTTAATGGGCCTTATTCTAGATCCTAGCTCATATCATTGAGTCAACCATTTTCGTCCCTAATACTGAAGGCTTGTGAAACTATTGAGGAAAAACACTGGTAACCAACATTTTTGTCTCGATATTTTTGGTGCTTATATTTCGTGTCGTATAGTGTGCCGAAGTTATTTCTTAATCAATATCTATTTCGAAGTCTACAGCAACATTTGATTTAGACATCGTCATTTAGTTTGAAAATATTGTAGTTTAGGAAATTGTTAAATATGCTTAAGCCTGGTAGAGGGGCACATGCAGCATTTCGATGCTTTTCAACGAAAACCTCGTAACTGCAGTTTGTTCTTGAATGCAGTTATGAGGTTTTCGTTGAAAAACGCCGATTTGAAACGCTCAAGTTTCCAGATCAATAAGCACAATTTTATTAGTTCGCTCTATAAAAAATCTGACATATGTGGTAGACAGAAAAGAACAAATCCAGTCTGCACAAACACGGCCGGTTATCTCCTAAATCACAACATTCTGTTTTGTGATTTAGGTGATAAGCGGCCGTGACAAAGCTGCAGTCTGGTCTTATTTAGTTCTGCATATGTAAATGATATCAATACTAGTTCTTCATTATGTACTATTTGAATTCACGTCCACGTAGTTGGAGAATTTACTTGTCAAAGTTTTTAGACTGTCATATCCCACACGTTACGTATAGAAACAGGCAGACATGGTCAAAACAGGATTGAACGAAACCAACGTTTATGCTCTGCATGCAATATGAATGTAATAGAGGACGAGTTCCATTTTTTGCTTGTGTGTCCGTTCTATAATTATTTGAGAATTCTATACATGAAAAAATATTTTTACACTTATCCAAATATGCTTAAATTTGTCACACTAATGACTACAAGTAGTAAAGCCGTTCTTCTGAATTCGGCAAAATGTATAAAAATCGGCTTTGAACGCAGAACTGGTATCGTGTACAATACGTAGTTTAGTTAATATAAGCTCTAAAATACTGAAACAACAACACCTTTTCAGAACACGTGTACCCCACTGTGCGTAAAATAAGAAGAAAACTTTAAGACAATCATTGTATAAACTGATTTACCAAACAATTCAAATACCGATGAATAATCTTTCTCCCAAAGTCGAATTCAAAGTTTTTACCGATATACCGATAAATAATCTGTCTCCCAAAGTCGAGTTCAAAGTTTTTATCGAAAACCGTTAAATATGGATGAATAATCTTTCTCCCAAAGTCGAATTCTAAGTTTTTACCGATATACCGATAAATAATCTTTCTCCCAAAGTCGAATTCTAAGTTTTTACCGATATACCGATAAATAATCTTTCTCCTAAAGTCGAATTCAAAGTTTGATAGGAAACAAATAAAAAAAAAACTTTAGCTATTTCTGTATCTGAAACCCTTCTAGAAACATGGCATAATCAGAATCCAGCATTTATGCAGTGAAAATATAAATGTTACGGTTATTATGGGATAAACACTGTTAGTATGCAAGTTAGTATCCCGAGATATCAAGACAGTTTGAAGCAGGGAATGTGAACAGACGTCAGGCATTAGATGGATGTGGTGGATTTTTGAAAAATCAACTAATAAAAAAGTTATTGAAAATCAACCAAAATTGATCTTCAATGACTTTTTTATCAGTCGATTTTCAAGAATCAACTAAGTCCAGCCCATTCCTGGTATTTTCTTTTCTTGCTTTCTCTGCTTTAAACCGAATTCAAATTGGTCGAGTATTGACAAAAATATTGAAATTTTGAGAGTGAGTCACAAGTCCGTGGATGTCAACATCTCCTGACGATTACTCTTTCACAACCAAATTTTAGACATGCCAAATAGGGAACTATTTCATCGGACTTACCGTGACGTAAATTCGGACAAACAATAGTATTCCGTAGGGTTTGTTATAAAAATTCGTAACTACGGCTTGATTTAAGCCTTAGTAACGAGATTTTATTACAACACCGACGGTTTATCAAAATATAACTCTAAACCCATTCTATCTTTAGAACCAAAGTCGTCGCCATTCAAAAAGTAGTTGCAGACGACAAAATAACTAATGTCCAAAACAGAACATTGCTATCTTATAGCATAGAAAATACTGAATTTAAATGAGAGATAGCTATGATATTATCAGCAATTTCTCCTTTTATCTCAATGTTTTCCTATTTTTATGACGGCCGAATATCAGCAATTTCTCCTTTTCTCTTAATGTTTTCCTAAACTATTTTCCATGGTCGCCAAAACAAGTTTTTGTTTGGGAAAAGGATAAAAGTTATAAGAAATAGACGTACAGTGACCAGTTTCCAGACGATCAAGAGTAAAAAATATCATTCCTAGTAAGTTTTGTTCATCGATTCACAGACTGATCGGGGTCGATATCGTCGCTTTTCAACGAAAACCTCGTAACTGCAGCTAAAGACAAGCTGCAGTAACGAGGTTTTCGTTGAAATAGCATTGATATATTCATACTGCGTGCATGCGCATGTCGATCTCAACTGTTATCTATGTATCTCTTGTATAATATCGTCGCTTTTCAACGAAAACCTCGAAACTGCATCTTGTTTTAAGCTGCAGTTACGAGATTTTCGTTGAAAAGCGGTTATCTATTATTTTTACACAGCAAAATTTTAGACTTATCAAACTTCAAAGATCTTGCAGATAACAATTTCAAGAGAATTCTTCTTTATATATTTCGGTCTTTTTCAGTAGGAATCATTGTAGAAAATGAAGAAAGTGTTGTCACAAACACCTTCTTCATTTTCAACAATGTTTTTAAAAGCTTTTATCCTGTGACCTGCCAAAAGCGTCCAAATTTGGGAATGGGTATGATAATGCCCAAATTTTCTGCAGCTCATGATTTCTCTAAAGATGTTCATGCAGTAACCTTAAAAAATCTGAAACTCTCAATAGCTCGGGATGAATAAAGCCAAACTTGAAAAAGTCCATGAAGCAAAATTCACTTTCATTCTGTTGTACAAGATTTAGATCTAATGCAGTCACATAAAAGCGAATTTCACTTCAAAGGAAAAACAAAAGGGGGAATGCAAAAGCTACGTCCATGTGTAAAAGATCTCTTTCCTAGACTTGGGATGCATTCAATCCTCCGAATATATAGGCCTAGATCTAGCTAATAGGCCTGTCCCACCTAACCGAATAGTGGCACCGAAATCGTACCGAATGTCAAGTGCGAAATTCGCAGTGTTCGTTGTCATTTTTATTCGGTGAACTTTGGTTTTCAACGATTGTGTACCGACCACACACCGAACACGCAACGAACTTGTAGCGAATGTGTCGAACAGCCAACGATGTTCCTCCGAAATATACCCCCAATTTGTTCCCAAACATTAACGAACCCCTACCGTTTGAGTAACGAATATAACGTCATATTCGGAATGGCATCGTCAGGATCGGTGTCTTCGTTAGCGGTTCGTTTAACCTTTTCGGCCAGATCGGTAAAGAAACGCACCTTCATCGGAGTGCAAACGCTAGTCCTTCGGTGAGATCAAAACGAACATACCGAACAGGAATTCTTCTGCGAATTATTACCGACACCAAAACGAAAGTAACGAATGCCAGACGCAAGCCTACCGATCCCTCTGCGAACGATTACCGAACTCATTCCGAAATTTTTATTCGCTGTATTCGTTGAAAAATTTTGTGCATGCTCAAAAACTTTTTTAGGCGTCTGCGAACACCGCGTAATGTCGACGAAAAGCACCGAATGGCACCGTAAACATACCGAACACAAACCGTTTGTGGAACGAACCTTTAACGAATACACCGAATTAAGTTCGGTGCGCATTCGGTGTAAATATTCGGTTAGGTGGGACAGGCCTATAAAGCAAAATTAATTTGACTGTAAAAATAAATTCACTTTCAACAGCTAGCTTTAATTAAGAAATGAAACCTTTGTAACCAGAAAGTAAAACAAAATGAAGCCTTCTATTTTAGGGCATATAGAAAAAATGTATGTAATATGAAAGCAACAAAACGCGCAAAATACAAAATACTGCCATAAGCAAGAGAATTGTCATTGGTCCTTGGACAGACCGTCCGGATCAAAAATTCCGATCAGAATTGATGATTGACAAAACATTGAGAATAAAGAAGAAAATTAGCATTTTCTCATCTTGTCTCAATATTTTTGGGGCTATATTGTATACAAACTGTTCATTGATAAAACGAAAAGTAACCCTTTCTCGAAAAAGATCCCAAAGACAGACGCAGCTTTTACATTCGGGTTGAAAACCGTGGTTGTTACTGCAAAACCTCGTAACTACAGCTTGAATCAATCTGTAGTTATGAGGTCTTGCTATAACACCAACAAGCTTTGACTCACCAGACTTCTATATGGTCCAGCTGAGAATCTCTTGTTGTATTCACACACAAAACCTTACTACTACAGATAGGACAGATAGAGGTGGGACAAGAGGATTACAAACCAAGTGTGTTTGCGTTACACTGACACTTAGTGGAGCGGATAAAGGTCAAAATCGTGCAAATGATGATACAAGCACCAAATTTGGTGTGGTAGTACCTTAAAGCAATAGAAAATTTTTGAATCGATGGGACATTGAAAAATCCAATATGGCGGCCATTTTTCAAGATGGCCGCCAAGCTGATGCTTCAAAAGAGCAATATCAGTAGATTTGGGTCTGAGGCTATGGGTTAAACTAGTTTCAAAGCACAATTTTGATGCTCTTGTACGTGCTTTGATTTGTTTTCTCCATTAGCACTAATAAAACAACATGGGCGCCTATTTCAAGATGGCCGCCAAGCTGGAAAACTTCAAAAGAGCAATATCAGTAGATTTGGGTCTGCGGCTATGAGTTAAACTAGTTTCAAAGCACAATTTTGATGCTCTTGTATGTGCTTTGATTTGTTTTCTCCATTAGCACTAATAAAACAACATGGCCGCCTATTTCAAGATGGCCGCCAAGCTGGAAAACTCTAAAATTTCATATTATGGTAAAAAAACGATGTTTCAATGTCACATTTTACTCTCTTTGTTTTATTCATGCTATTTGTAGAACTGTCTTGAATATGCTTCTTGTGATTGTATATTTAAATTTACATTTCACAAAGTCTAATATGGACGATATGATGAGTGATAGTCGAATAGAGTGAGCGGCAAATTTCTGTAAGGTAATTAATTTTGGAAAAACGAAAACCTGACTCTTGTTCATTGTAGAAATTTTACTTAACCTAAAACAAACAAGCAGATGCAAAATTGCGTTAACATCTCATTAACATATTGAACGAAAGAAAATCATCCTAACTCTTTCACAAACGACAAAAATCGGACTGCAGGCATTTGGAACCTGCTTCAGACGACAAAATGAATATCTATTAAGAAAGAATTTGGATAGAAAACAAAACAGAAATAATTGAGACAAAGGAAGAAAATGATGCTTTTCAGCATTTTTTTCATTTGCTTGAGTGATTTTTAAAACTTTAAGCATTAGGAACGAATAGGTAAGAGTTAGGCTATGTGTCCGTGGCCAGGGAGAACCTCTGATATAGGGGAAGTCGGCTCTGGCCAGGCCTGGAGAGGGATAGGCTCCACCAGGCGTCATTGCCTAAGATTTGCTACAAGATGAACACAACCAGAACAATTTTTAAGCCAGCTCGGTCGTCGCTGGGAATATCAAGGACCGCCACAACGCCGGGCACCAGGCCTGAAGTGGGAAATATACTACTGGTGCCACCAATGATAACAGTTAAGACGAAATCAGTGCCAGACGCAACAACACAGTCATTGGTACATGGAATGTTAGGTACAATAAATGATCCTGGCAAGATTTAGGAACTAACACATACTATGAGCACATACAGATGGAATGGTTTGGGAATTTGCGAGTTGAGATGGAAAGGCATGGGAGAAACAACGACCCATGAAGGTCACAAGCTCTACTTCAGTGGAAGAGTCGATAGACAAGAAAAAGGTGTGGGTTTCCCTGTGCATTAAAACACAGCTAGTTCGGTGATGGGATGTCGACCAATATCCAGTAGGCTCATCACCAGTACGCCTAAGGTCATCACCTTTTTAATTTTACAATTTTACAAGTGTCTGCGCCAACCACTACACACTCTGATGAAGAAATTGAAGATTTGAAGAAACATCCAAGAAAGATATCCTGGTTGTCCAAGGGGACTGGAATGCAAAGATTGGAGAAGATGCACAACCAGACTGGAAAGGAACATGTGGACACTACTGCAACTCGGAGACAAATGATAGAGGATTTAGACTGCTCGAGTTCGCAACACTCAACAATCTCAAAGTGACCAACACGTTCCACCCCCACAAAGCGTCCAGACGATGGACCGGGCAGAAACCAATTGGGTCTGACCACCAAATAGACTACTTATTAATGAAGAAACGTTTACACACTTCAGTCAATATCGCCAGAACATGTAGTTTCCCTGGTGCGGATATCAACAGTGACCATGAGCTTGTCATGATATCATTCCGCCAACACCATAAGAAAGCAAAAGAGTTAAAGACTCCCACCAGAATAAAGTTTGATCTGGCGAAACTAACAGACCCAGAAGTGGCGCGTGTCTTCGAGGCCACAATTGGCGGAAAGTTTGTCCCACTCCTGCTACTTGATGCAGACGACATAGACGCAGATACTTTCATTGACACATTCAACAACGTTGTGACGGAGACTGTCAATGAAGTTCTTGGTAAACAACAGACCGTCAAGAAGCCATGGGTAACACCAGACATACTAAAGCTATGCAACCAAAGGAGAGACCTAAAGCAGTCCAAGAATGGAAGCAGTGAGGGAGCCAATAAGTACCGGCAAGCAGACAAACTGGTAAAGATGAGTATGTTAAAGGCAAATAAGGATTGGTTTGCAGCACAATGCAGTGATATTGAATCAAGTCTCAAAGCCAACAACACCAAAAAGGCCTACAAAGTAGTTAAAGACCTCACCAGTGGAAAACAAAATCGGCCAAGCACCATCCTAAATAAGAACGGGAAGTGTCTAACCGAAACTAAAGACACTTTGAACAGATGGACAAAATATATCTCGCAGCTGTACTCCTACGGCACAACAGGAGATTCAGAAAAACTCGACACAACCTTGTCATCAGATACAGACAACTTTCCCATCCTTAGAGCAGAAGTGGAGGAAGCAGTGAATGCCCTTAAGAAAGAAAAGTCAGCAGGAATCGATAACATCCCGGGAGAACTAGTAAAGGCTTGTGGTGATGCAATGATCAATGCCCTGAGAAGATCTGGGAAACAGGAGAATGGTCTACACAATGGACCCAGCCCTTAGTGATCACACTACCAAAGAAAGGCAATTTACAACCATGCAACAACTATTGCACCATAAGCCTAATATGCCATCACAGCAAAGTGATGCTCAAGATCATATTGAATAGATTGACACCGCAGGCAGAGAGAACCATAGCAGAAGAGCAATCTGGATATAGGGCGGGACGTAGCACCAATGAGCAGATCTTCAACATCAGGATCCAATGTGAAAGATATCAAGAGCATCAGCAAGAACTTTACCACGTATTTATAGATTTCAAGAAAGCATTTGACAGGGTCTGGCATACCACACTTTGGGCTACTATGAAACATTATAACATCAACGCTAACCTTATCCAAATCATACAAAATCTCTACGACAAGGCCAGTAGTAAAGTATACCTCAATGGAGAAATTGGTGAATGGTTCAGAACATCAGTTGGAATAGGACAAGGATGCCTGCTTTCGCCAACGCTCTTCAACATTTTCCTAGAAAGAATCATAAACGACGCACTTGAAAACCACGAAGGGGTAGTAAGCATTGGTGGCAGAACGATCACAAACCTGCAGACTTTGCTGATAATATAGACAGACTGACATACCCAGAACAGGAGCTAAAAAACCTGGTCAACCAACTCGACAAATCCTCTGCAGACTACTGTATGGAAATCAGGGCAAACATAACCAAACTCATGACATACAACATTCATGGAATTGAACTGACATCATCATAAACGGAGAAAAACTTGAAACCGTACAGAACTTTATATACCTAGGTGCACTAGTATCAGATGAGGGATCTAAACCTGAAATATCGGCCAGAATTACTATGACAGCTGTAACCCTAGCTAAGCTTAACACCATCTGGAAAGATAAATTCATCAAACTTGGCTCCAAGATAAGACTCATGCGCTCCATTGTCCACTCTGTATTCCTATGTCCCTGTGCAACATGGACCCTTACAGCAGAAACTTAGAAAAAGATTAAGGCCACAGAAATTAGATGCTACAGAAGACTGCTGGGCATAACTTACAAAGATCACATAACCAAAGAAGAAGTCAAAAACAGAATACCGCAATCTATAGGCCCATACGATAATCTGCTTACTACAGTCAAAAAGCATAACTCAGATGGGTTAGTCACGTAACAAGAGGACAGGGAATTGTCGAGAGACGGTGCTCCAAAAAACAGTTAGAGAAGGAAGAAAGAGAGGAAGACAGAAGAAAAGATGGACTTCACAGAATGGACTAGACTGAAAAAGGACAGAGACGATTGGAGAGAACTGTTTGTTGGGTCATCCACAGCGCTCTCAATGGCAACCGCCACGGGACAGGCGAAGGTGAAGGTGAAGAGTTAGGACAAAAGTGAGGACCAGTGCCAGCAGTCGATCTGTCGGATTGGCTGACTACTGTGTCAAAGGTAATACCTCTACTATGTACCCTACACTCCAAAAAACATACAAGTACAGAATAATTATTCAAGACCGTCTTAAATTGAGGAGAAAAGGAAAGATAATGTGAAAAATTAATTGTACAAAAGTGAAACATTATTTTTTCTATCATTAAATGAAATATGAGGACTTTCAATCTTGGCGGCCATCTAAAGATAGGCAGCCATGTTGTTCTATTTGTACAAATGGATAAAATAAATCATTATACATGCGATTTTATCAAAACTTAGCTCCAGAACTAGTCTAAATCAAAATCTTGGTTCCAAATTTTATGATATAGCCCTTTCAAATGTTCATTTAGGCGGCCATCTTGAAAAATGGCCGCCATTTTGGATTTTTCAATGTCCCATCGGGTCAAAATTTTCCAATTCCCTTCTAGTACCACCACACCAAATTTGGTGCTTGTATCACCATTTGCACGATTTTGCCAAAAAATGGCACTTATCCGCTCCACTAACTGTCACCCTTTTCAGCTACATGTTCCTCAGTGCAAACCTCACTTCTTCTTCTTCTTCTTCTTCTTCTTCTTCTTCTTCTTCTTCTTCTTCTTCTTCTTCTTCTTCTTCTTCTTCTTCTTCTTCTTCTTCTTCTTCTTCTTCTTCTCCTCCTCCTTCTTCTCCTTCTTCTCCTTCTTCTCCTTCTTCTTCTCCTTCTTCTTCTTCTTCTTCTTCTTCTTTTTCGTCGTCGTAGATGCTGGGCCTCAAAGGCAATGAAGGCTGCTTGCAAAAACTGGGTGTACAAGATTCATTTTGCGTATTCACGGTGGATAATCCCGTGATACAATATTTTCAGAAAATATTCAATAACTTTGTAAATACTAGACCGATTTGAATTCGGTTTGAAGTAGAGAATGTAGACAGACGTCACGCATTAGATGGACGTGGTTGATTTTTGAAAAATCAACTGATAAAAAAGTTATCAAAATTTTGGTTTGTCTTCAATAACTTTTTTACCAGTTGATTTTCCAAATATCCAACACACCCAGCTTATTCCTGGCATTTTCCCACCTTCTCTGCTTCAAACCGAATTTAAATTGGCCAAGTATTAAAAAAGATATTGAAGATTATCGGAAATTCTGAGTCACGTGATTATACACCGTGGTATTATAACCATCAAGGCCTTACACCAGGAATTTCAGGCCACCGGAAGTGCTGTAGTTCGCTATCGGAGACAGAGACGGCGAGTTACCAATAAACGCCAGGACCGTTATTTTCCTTATTTTATGAAAGGAGCAGATTCCACCCGGCTTCAATCATTTCAAGTTTCTTGTGGGGTCGACATAATGCAACATCACACCCCAGACTGTGCACAGTAGCTCGTATTCCGGATTTTCGTAATTCCGTCGTGACAGAGTTGTCGTTCATGCGGGACGGTATGCCGTCTTCCGGTGTCAATGTAAACAAGCGTGATCAGTGGAAAAGAACCACTAGATCTACTGCGTTTATGTATGCCATAATTTTGCGAGTAGAATTTGAAATTTTGAACTGCACAAACTTTATCGAATGAAGCAAATACAAGACGAGCTTGGATTCGTGTAATAAGTCGCAAGAATTAGAACAAAACATCGTATAGATCTGGCCTAGGCCTACCCGAGTCTGAGAGACAGTAGGCTATTAGCCGAAACGCGTAGGCCTAGTATGTTGGGAGATTCCACGTCAGCGGAGAGAAGAAAGAGAAATCCCATCGCAACATAGTCACAACACACTAAACGCTTACATATCAAAGTAGATCTAGTCTATTGAGACAGAAGGAGAAAATGCTGGAACGTTATCAGGATGCTCATAAATTTTGCCAAAATGTTTCCCAAAGTATTTTCTCTTTTAATTCATCAAAACCAGGCCTTGTTTGGGAACACTCTAATAAACAAACAATGAATTACATAGATCTAATTAAACGAAATAGTAGCCTAAATCTTTGAGAGAAAAGAAAAACATGCTGACTTTGATTTTCCCTCAATATTTCTAATTGTACAATCTACACCAAACTGTTCTTCTTAGTAGATCTACGTATCATAGTCTACAGCCTTCTTCAAATTTGAATTAAATTTGAAATTATGGATTATTATGTTAACCCTTTCCTAACCAATTCTTTGTTTTGGTGTACTCAAATAGCAAAATCAGAATCATTCTGACAATTTGGAATGGACCATATTTTTCGGCACATTTAAAAACGAATTCTTCATTTGTTTAAACCTTTTCTTAATATAAAAGTCCCGTTTTTGACATCATCAGATTGTTTGGAAAAACATTGAGAAAAAGGAAGCATGCAATTTGATGATAGTCAAAAATATCGCCTCTTACCTCAATATTTTCTGTGCTTTAACATTCAATTATTCTATTTTCGATATTAATCGTTTTCCGACAGTGAAAAACCGTGTGGAGCGGAATGTTCTTGCAAACAATTACAAAATATTCGTTTGGAAAAACTCGCTCACAGCGTACATGTATATACATGTATCTTTTTCCCCAGAGTTGCCCCTTTTTTATTTCTATGACGTCATATTACTAGAGTACGTAACGCAAAGTCATGACGTCAGAAATCGACACTCGCGTGATTTGAGGCATACCACGGGAAAAATATTTTCAATGATAAGCTGTCATCGGATTATTGGAGATTTCTTTTGATATAGATCTCCGAATGGTTTGAAAATTATGGAAGGTGCAGAGGTATTATTAGATTCCATTATTAAGTTACAATAAAAATCATTTTCATTTAATTACTCATTGATTTGATCAAAATATTAAAGTTGCCGCTTGTCCAAATGGAAGTCAACATACCGTCCCGCAGGAACGACAACTCTGTATAATTACCGGAATTACGAAAAGACCCAATTAAGGTGTTGGAATTCGTTGAAAGCAGCAACTCAGGTGTTGTTATCTGTAGACGTCATCCAAATGGTCGTCTAGCATTGGCTTGACGCTATCTTCTCTTTACCAGATCAGCCTTGGCCAACGTCTTCTGAATAAATTAGACCAGAACTTCGCATCAGTTTACCGACGGACGTGTGCACATTTATCGCTGTCGTGGTGAGTTTCAGACTGGTAGAATGGCAATGAATTTTGTTTTAAAAATAGACTGGGTTTTACCGCTCAATGTTTTGATAAACCGGCGGCGTTGTTATAAAATCTCGTAACTACGGCTTGAACCGGCGGCGTTGTTATAAAATCTCGTAACTACGGCTTGAATCAAGCCGTAGTTATGAGATTTCATAACAACGCCCACGAAATACTATTTGTTTGTCCGAAATTTCGTCACGGTTAACTAGATAAAATCGTTCCCTATTTGATTGTGATTGACTTTCATAACATTATCCTTTCCACGACAAGCTAATGTGTAGCTGACTAGCTGTTATTGAATCTAACGATGGGCACGCACGTTATTAACACTTCTCTTCTTGAAAAGTGAATTTTTTTATATCGAGGGTACCTGTTTAAGAACTGTTGTAAGATCTTACTAAAAAGTCTTAAAATAACGGAACTGAAACAGTCATGTTGGAATTCGATTTCTTCAACAGTGTTTCAGAATGAAAATGTTTGGAATTGTTTGTTTATTGATTTTATGACGCAAAGTACAAGGTGACCGATTAGAAATTTTGCTTGGTGTGACCTCGGTTTAATTGATAATCATATATTTTTTGTTTGTCTTCACATAAAAGAATCTACTTGAATCATTTGCCTTTCTGTTTGCTGTGTTGTCATTTCGATCAACAATATTTTTTCAAGTTAATCTACCCTTTCCAAAGACTCATCCTACGATTTTGTGGCCTCTAGATAATAAGACAAATAAATCAAGAACTGATCTTCTTTATGATCTATACACTTCTGCAAAAACGTGGTCGTAAGATCGTTGATAATACGGGTCCCTGATCTGTTAGAAGTGAGCACATTCCCACACAATGGCTCTTTTTTACTCTAAGATATTGGCATTGAAAATGCTTGTGATAAGCAATTTCTTCATTTTCACAATGTTTTCTACACATAAAGACAAAAATGTTCGCTTTAAATTGTCGTCTGCAATATCTTAGAATTTGGACCAGTCCAGCATTTTGTTGTTTAGTAACGGGATATAGCGGACGAGAATTGACCAGGCAGAGCACTCCATTCGATTGGCATGGGCTTCTCTGCCAGGTCATTTATCGTGAGGTATAACACACTCAAGGTTTGAGTTTGAGATTTTTTGGGGTTTTACGCCGTTTTCAACTGTCAGGCTCATATCGCGACGTCTGGAGCACCTACCCATGGTTTTGTTTCTCAAACCAGTACTACCACAACACCCTTACCGAGCCGCTGTAACGTAGTAAAGTGACCCCCATAGAATACTGACCCCCCGGTCACTTTACTATGTAGAATACTGACCCCTTTCTATAAAATACTGACCCCCATGTAAAATAACGACCCCCCTGATTTTATCTATAAAATACTGACCCCCACCTAGTCTATTGGTAATTTAACATACACTACATGTACATGTATACATATCGTTTCAAATCACATCCGTGTGTATTATGCTCCTAGAAAAAAGTTTCGGGGGGCATTTAGTCGCCATGCTATCCTTCCGTTCGTTCGTCCGTCCGTCTGTCTGTCTGTCCGTCCGTTTATATACAGTCAGATGTCAGCAACCTTTAGGCCAAATTCAATGAAACTTCACATGTGTAATCCTTGAATACCTTTTGAGTCTGTGTTCTCGGGTTTTTTTTTTTTTTTTTTTTTTTTTTTTTTTTTTTAAATTGAGGCTGCGTCACAGAAAAGGGGGCCTTAACGTAGAAATTAGTGTTTCTCCAATTTCTCTTCATTCAATGAACATAATTTCATGAAATTTTGTTCTTCGGTGATGAATGAGATGTTCTGTAGCTTATATGATTAATAAGTCATGTACAAAAATCATGTCATGTGAAAAGGGGACTAAATGTATAATAACATTGCGTCTAGATCTTTAAGTCTGTCCGAAGCAAAATCTCCCCAACTCTTGCAACATATTGGACGAAACTTCGATATGAACTTCGTGCAAGTCTGTCAAGAACCTTTTCTCTCCGTTATCTCAATTTGATACTGTGTTATAGGAAAAGGGGCCTAATTGTAGAAGTTTTTCTCATATTTCTTTTAATCTAGATAGAATTTAATGAAATTCTATATTCGATTAATTATTTTTTCATATCTTACATCTTTATCTTCCAATTGCGACAGCTGCTTGACGCCATTTTAGTCTGACTTATTTCTCTAAATTAGATTTATGGACTTCCCATTATGTCCCCTCTAGCGTGACGGGTTACTTATACCTTCCCATGACAATCACATGGTTCTACACTGAAATGTGACCTAGTTTTCGGATTAAATCGTTTCGCCAATCGGTGAAGCGTTTATTTGATTGGTCAGAAAAAGAGTCACAGAGGATAACCCCTTGCTGGTGCCTGTCAGATTTACTGTCAAGTCAACACAGGATTTAAATCAGATTGAGAAACCTAGATAACTATCTCGCTATTCAAAGTGACTAAATGTTAACATAATCACTCTAATATGCAACCGCCAGGTAGGAAAGTGCGTATGGCAGACACACATACCTAACTCTGGTGGCCTTCGAACTCACAACGCTGAGGGACAAGTGATTTTCGGTCAGAAACCTTTTAAAACCATTTACCCTTTCCACACAAATATGCATCGGTAGTAGTTCGACCCATGAACATACTGTACGCCTACTGTGCATACGATTAAGAACCAATACAGCTGCTCCGAGACTGGATAGCTTAGTTGGTAACGTCGGGGTCTGTCAATCAAGGGGCCATGAGTTCGAACCTGGCTCGGCATGTAGCCATTCTGACATTTGTCTCTCACCAAGGGGTGTTAATCATCTATATGAGAGAGCAGCACGAGGGTTTGTTTGTATTTTGGTAATACGGGTGCGAGGAATCCATAGTAGGTGCTCAAGCCGCCGCAATATGACCATAACAGTTGAAAACAGCGTGGAGTTTAAATCAAATCAATTCAGATGCGATGGAAGCGTCTAACCAGCCAGTTGGAATCGGGTTCGCCCAATAATGGATGAAAAGTTGCGGTCAAAACACTCTGTATGTACGGACAGACACATGCACGGACGAGTGCCATTGCACCTCTGATGCCTATCGATGAAGATAATTATGTTGTACGTCTACCATAGTTGGGTTTATATTAGAGTTAGACTTCTGGTGTGTATGTGGAGAAGGGGGTCGGTATTTTATGGGGGGTCACAATTCTACGCGAGGGGTCACTTTTCTATGTGTGGGTAGGTCATAATACTATGACCCCCCGGTCATAATATTATGACCGGGGGGTCAGTATTCTATATAGAATAGTGACCGGGGGGTCAGTATTATATGGGGGTCACTTTACTACGTTACACCGCCAGCTGCTCGCCCACTTAGGTTAACGATTTCAAACCCATTGGTGGGTGACAATTTTGTCAGAAAGGGTATTTGCCGCGCCCGGGTATCGAACCAGTGACCTCTCAAATGAGAGGCAGATGCGCTACCAACTGCGCTAAGGCCGCGGTCCACACGAGGTAGGTTTATGCCACCGAAAGGATGTCCTTTTTTACAATGGATATTTGTGGAACGGTTTTTAAGCTTCAGTCTTCTACCGATGATTCACCAAACAGACGGTTAGGTGAACATTGATCTGATTAAAATCCGGTGTTAACTTACATCAGACTGACAGTTAACCCATTACCAAACGGTAAAATTTTGGGCCATTCCAAATTCAAAGGTGTTGCAGACGACAACTAAAATGAATGAAAAGGTACGCTTTTTTATCATTTTGTATGGAAAATATTGTGGGAAATGGAAGAAATTGCTTGTCACAAGCAATTTCTTCATTTCCATCAATGTTTTCTATAGCCAGTCTCTTGTGGGGAGTCAAAAAGAGTCTCTGTGCGGTAATCGGTTAAGGGCCATCTTCTATGACCATGTGAAAATCATAACCGGTTATATTTAATTTAACCAATAAAATATCTTGGTAGGCCTATATAGGATTTTCCATGACAAGCATGTACAAACATGGTTCTGCAATGAAATATTGATGTCCTCGTGGCTTCATATTCGATTTTTAATTACTTTCAGAATCTTGAAAGCTGTCATTTGATTAGTGAGAAGAAATTGTCATTGAAGATGACCCCTTACTGGTGCCTGTCAGATGTATCATGTTACTGATAGTTAACACCGGATCAGATCAGATTAGGCGAACTCAATACTTTCCTATGTTAGAAATCTATCACTGGTAGAATTTCTAAGAACATGTAGATGACAAAATAAGTGTCGCTAAAGGCAAAAACTATTAAATATTCATGACACAGAAGACATTGAGAGAAAAGGATAAAGTGCCAAAATAAGCATCGTCTTGTCTTCTCTGAATGTTTTGCAAGTCTTTTCAAGGGAATGACCGTACCTAAGTTGTTAGAACTTGTGGCCAAACCCATTTGCCAAATGTTTATTTCCATTGTTGTAAATTTCCTCATGTATGTATCAATTTTGATGGCAATAAAATATGTTTTTAAACCAAGTCTTTTCCTATTAATCAAACCTCTACCATGGCATACGACCTCAGCTTGCAGCGCATCGGACTCTCACTTGCGAGGTCCCGGGTTCGTTCCCCAGTCGCGTCAAATGTCTTTTCTGACAGAAATGTTTCCCACCAATGGTTTGATATCGTTGGCTTGTGTGGGTGAGCAGCTGAAGGCTCTGTTAGGGTGTTGTGGTAGTATTGGGGTTGGAAACAACAGGAATCCATGGTTAGATTCTCCAGTCTCCGCGATATAACCATAGCAGTTGAAAGCGGAGTTAAACCCCAATAAATCAAATTTATCAGGGCATATTTCGGAAAGAGTATACCAGCAATCGACCGATAAGGTTTGAAAGATGGCGCTATAATGAGTCACATCTTACGGTATTACATTCATCATCAGATACGAAACACTTCGTGCAACTTCGGGCGTCATCCGTATCATCGGACATTGACGATGGTATCCCGGATACCCTCGGCAATTTCCGAGCCTAATCTGTTGCAATTGGTAATCCCGCAGATGAAGACCGAAGTTGCACGAAGTGTTTTGTAGCTAATGATGGATGAAATACCTTAAATTGGTTGTGTTTATTTAACACTATGTTCTATCATATGACCTTTCATTCCTTCAGCTTGGTATTGATTTTTTACTTTGACCGCGGAATGACCTGCTTCATTTGCATACTCACTTGGACGAGTTTATCCGATAAAAGGTATGTCAGGATTTTTCAGATAACTTGCACGAGATTCTCTACTCTCAAAGTGTGCGACGAATGTCAATTGCTCGATAGCTCAACTGGTAGAGTCGTTGGTGTTGAAATTACCATGTCCGAGGTTCGAACCCCCACTGAATCATAAAGTTTTATTTTTTGTATCTTTTTTCTTCAATTTACAATGCAGTTCATCTCCTATTCACTCTTTGTCGTCGGTGACATGAAGACGCCATTGGCGACCGAGCTCCTTCTTTATTTTATGATAGGTAATGAGTTTACTGACCCCAGAGCCTTCTTGACAACGTTTGGTCTACAAAGACGAAGAAAGCTTTCTGTTGTGGTTCTGCTGCTATTTCACAGATTAGCTTGGTACATTCGAAACTATTTATTTTGCTCTTGGTCCAAAGGCTTGTGGCTTTTTTGTGACATTGGTCGTCCATGGAGGTTCTTTACACGTCTATCTACCACTGACAATATTTAAGTCAATATTTATAAATTATGCTTCCTTTTTTTAGCAAAAGCATAACAAATTGTGATCCTTATGGTTCCAATAAGGTAATATGCACTTGAAAGGTAAAATAGAAGTCCTTCGAATAGGTAAAAGAAAGAAGCTTGCTTGGGATTCGAACCTGGGTCCATTAGCTTTCAAAGCCAACGCGCAACCCATTGACCTAACCAGATTGGTGAAATCACATGTTACATTTCAAAAATTCAACATAACGTTATTCGATGATTACGTGTTCAACCTTATTTACCTCTTTTGAAATGGGTATAGACTGATTTTTTTCGGGAGACAGGGCGGAGCCAAGTAAACGGTGTATTACATTTAACGATCTGGAACCATAATGAATTTCGGTTATTATCGCCGATGATCGGGTATTTACGGCACTCGGTTATTTCCGTTAAATGCACTTCGGAAAGATTCGATTTTGTTCTCACCTCGGTTTACTTTCTCGTAAATATTAATATATATCGGCCGTATAAGCTATCTAAAGTGTATTTTTCTGCATAGATAGAGATAATTCTCGTATTTCTCGTTGTAAGTAGCATGAAAAATGCTTAAATATTATCGTTCTGAACACTCTGGCAATTAAACGTATATTAAACGTACATTCATTCCATTAGAATCGGAAATACATGAAAAATACTTTTTCATGTTGTATTCTATAAATAGCAACAAAAAAGAAAGTGAAAGTACAGCGAAATAGGGAACGATTTTATCCAGTTAATCGTGACGTTATTTCGGACATACAATAGTAATTAGTTGGAGCTATTATGAAATCTCGTAGCTACGGCTTAAATCAGGCCGTAGTTACGATATTTTATGACAACACTGACGGTTTATCAAAACATAACTTTAAACCCAGTCTATTGTTAGCACAAAATCCATTGCTATTCACATAAATTTTCCGTGGTTTGTTCATTTTCAACATTTCATTTCATAAATATTTTGATATTTTCAGTAATTTTTGGGTTATCAAACGGTAAATTTTGGCATCGACAGTGGTGACGAACAGATTTACGTCAACTATTTTTGATCGTAAAGTTACGGGAAAAAAACTTAGGAAAATCTAATCTTAGCTGCGAACATGTTTTGTAAAACGCACTTACGCAAAAAATTTGAACTTCCGTTCAAATCTACAAAAATAATGTGCGTAATTTCGTTGATAAAACGGGGCCCAGATCACTGGTAGAAATAACAGAAAAACACTAAGAGAAATGAAGAAATAACTGTTTCAATAGGCCTACAATTGTTATGAATTTACTGATTTGGTTATAAAGAGCAAAGCACTGATATAACCTTCTCTTAACAAGACTTTTGACGTCCATTGTAGAAATAATTTGAGAAAACACTGAGAGAAAAGAAGAGGTTGATGATTATCATCAATGTGTTATCATCAATGTGTCCCTTTTCCTCTGTGTTTTTTTTGTTCTTTTGGAAGTCCCGTCCTGGTACAGTTTTTTTCGGTGTTTTTTTTTTTTTTTTTTTTTTTTTTTTTTTTTTTTTTTTTTTTTTTTTTTGGGGGGGGGTTATGTATGCACCAATACATTTGATTGATTCAAGATCTATACGAATAAATGCTTAAGACCAGGATTTAATATAGTATCAATATTGCGTCTTCTGCCTTGGTTTTTTTTATTATTGTCCAGTCACAATATAATGACACATGTTTACAAATCTTACAGTAATAAACAAACGGTAATCCTTGTTAATTTTCAGTTCAACGTTGCGTGTCTTGGTTCAAATCTTGAAGGTGTAAGGGACCTGCAAGATTCGAACCATCACATGCAAATTTACAGTAGTTTTGACTTTGCTATTGCGTTTTTTACAAGGGCAAATTTTGTAAACATGTGCCATAATATCGTTAATTAAAGGACTATAGGTATGTAAAGACCCGGTCATCAAACATAAATGTTCGTGTAAGATTAGATTAATTTGATTAAAAAAGGCGTTCTTATACAGCAGTACATGACACCAATTTCAACCCTCTTCCACCCCACGAATCTTATATCATGGCGGGGAATCACCTGACATGATATTTTCGATATTTTCCAACAATTCTGTCAAACGATGACCGATTTGAAAAAGAAGAATTTAAGCAGAGAAAGCGGGAATACTCCATCACTTTGCTGAATACCAAGGATAATCTCTGAAAAATCAGCTGATATGAAAGTTATTGACGACCAACCAAAACTTAATCTGGTCGTCAATAACGTTTTTATCACTTGATTTGTAAACGAGTTACCACCCATCTGATATCGGGCGTTTTACACTTTTTTCTGTTTCAAACCGATTTCAAATTGGTCAAATATTTACAAAATTATTGACGATTTTCTGAAATTTAGTGTCACATGATTCCCCACCGATGTATATAATGCCCTTGTTTTGTTAACAATAGTTTATGTAGTAACTACAGGGAAATCTGGCAATGAATATTTGATAAAAAATAAGTTCTTTATATAAGTTACTATAAAATATAATGTGTTGTTACATTTGACCTTACAATATTTGGTGGAATTGAATGACCTATTTTGGATAATTTTGTCCTTGTTTTATGCGCCCCTACTAAGTTTGAATTCATAAAAAAAACAAAATTTAACGGTAACTTTTCCCCATTCTTGTTTTATTTGCACTAGTATAAATTAGAGATCATTTTGATGTAGGTCTCATACCCTGCCAGTCAATATTACAAAAATTACAGATCAAAGAAAAATGTTCATTTTTCTTAAACATGGAAAAAAATCAGTCGCAAAATCATAAACCTTATGTATAATCAAGTGTTTTTTTCTCAATTTTGTTGTTCATAGTTTTGTATTAGCTTATTTATGTTACATACATATCTGTTGTAGCATACAAGCTGAAAAATGTCAGATATTATCATCTTCTGGAAAAAAAAATAAGAGATTTACGGAGTTGGTGCTTCCCATTTTCCATCCTTTTTTTGTAATAGGGGGTCAATAACTAAAAAAATATATAAAATTCCAACAAATCGGTAAAAAATTGTTTTAAGTTTCATTTTACCTCCGTCTTATATCATAGAAATAATATATAACAATACTTTTTGTATTTTCAAAAGTGTCTATTATGGTTCCAGATCGTTAAGCTTGAGGAGAAACAGCATTCTCGCTTAGCGGTACATCGTCGGTATTATTGAAAAACATTATAACTACAACGTGAATCAAGCTGTAGTTACGAGGTTTTATAACCACTCATTTTACAACAGAACGTTCTTTCAATTTCGAAATGTGTTCATGCTCGTGCCGCACGTTTTTCTCCTATATCAACCAAGATATCGAGAAGTGAACTCGTCGAATAACCTCTTCGCTTAGCCACACCCTGTGAGGTGAATAAAAATGGATTATAACAATTTAAATGAGGTAGGTCATTCCGGGGTCAATATAAATTTATAATATAGTTCACCAAAATTAACCCGGGACAACTTTTTCGTTGGTAAAGTATGTAAGTTGAGCTTCTTAAGAAAACATTGCCGAAGTGGGGTCATTACATATGCATATGTCCCGAGTCAATTTTGGTGGACTACAATGGTGAAACCATTAGAGATGTGAACACACCGACTTTTGCAGACTGATAAATCGTCCAACTTAGCCATTGTCCGTCTCAGTGCCTATCTTCACTGTTTGACTCATTACAACACAATGACGCCCCAAAGGACAAAGGCTTCTGAAAACATTGCAGTGAGTGAAGAAATTGCCAGTGACAAGCAATTTCTTCATTTTCCACGTTTTCTACCAAGAAAGCAAAAGACTATATAAAATTTGGTTTCATTTAATATTATCGTCTGCAACATTATTTTAATTTGGACAAAAGCCTTAATTTTAAATCTGTCGAAGACCTCTTTCAACACTTTCCCAAACAACCAAATATTAGGTTAATAAAATTGATGCTTCTAAAGGTAAAATTTGGAAATAATGAATGTCAGAAAATATTAAGAAAAGGGGAGAAGATACTGATTATCAGCATTTACTACTTTTGTCTGAATGTTTTTCCCCATGCCTATGACACGTAAAAACCAGGTTTTGTTTGGGAAATGATTGAATGACAAGGAATATTCGAAAGCGAAGTCAAATAGTGGAAGATTCAAGATCTACACCATGATGTGCGATTCTTTGAATGAATTCCAAACAATGAAATTGCCGCTCAAAGCAAATGGGGTGTTTTTTTTATTGGTACGCTGTATCAATTTAGAAATACATGCTTGCTGTGGTATATCTCACTATAAATGACCTGGCAGAGCATCCCCAGCTATTAGCTAGGGGTGCTCTGCTAGGTCATTTCTGGTGAGCTATAAATAGCTTTTGACAAAGCTCATGTTTACAAAATAAGCCAACAGAGAAAATTGCATATAAAAGTATGCGAATAAACAAGCTAAAAAAGAAAGGGCAAATAAAGATCTATGTGAACGATACGTATGAGTTGGGTAGGCCCTCTACTTGAACAAGAGTGCCATCGAATCCAAGCCCTATGTTGTGGGTATTCATTTTGAAACTATTCAAATGAATAGGCATACCCACAGTATAGTGCCATCTCAAAACATTGGTCCATCAATGGTTTGATATCGTGAACATATGTGGACTAAGTTTTAAAGGGGCATAACTCTGGCAAAAATCAATGAACCATAAAATCCTTCCTTCATGCACATCTACCAATTGAGGTAATAACATTGACCAAGTTTCGTTAATTTCCAGCAAGAGACTTAGGAGGAGTTGCGTTGACAAGGCTGCAATTTCAATAAGCCCCAGAGACTTAGTTCTTAAGGGGCATAACTCAGGCAAAAATCAACGAACCATAAAATCCTTCCTTCATGCACATCTTCCAATTGAGGTGATAACATTGACCAAGTTTCAAGAAGATCCAGCCAGAAACTTAGGAGGAGTTGCGTTGACAAGAAAATTGGACGGACGTACGGACGGACGGACGGATGGACTGATGGACGGACGGATGGACGGACGGACAGACAGACAGACGGAGAAGATGACGCCAATATACGTCCGCCTCCGGCGGCGTATAAAAATATGTTGATCCAATATGTATCAAGCAGAGCAAGAGGTAAGGGGGATGCATTCTTTATTTGTTATTTCGAATCCAAGCCCTATGTTGTGGGTATTCATTTTGAAACTATTCAGATGAATAGGCATACCCACAGTATAGTGCCATCTCAAAACATTGGTCCATCAATGGTTTGATATCGTGAACATATGTGGACGAGCAGCTGGAGGCTCGGTTAGGGTGTTGCGGTAGTATTGGTTTGAGAAACAACAGAAAGCAATGGATATGTGAGCTGCATCCGCCGCGATATGACCATAGCAATCGAAAATGGCGTAAAACCCCAATAAACAAACAAACTCACAACATAAGTGTTTGGTCTTATTCTGAGAGAGATATTCTATAGCATTCAAACGCGTCCCCGTCTAACTCGACCTATGCACCGCATAATGTGCCATCTCACAGCATTATTGTTTGGTCTTGTCCAGAGAGATCTTTTATAACATTCAAACGCGTCCCCGTCTAACTCGACCTATCGACCGCATAATTTGCCATCTCACAGCATTATTGTTTGGTCTTGTCCAGAGAGATCTTTTATAGCATTCAAACGCGTCCCCGTCTAACTCGACCTATCCACCGCATGATATGCCATCTCACAGCGTTATTGTTTGGTCTTGTCCAGAGAGATCTTTTGTAACATTCAAACGCGTCCCCGTCTAACTCGACCTATCCACCGCATAATGTGCCAAATCACAGCGTTGTTGTTTGGTCTTATTCTGAGAGATCTTCTGTAACATTCAAACACGTTCATCACACGGTATAATATCAGGGATATATTCGTGTAGTAATCTGGACAGTCAGCCATCTTGTCTAAAACATAAAGGAGGCTGGGTTAGGATTTTGTGGTAGTACTGGTATTAAAAACAACAGGAATCCATGGTTAGGTCTCCAGCTTCCGCGATATAATCGTAGCAGTTGAAAACGTAAAATCCAAATAAAACTCTTTGGACCCTCGTATATATAGAACGGCCTTTTCACAAACCAATATCAGTGTGTCGCTGTGTTTATTGTTTTCTTTAAATAATTACAGACCTTTTCTTCATAAACATACATAATATGTATATATATATATATATATATATATTATATATGTAACTGGTTATATTACATTAGATTTTCTTCGCTTTATCACACATTCCTCGTTAACGCCCACATCGTTAATTACACGGGATAATCACTGGTGGTGAACTCGGCCAAAGCGAGGGACGTTTTTCGCTGCAACAAGGTACAGATATTTTGCGTTCAAATGTGAGTTTAAAGGTCTGATTGGATAGTTTTTCTAATAACAATGAATTTGTTCTAAAAATAGACCGGGTGTACCGATATGTATCGACAAACTGTCGGTGTTGTAACTACGGCTTTATCGAAGCCGTAGTAACGATATTTTATGACAACACCGACGGAATACAATGATCGCGAAAAAAACGTCCCACGCTTTGGCCGAGTGCACCACCAGTGATAATATCAGGGATATATTCGTGTAGCAATCTGGACAGTCAGCCATCTTGTCTGAAACATAAACACATATAACTGGTTATATTATATAAGATTTTCTTCGCTGTATCACACTTTCAACGTTAACGCCCACATCATTCATCACACGGGATAATATCAAGGATATAATCGTGTAGTAATCTGAACAGTCAGCCATCTTGTCTAAAACATAAACATATATATCTAGTTATATTATATAAGATTATCTTCGCTTTATCACACTTTCCTCGTTAACGCCCACATGGTTCATCACACAGGATAATATCGGGGATTTATTTGTGTATTAATCTCGCTAGTCAGCTATCTTGACTGGAGAAAAAAAAGAAAATCGTGACGTTTTTGTCTCTATTTGGTAGTCGAAATGTGACCCAATTGGCTAATATCTTTTTTGAAAAAAGTTTTATTTTAGAGTGGACCCTTTCTTAAAACAAGAATTGGTTTTAGCGTGCCTTATTGGAAAGGCGTTTTCTCTTTATGTCTCAATGATTTTCTTTGCTAAATTGTACATAAATAGTACCTTTATCAATATCCGTGTTTCAGCCTACAACATGTATTTATGAACAATCCAATGCTAACAACTGCCACACATACATGTCATTGCAATCGAAAGCTTCTTTCAAAAGGAGAATCCTTTCCAAGATAGTCATGTCAAAGAAATGATAGATGCATATAAAAAAAATAGTTGAATACTAAAATCACATTAACCTTTTCCCAAACAAGACCTGGTTTTGACGTCCCTCATAGAAATTGGGAAAACATTGAAACAAAAGAAGAAACTGCCGATAACCAGCAGTTTTTCCTTTTATGTCAATATTTTCTATCCCATATTTTACACAAATCCTACCTTAAATAACACCCATTTTATTATTTATGGCAGTTTTGGCAGTGGATCCCCCGAAAATTTTGCCGTTTGGGAAAGGGTTAAGTCAACGCACGACAACAATGATCCTGTAAAAACGCAATCTGAATGAATCCAGATAACATAATTTCATAATGTTACATCTGAAGATCGCGCATTAGGGGTCATCTTCTGTGACCTGGGAATTTCCATTTTTTCTATTTTTACACCAACCAATCAAAACGCTCGTTGCAAACGCAGGTCTGTTGTCCCTGACATCAACACCAAAATGGCTGCGGTCGATAGACACACGCTTGACACCGAGCAAAGAGCAAAGTCCGTTAGTTTTGAGAGCAAAGATATAGCATTTATTAATGAAGTGGATAGGTTTTTAGTATATTTTTGGCACTGTACTAAGTGGCAGTTTTGTGCGATCATTGTGGTAACCTGAAGAAGAGCGGTGTGTAATTTTGAACAGAAATAAGCTATATAGGCTATTTACAATAATTATTGGTAGGGCCTACACAATTTCAGCAGCAATCAGATTAGCTCAGTTGGTAGAGCTGCCGACTTGAAAACCGTAGAATAGAGGATCGAACCTCGCGCCGACTTCATCTTTTTGTCCCCCTATTTTTTTTATCATCTTTACTACATTTTTCCATACCAAATTATTTTAGAAATTGCTAAAACGAAATATAAATACAATTACCAATTATGTTTTTATATCCGTGATTTCTAGAAACTTTTAGATTGAAAAAAAAATACATAGTAGGAAAAAACTATGAAGCCAAGGTGGGAGTCGATCCATGGTCAGCAGATTCATGGATCGGACGCTCTACCGACAGAGCTATTTGGAATCTATTATTTGCAGATGCAAATTGTCAATATATAGTTTAATGTGGTTGGGTAATCAAAATCTCGTAACTACAGCTTGAAAAAGCTGGAGTTACGAGGTTTCGACTCCCCACCGACGTTATACGTTTATAAGTTAACATCGCTTTGTTTCGGGTTGGCGTGATGATCGTGTTGAACTGTTGCTGCCATGCAGAAGACTATCTGCCTCATAAATACCATGTCTTTGCTCTCAAAATTAACGGGCTTTGGTATTTGTCTTTGTAGTGAAATCACCACACTGGAGGCGTCCATGGCTACTAGTTATCATTAGAAACGGAAGTGTAGTGTGCACGGTAGTGCGCATGCCCATGCGCATGCGAAAAATCTTTCAACTTTTCCAAAGTAAAATCTGATTGGTCCAAAGAAAGGTCACAGAAGATGACCCTCGACGGGTCGTCGTTAGATCCTACTGAAAGATAGGATCTATATTTCAATTAGATTGGTAAAAACGCTGCCGATTTTCAAGCCGATCGAGGAATTCACTGGTGGTGAACTCGGCCAAAGCGAGGGACGTTTTTCGCTACCACAAGGTATAGGTGTTTTGCGTTTAAATGGGAGTTTAAAGATATGATTGGATGATTTTTCAAATACTAATGAATTTGTTCTAAAAATAGACTGGGTATTTCGATATGTATTGACAAACCGTCTGTGTTGTTATAAAATCTCGTAACAACGGCTTCATCGAAGTCGTAGTTACGATATTTCATAACAACACAGACGGAATACTATGATCGCGAAAAAACGTCCCACGCTTTGGCCGAGTTCACCACCAGTGGAATTAGAACGTACAGAGCAATGGTTGTAGCGGAATATGGCATTAATTTTTTTTTTCGCATTTTATCACAAAAAGAAAATAATTGGACAGCAAAGATTTTACCAATACACCAATACAGACGCACTGGCGTAGGAAGAGGGGCCCGGCGGCAGGCCCACAATAATTTAGAAGAGGGCCAACATATCCTATGCCTCCATAATACACCCATAATTTCCTATAAGAAAGGTCCGGGTATAAAATGCTGTCTAAAAGCGCCCAGATTGCAGGAAATTGCTTCATAGTATTCAAAATTTAGGAGGGACAGACCCCCCCCCCCCCTCTAGCAACGCTACGCTCGGTCGGGTCCCATTCACTTTACCCTTTCCCAAACAAGACCTGGTTTTGACGTCCTTAATAGAATTGGCTTGGGAAAACATTGAAACAAAAGAAGAAACTGCTGATAACCAGCAGTTTCTCCTTTTGTCTCAATATTTTTTATGCCATATTCTACACAAATTTCATTTTAAGAACATCTATTTTTTTCATTTGTGGCAGTTTTTGAAGTGGATCACCCTAAAATTTTGTCGTTTTGGAAAGGGTTAAACATTTGCCCCTCCCCCCTTTCATAAACCTTCGTACGCCTATGAGACGACGTTCCACAGAGGATTTTCTGTGTGTAACAATTCCCTCTGTCTCGTGATTCAGGGGACGTGATATGATTTATTGGGTTTTAACGCCGTTTTCAACTGCTATGGTCATACCGCGGCGGCTTGAGACCTAACTGTGGATTCCTGGTATTTCTCTAACCAGTATTACCACAATATCAAAATTGAGCCCCCAATTTCTCTCCCACAGAGATGATTCATACATACTGGTGAGAGACAATGATAAACAAATGTTTCCTCTAGTAAATGTTTTTTTTTTTTTTTTTTTTTTTTTTTTTTTTTTTTTTTTTTTTTTTTTTTTTTTTTTTTTTTTACATTTTTTTGCTTTTCTGAGTTGAAAACAATGTGCCATTGTGAAGAAATTATTGCCCCATTTTTCTCCATTTTCCACAATATTTTGAAAGACAATGATCTTTTGGTGTCAAAAGGTGACATTATATGTGTTAACAGGCCCGTAGGAACAGGGGGGGCTAGGGGGGCTAAGCCCCCCCCCCCATGTTGGCCAAAAATGCCAAATTTTCTTAATTTTACACTGTAAATTTTGGGAAAATCCAAATTAGCCCCCCCCCCCCCCCAATATTCAGGGCAAAGGATTTAGCCCCCCAATATGAAATTGCTTCCAACGGGCCTGGTTAATGCATTAAGAATACTTACAATTTTATATTGTACTCAGAAAACAACATCAGACTTTTTCAATCAAAAACGAAACTTGG
>OY804595.1:56797696-56805791 GCA_963680895.1 Fragum sueziense
TCTTTCCACCGCTTCTAATTCGCTTTAGTTGACGAGGTGTAACAGGCTTCAATGGTGAACGTTTGATATCTATGACATTTACGTGTCTCACAGGGAATTCCACGTAATTGGCAATTTTCATCATTACAAATTGTTTTAGAAGTTAGGCAACTTTTAGTTCTTCTTTTTTTCGATCTTTATTATCTTTTTCACAAGTTAGGCCTACCATCATCCGAAAAAGAAACAGCAAAGATTGAATGTTAATCGTGTGTGAATAATCCGGTTTATTTTTTTTTTCTTTTTATTTGATAACCTAGAAAGGTTTAAAGTAACGATGGAACTGTCGTCATATAATTATACCCATGGACAGGACTACTAAGGTTTCGTTCAAGAACGAACACGCATCTCAGACAAAGTTTATAGATCTTTAAGTTAAAAATGTGGTTTCATGTTTACATTTCAAGTCACTCGGAAATAAACGGGACTAGTCACACAAAGGGGGACCAAATGAGAATGGTGAAAAGTAACGACCCGTATCAGACTGTTCAGTTTGCACAGACTAAACGGGAATAGAATTCCATTGTGGTCTTTTTACGCATGACTGGTCAAATACTCAGCAGCCAGGGAAAACGCAAACAAACTAGATGGTTGTCCCATGAAAATTGCTATCGAGGCCGCAAAATGCTCTAGATGAATTTCATTTTGACATTTGACAGTGAGCTGTTACCTTGACCTTGTAGTTTTCTGATATTTCTTCCAAACATCAGGTCTACATTGACAGAGAACAAAATTACCGCTATTTTTGCTTAAATCCATTCATAAATGTTGGAGCTATGCCACGGACTAAAACGGACGAACTGACTTACGCACGTACACCTAGCTCTTATACTATAGTGACAAGGAACTATGTCTCGCTCACCGCAATCGGGCTCGAAAAAAAAAACATGAAAACTATGGTAATAGAGTCGGGTGCGAAATATATACAATTTCTGCTTTCCAATGTAGCTTCCTAATATCTGCTGCCCGATATAGCTTTCTCATAGTTGTCCTTTTACCGGCAAGATTTTATTTGCTTTTCTACTTCTGATTTATCTAAAAAAATAATTTAAGACTAAAAATACTATCAACGTACAGAGATATCATGTAACCAGCTCATAAATAGTTAATTTGTATCAATTTTGATTTCGCTTTCCGTTGTAGCAGGGCTTATTTTTGTCGTTTTCAATCAGTTGTCCACGATTTTTGCAAAAACCGTGAATTTTGGGTACAAGATGTAAATACACGGGTTAAGCTTACAAAATTGCGCTTCGAATAGGACAGGTCTTATTTAATTTGAATAAAAAACAAGGTACTTACAGCCGTTTGAAAATTCCAGCCGTGGTGTGTCGGGGTGACAATTTACCATAACACCGTCAGTTTATGACGTCATTTATCACGTGGTATGACCACCTTTGATAGGCTATATTCTAGATGTATGAATATTTTCCTAATACGCCTATAAAAGTTCACTGACGTAGTTTCATATAGCAAATCCAAGCCATTCTTTAGAAATATTTAAGAGTAGCAAAAATACATTTATTTAGTTGATTATCAGAACAAATATAGATCTAGTTAGCCTAAAATCTTTCTTAAATATTGTAGTTTGGAACTGTGACGACTCCTTTCAGGTTTCTAGCACTGCCGAGACGCCCCCTTTAACAGACAAAATGGCTGCTTCCATCGGAAATTTGACAGGCAAAATTGCCTTGATAACAGGTTGTATTTCTGTCTTTAGTGAACATGACAACTTTTGATGTTAGCAATTCTTTATTGCATTGGAAGCGATGATTTCATTTTTACAAGTTTCATTTGCGTCCAATTGTTCTAAAAGCATTTCTATTGCATTCTAGTTTAGCGCATTTCGTACCCAAGTCATTTCGTAACCAGTTTTAATTCAGAGTGTTTGTGGCATGTTTAAGCCTTGCAGTAGCCTTGGTCGCGTATTTTACACAATTTACAACACTGTATTTCTGGTTCATATGATATTTTATACAAAGTAACTTAGTTTATGTTCAGATTTGTGGTTTTTTTTTACATATTGGGTTCCAACTACTAGTTGCAATAATGTAACGGACTTTTTCATCTTGTCAGGAGTCCGTTACAACGCCATTGTATCTCTCGCAATGGAGCAGCTGCTGGAATGAATCATTCCAGCAACTTTAGTGTCGTCAAAATCTATGTAAATGCTTAATAAATGCTTAAGGAGCGTTAAATGAATGTTACCTTGGGACAGTGTAACCATTATTCAGTCGATCTGATACATATTCATCTTGAAATCATAATCCATTGAAGCACATTTTACTTTGAAATCGTAATTCCCATTAACTTTCATCTTGGTGGTCGCCATTTGAACGAGATCTCGCTAAATACGAGAAATAACATCACTGTCATCTCGCCTGACAGTGATCATTGACCAATCAAAATCGATTTACTGATTCAAAGGACAGCCAATTGCTGTCGCTTACCTTATTTTGAAAACGTAGTACTATTTTTCAAAATGGCGGACATCGAAAACGCGATCGAGATAACTAGTAAAAATCGCTAAATGGTTTTCAAAGCCTGACAATTAAAACCGAACAATGGTCAATCGTTGCAAACATAATACGAAAAAGAGATGTGTTTGCATGGCTGCCGTAATTGCAGAAGGTCTCAATTTCGTTTTCACGCACCTGTTAATCCACACGCTGTTTGTAAACATTGCGTAGTAAACGTTGCCTTCTATGGGAGAGGAAAGCCCGCGAAAAAGTCACGTGATCGATTCGAGAAAGGAAGTTTTGTTTTGGGGAATTAAAAGTAAACATTGCATTTAAACACGTTTTTACGCTTTTTAACCGGATTTTTGACTCAAGATAGGTTCGTTTGGGATTTATTTATGACAGCTTCAGGGCTAGAATTTCCCCGGAAAAACGACTCGCAATATTTTGCTTGTGGCTTTTGAAACCACTAGCAAAAAAGCAAAATTCACTCGCAATTTTTTTTTCATTTAAAAAAAAAAGAAGTTTATTATGATTCATACAGCTGTTCTTTTAAAGCACACTCCAAAACTAGTACAGTTAGTCAATGTTGGAAGTTGTTATGTAAGCCTTTTCAGGCTGCATTGATATAAAACTTGTGGGTGGGTTTTTTTTTCCACTAGCCAAAAAAATCTAGTGTCAAATAAAATCACTAGCAATTTGTAATTCTAACTAGCAAATTGCCAGTATGCTAGTGGAAATTCGAGCCCTGAGCTTGTGTAGATATAAAAAAAATTATGTAAGAAAACGCTTTTTATTTTTAGCTCACCTGAGCACAAAGTGCTCAAGGTGAGCTATTGTGGTCGCTCACCGTCCGTCGTCCGTCTGTCTGTCCGTCTGTCTGTCCGTCCGTTCACAATTTCGTGTTTACACTCTAGCATCTACAAATATAAGCCAATCTTGACCAAACTTGGTCAAAACATGTATGGCCATAAGATCTCGGATGAGTTTGATTATGGGTCAGATCGAACTAGAAAGTCAGGAGTTATCTGCCCTTGAATGCGAAAAATACCTACTTTTGACATTGTTTACACTCTAGCATCTACAATTATTGATCAATCAAGACAAATCTTGGACATAACATTGCAGACCATAAGATCTTGGATGAGTTTGATTTTCAGTCTGATCTGACCAGAAAGACGAGAGTTATGTGCCCTTGAATTCGACAAAATTGCCATTTTCGGCTGTTTTCGACCTTGTTTACACTCTAGAATCTACAATTATTCATCAATGAAGACAAAACTTGGACACACTGTTGGGGACCATAAGATCTTGGATGAGTTTGACTTTCAGTGTGATTTGATCTGAAAGTCGAGAGTTATTTGCCCTTGAATTTGACCATATTGCCATTTTTGGCTGTTTTCGACCTTGTTTACACTCTAGAATCTACATTTATTGACCAATCAAGACAAATCTTGGACACAATGTTGGGGACCATAAGATATTGGATGAGTGTGGTTTTCAGTCTGATCTGATCAGAAAGTCAAGAGTTATGTGCCCTTGAATTTGACAAAATTGCCGTTTTGGGCTGTTTTCGACCTTGTTTACACTCTAGAATCTACAATTATTAATCAATCAAGACAAAACTTGGACACAATGTTGGGGACTATAAGATCTCGGATGAGTGCCATTTTCAATCTGATCTGACTAGATAGATGAGAGTTATGCGCCCTTGAATTGGGCAAAATTGCCATTTTTGGCTGTTTTCGACCTTGTTTACTCTCTAGAATCTACAATTATTAATCAATCAAGACAAAACTTGGACACAATGTTAGGGACCATAAGATCTCGGATAAGTATGATTTTCAGTCTGATCTGACCAGTCTGGTGTGATCAGAAAGACGAGAGTTATGTGCCCTTGAATGTGATTAAATTGCCATTTTTGGCTGTTGTTGACCTTGTTTACACTGTAGAATCTACAATTATTTAAAAAAAAAAAAAAAAAAAAAAAAAAAAAAACAATGTTGGGCACCATAAGAGCTCGGATGAGTTTGATTTTCACAACGTTATTGACCATAAGTTCATATTTAGTCTTAAAGTCATAAATATCAATTGAATTGAACCTAAGTGTTGCTCATATCATTTTGGTTCAGGTGAGCGATATAGGACCATCATGGTCCTCTTGTTTCTAGTCTTGCTCCATTGGAAAAATGGTGCGGACTCGTAGCCATGAACACGACAAATCATCAAAGTTCATGGAGTACGATATCGCAGCTAGGTTCCAACATTAGGCCTACTTTTTCAGTTACCAGACAAGACAGTTTTTTTACCCCCAAAATGAATCTTGTACCCCTAGATTTTGCAAGGAGCCTTCTTTGTTTCTAATAGAGGGGGTACAAGAATGCTGTAAAAGTATGGTTTTTCCCCCAGATTTGGAAGTCGGTGGACACCCTGATGTGGGCCAGCACCCAGGCGTCCGTAATTTGAGCCTTGGCTTCATCTAGACTGTGATAAAGAATATTCTAGAAAGTGCCAAGGCTCTAATTATGGATGCCTGTGGGCCAGCAGCTGGATGCTCGGTAATGATGTTGTGGTAGTACTGATATGAGAAGGACAGGAATCCATGTTTAGTTGCCTCAGTCACCGCCATATGATGATAGCAGTTGAAGGCAACATTAAATGCCAATTTATAACAATCAATCTGATCTATAATGCAATAATTTTTCAGGTGCAAGCTCTGGTATCGGAGCAGCTACAGCTAAATTGTTTTCTAAGCTTGGAGCCACCTTGGCGCTGACAGGGAGAAAGGTTGAAAACCTGGAGAAAGTCGGAGCTGAATGCTCAAATAAGGTGATGAGTTTGGTTTAACCCCTTACTGCGCAGTAACAGCTTTTGACTCCCTCATAAGAAATAGCTTTGGAAAACATCTTGGAAAATGAAGAAATTGCTTGTGACAAGCAATTTCTTCATATTCCACAAAATGAAGAAATTGCTTGTGACAAGCAATTTCTTCATATTCCACAATGTTTTCTTAGCCAAAATGGAAATATTTTTAAAATCAACTTGAAATTGTCGTCTGAAACAATTTTCCAATTAGAACTTTACAGACCACAATTTTGCAGTCTGGTTATGGGTTAACCCTTTCCTGACCTAAATAAGGCCTGTGTGGGGAATAGTGTATTGTTTAAATGTAAGTTGTAATCATACACTCAGAGTAAAAGGTTCAAACCTGGTCATAGCACCAATATGTGGGGAATGGTGATCATTAAATATTTCTAAAATCCAGTGGAGCATTACAGGGCCATCATGGCCCTCTTTTCAGCTCACCTTAGCACAAGTACTCAAGGTGAGGTATTGTGATTGGTCATTGTGTGTTGTCCGTCCGTCCGGTCGTCCGTCCACAATTTCTTTAAAGATCTTCTTCTCCCAAACCAGTTGACCAATCTTCTTGAAACTTGGCAGAGATGATCCTTGTGGCAAATGCTTTCAAAGTTGTTAAAAGAATTTGATTCCATCAAAGACTGCTGCGACATGAGAAAAGGGGAAAATAGGCTAATCTTCAAAAATCTTCTTCTCCTAAACCAGATGGTCAATATCCTTGAAACTTTACAGGAATGATCTTGGATGAAGGACTTTCTAAATTGTTAAAAGAATTTGATTCTCATTCAAACTCTTGGTGCAGCAGCACATGAAAAATAGCAAATTTGCCAAAACCTTTAAAACCATTTCTTTCATCAAACTAGCCTTCCAACCTTCTTGAAACTTGGAAAGAATTATTATTTTGTGAATGGCTTTGAAATCTTTGTAACTAGTCTGTTTCTTTAAAAAAACTCTGGCTGTCATGGCACCAAAAAAGGGGCCAAAAATAGCTAAATGATAAACAAAAAGCTTCTGCTCCCATACCAGTAGGCAAATCTTCTTGGAACTTGATAGGAATTATTCTTGGGGTAAATGCTTTCAAAATTATCCAAATAATTTGAATATTTCAAAATCTCTGGCTGCCGCAGCATGGGAAAAGGGTTTCAAATAGCCAAGACTTAAAAGATCTTCTCCCAATCCAGGTGGTCAATATCCTTGAAACTTCACAAGAAGGATGCTTGGATGAAGTCCTTTCAAAGAATTTGATTCTCTTTGAAAGTATTGATGCCATGGCATGTGAAAAAGGGCAAAATTGCAAAAAACTTTTAAAAGTGCTTCTTCTGGCAAACCTGCCTTCTAATCGATTGGGTGAATGGCTTCGAAATTTGCTAACAATTCTGGCTGCCATGGCACCAAAAAATGTGAGCCCAAAATAGCTAAATAACAAACAAAAAGCTTCAGCTCCCAAACCAGTAGACCAATATTCCTAAAACTTCCTTAAGATATCCAATCTCAGGTGAGCGACCCAGGGCCATCATGGCCCTCTTGTTTCACTTGTAGTTTGTCAAACTGTTTGTTGTGCACACTTATTAGAATCTTCTCATCGAGACGATTCATATGAGTACCCATAACATTAGGATTTGGAATTGAAATATCAAAATTAGAGTATCTTAACCAGTGGCAGATCCATGAGTTCTGGTAGGGGGGTTGAATATACAAATAGGGGGTTCGTTGTCCTATCATTACACAATTTTGATCGAATTTATGCATTAACCCATTACTAAACGACAAAATTTTAGGGTGGCCCAAATTCAAAGATGAGGCATACGAAAATTTAAAGTGAATGAAAGTTTATATTTTTTGTCTTTTGGGGTAGAAAACATTGTGGGAAATGAAGAAATTGCTTGTCACAAGCAATTTCTTCTTTTTCCACAATGTTCACCAAAGTAATTTTCTTGCAGGGCATCAAAAGATGTCACTGTGTGGTAATGGGTTAAAATGAAATAATCAGGCTTTGTTTGAACCCCCCCCCCCCAACCCCCTCTTTATCTGCGACTGTTCAGCCCTACTTATCTGTAGCTCCAATAAGAGGATCCAGACATGGTTATGTCTGATTAACAAAATCGTCTTCATTTTCCACAGCCGTTGTTATTACCTGGAGATTTGGTCAATGAAGAGGATACCAAACGTATTCTGAATGCCACAATAGAACATTATGGGGGACTTCATATACTTGTAAGTTTTAATCCTCTCTCAAACTGCAATTATTAGTCCCCTACCGGCGAAGCCGAAGGGGACTTTAGGTCTGCACTCTGTCCGTCAGTCAGTCCGTCCGTCCGTCTGTCCTTCCGTCAGTCCGGTGAATTAGTTTTCCGGACTTTTTTTCTAAACGGGGATAGCTATTGAGCTGATTTTTGGTATGTAGACCCGCATTGATGAGTTACAGAACAAGCTTTAGTTTCGTTCCGGTCCAGTGATTTTTGAGGAAGATATGGATGCTGGACTTAGAAAATTACTGGGAAATGACAGTTTTCCAGACTTTTTTTCTAAACGCTTGCAGGTATTGAGCTGATTTTCGGTATATGAACACATATTGATGAGATACAGAACAAGTTTGAGTTTCGTTTTGCTCCAGTGATTTTTGGGGAAGATGCTGGACTTAGAAAATTTCTGGGAAATCACAGTTTTCCAGACTTTTTTTCTTAATGCTTGCAGCTATTGAGCTGATTTTTGGTACGTAGACACGCATTGATAAGTTACAGAAC
>OY804595.1:59577463-59732066 GCA_963680895.1 Fragum sueziense
CAGGGTATAAACTATCGAATACGCCGATGAATGTCGGAATACGGTTACGGAAAACGATGAGTCTCAGGAAAATTTGGTCAAACAATAACTCCGGTTCACCAATAGCATTTAAACTGCTAATTCTAATGAATTATTGTGGTGTTGGTCCTCAACGTATAAGAAGCGTACTCGGCGTATGAGTAACGTACATTCGGCGTACTCGACGTATGAGTAACGTATATTTAGCGTACCTCTAGCGTATCCAGCGTATGAGAAACGAATGACAAGCGTAAAATTTATATGCTGGCATACGCTGAAAATTTTTGTGCATGTTCAAAAATTATTTTGGCCTTCAGCGTACATCAGCGTATACCGACGTACCCCAGCGTATGAGTAACGTATAACAACGTACCTCTTGCGTATCTCCAGCGTATTTCAGCGTATACCAGCGTATGCCCCAAAAATCCATACGTTCCTCATACGCTGGCTCCATACGCTGTGCCTTTAGTCAGATAGAGTCTGTATAGTAGATTCTACGCGACATAAACGTTCAAAGGCTGCGCCTTTTGAACGTTTATATCGCGTAGAATCTACTATACAGCCTCTATCTAATACATAGTGGACACACGGAGAGAGATGCATTACGTATTCTCATTTGCCAGAAATGATATTACTTTTCTTGACCTACAAAACTGTGGATGAAGCTATTTATCGTCGGTGTAATTGTAAAACCATATAACTCTAGCTTTACTTAAGCTGGAGTTACAAGGTTTTGCAATAACACCGAAGTTATACTAAAATGGAAATGATTTCTTTAAAAAAGTCGACAAAGTTCTTGTGTTCTGCAATTTCCTTTATTGATAAATGTTCCTGAACATGTATGAAGTTTAAGGTTTACAGCCCCTCATTACAAACACCACTATCTAGCCATACAAAATGCATCCAATTACACACATTGTAAATAACTTCGTGTTCACCATGATTGATTTCAAGATTATGCTTCAAGAAGAAAATAATTTACAAATTTGTCGGTGTAAATGCAAAACCTCGTATGTCGATTCATGCGATTTTCAAAGTACAAACTTGTGTGCCCCGTTATAGACAATTTTTACAGGTTTTGAGATATTCTACTGGTCAGTACTTATGAAATATCATTTGTGAACAATATGTCCAAATTTCAAGTAAAACATTTCTGTTTGGGAAAGGTTATTACACTTTTCCCTCCCCTTTAAAATTTCCAAAACCGAGATACGAGGTTTTGCATTTACAACGACGATTAATATTATTTTACTCTAGATTCATATGCAAGGGAGGTAATTTTTAACATTTTTGTCAAACAATTCCATAAGTAGGCCTATGCATTAATTCAAAATTATAAACCGTGCAAAATGCTTATGTTTGTATTTGGAATGGAAATGTAACACAGTGTAGGAGTAACTGGTACTTTTCAAATTTCACCTCAGGCTCTTTGGTGCTAATGAGGGAATGCATACCTTAATGATTCTACCGGGCACACTTCTTTGACTAAATGTGCTACGTACAAAATTCCAAATCGAAAATCAACAAAAGGAATATAGGCCTATCCCATGAATATGATTGTCAACATTCTGATTCTTGTCTTCTGAATCTTTAAAAACTGTCCAACACAGCCGGTCAATTCTATAGCTACTTTCCACAATTTCAGTGAGATTAAGTTACTTTTTGATCCTTACTTGGTAATGCACACACATTGTGTACCATGCTACGGTGGCTCTGAGGTGACATGTGAGTTTTTCCTTTTTAAAGAAAAAAGAAAAATCGCAAAAACAATGCTGGTGAGCGTTTTTCATTTTTTGAAGAAAAAAGAAAAACGCGAAAACAATATTGTTTTTGCGTTTTTCTTTTTTCTCCAAAACATGACAAACGCAAAAACAATGTTGGTGGGCGTTTGTCTTTTTTTGTAAAAAAAGAAAACCCTCAAAACCAAGTCACTGAGCCGTGACCACAACTTAAACTAGAAATGTAGTCTGGAATACCTATCCCGTCTGCACTACGTTGATTGAGTCGGATAAGACAGATCGCCATGATATTTAGTAAAACATGCTGATAATCAGCTTTTTCTTCTTTTTCATCGATATTTACCGGAAGAATCCTATCTCAATTACTATCTCAACTACATGTAGTTGCTGCTGCATAGATCTACTATAAATGGTTGTTAATCGTTTTTAAGTTTTTTTAAAAAAGGTAAAAACTCACATGTCACCTTAGTGCCATGCTGCTTTACCACAGGAAAAAAAGATAAGTGCGAAATCAGTGAATTTGTCCATTCCTAGGACGGGTATGGACGAGTCTTTATTTCTTTGATTGAATCCATCTTGTGTAATTGTTGTCGGCTATATTTACGTCAGCCTATTTCATAAGATCTCAAACTGTCAAATATGTATAAAGGAACTGTCACAAGCCCAGTCCTTACTGTAATAATCTCCCTTTCACAGAGCTACAAGTAAAATGAATTTCAAATCACATATTTCTTCGGTAAATTAATTTCTGTTGATTCTCTGAGAAAAATAACATTAAGAAAAAATCCGAGTTTTCTCTGATGAAATTCGCCCTTTGATATGTTGATGTCGCTCATTTACGTGAGCGACATCAACCTATCAAAGAGCGAATTTCATCAGGGAAAACTGGATTAATTTAGAAATTGATTACATTAAAGACCGTTTATCTCTTTTATTTTCTCGATGTTTGTTTTTGCAGCCTGAAAAAAGTCCGAAACGCTTGTATCTTTGAAACGTTTCATTCCTAAGCAGTAGCCTGGTTTTTCTTTCTCCCAACCGGACCTGCAGCTTCGATAATGGTGTATAGCGATGTCGTTTGTGCTTGCTTCAAATCTGGAAAAAGACGAACCAGAATCTGAAAGAATTGTCCTTAATCCCTTCTAAAAAACTGCTTTTGTCGTCCATATGATAAAAGGCTTTGGAAAACATTGAGACAAAAGGAGAAAATGCTGATAACCAGCATTTTCTCCTTTTGTCTCAATATTTTCTGTACTACAATGGACACATGTTTCATGTTTATCTACATCCATTTTGTTGTTTGCGGCAGCAGTATGAATTGGTATGGTCCAAAGATCGACCATTTGAGAAAGGGTTACAACACTTTTACAATTGTTATATTGACCAGTGTACAGTAGGATAAATTAATGCAAAAGAAATAAGGATCAGGCTGCTAATTCACGTCAGGAAAAATCAATTATATTTACATTTTATGATTTTATTATTATATTTTGTCATTTTATCACATTGTTTGTATCTAATCCATCCGATTTGTCGTGTTGTATGCAATAGTTGCGACAGTTCACGTATTTTCCCGTCATTAACGTTCGCGGATGCCCGAATAATACCAAAACACATCTCGTGCTTTGCACTCGGACGTTTATGTGTTTCCCAGGCCTCTGCGAATGTTAACGACCTCATAAGCGCGAATACACACCACAAGGTTTACGAACTGAGAATGAAAACACCTCTTTCTAGCCATATGAAATGCATCAAATTACACACATTTGTAAATGCACTTCACATAAGTTGATTCACAGTGTCAGATTTCAAGATTATGCCCCAAGGAGAAAATAATATACAAATATTATTTTACTCTATATTCATATGCAAGGGAGGTAATTTTGAACATTTTGTCAAATATTTCCATACGTATGCATTAATTAAAAATTCTAAACCATACAAAATTCTTCTGTTTGTATTTGAAATGGAAACGTAACACAGTTTAGGAATTACTGACACTTTTCAAATTTTGCCTCTGGCTCTGCATTTCATTCTCAGTTCGTAAACCTTAAAGAAAAAAGTTTGAATTTCAAAAAGGGATTTTCTCTAAGTTGTAAGCTCCATTTAACAATTCGGGGAATAATTTGTAGGCACAAGTGAGTAGGGAAGATTGAAGTGACATCTCACATATATTTCACTTTTTAAAAGTATGTCTTGATGCATAGATTGTTTATTCCAATGCGTAGAAATGCTTTCAGTTTTTTGAAGTTTTTATTTATAAACCAAAAATGCGCCTTTAAAGTTGAGACAAAAATGACAAATTCTATATAAATCTGAACTGTTGTCCACAACAATTTGTCTAATTTTAGCAAAAAAATATATATTTCTCGTAAACGGTTCAATATTTTGACTTGAAATTTTCAGAATTTCCATAAGAAAAGATGTAAAAATTATGTAAAAATAATTGTGAAATGTCACTTTAATTGAACGACAGGTCATGAGGAAGTGAGAGAACATTATTTAATCAACAAAGGATAATAACTGTGAGATATCAATGTACCGTAATGCACAATGTCAACTTAGTAATGTGATTTCATGTGAAGTTTCAATAAAATAGCCATATGTTTCATGAAAAATAGGGAGGACAGAACGAGCTACAAACTGACCCACTGACGGACGGACGGACCGAGGGACCGACAAGATGACTCCCATATAATATTGTCTCTCTCGTCACCGAAAAAAATGATGGTATAATGGAAATAGAAACCAACCTTTTGTAATTGGTTGCTGGAGTAAAGTCATGTACTCTTAGATCGCCTAATTTTACTCTATTCGGTATAACAACGTGCTTTACACAATCTCGGGTTTCTTCGGACCGGTCCAGGTATTTTTCTACTAAAAACGACGAATTCCCTTCTCCTCCCCAATTCTTTATAAAGAGATACGTCTTGAAAGTAAACCCTGTCGCGTTTCGTTGTTTACCAAACAATCTATCCTGAAGATAAATATATGAAGTATAGTACGATCAAGGTATTATAGAACACGTTTACAAAATTTATGTAACAACACAATTCAAAAAAAAAAAAAAAAAAAAAAAAAAAAAAACACTGTAATTTTACATGTGATGGTTCGAATCTTGCAGGTGTCTTACACCTGCAAGATTCAAACCAACACATGCAAAATTGTATAAAAAATCAGGATTTTTTGCACTTGTTTACATAGGTAAAAACTGTAAACATGTGCCATAAAATCTTGAACAGACTACAGTAATTGATAGAAATATTAATCAATGTGTACTGCTGAAGGGAAAGCATTAGCCACTCTTGAAACTCCTTCTTGCTGCCATTTTCTAGGATGAATTCCACTCAATAAATAATTATCATTGTAATCGAATACTCAAACATTCTAAATCTAGAAAGCCCTGTTGGTCTTCAATCACTCTTCGGGCTTGGGAATCTTTAAAAATATTTAATCCCATTTTGAGTAGATTGTGCAATACTTAGAGCAAAATGAAGATAAAACAAAATATTTGCCATTTCGGCAAGGGTTAAAAAGCAAATGTTTCTCGATCAGGAAAGGTGTAAAGGAAAGGGGAGAACATTCCTGGTTAAGTCGACGATGCAGGCATTAATCCAGCTAAGGATGATACTAACAATGGAAATCTTCCTTGTGACAAATAAATCTAAATTTACTCCCAAACTGTAGATCTACCTAAATATATAAACAAAACACTGATTGGTTTGAGTTTAAAGCCTCTTTCAACTTCTAGGGATCACCTTATCATGGCTTGCTGTCGTTCATTATCAGTACATTTATTAGTACATTCACCACCGCAACATTTGTTCCAAGCTTCCAGCTGCTCGCCCACATATGACTATCAAATCATTGCAGAAAGACAATTATCAGGGCGGATTTTGCCAGGACTTGGTATCAAACTCGATACTTCATGAGGGAGACGCCACTAACTATGCTATGGACGCATCAAGCCCAGAATCTTGAAGTGAGGCCAACATGGTTCCAGGTCATTCTATGCTAATTTGCAGCTTGATCAGGATCTATATTGCTGTCATATATTTGTTTAACATTTATAATGGGTACTGAAGAATCATTTACAGAACAAAATGAATCTTGGTCGAAATGTGTGTACAGCCTAATCTATGTTTGTCTAAAATATGATTGTGACGCGTCACGCTAAAGGGGACCTTATCCGATGTGTGAAAATATCGAACCTAGTCAGTCTGCGCTATTCGCGCAGCCAGACTAGGGCCGATACTTTTCACGTTTACGTACTTTTCTGAATCTGTAATGTTTTCCATATCTTACCATTTGTTCATTTTTCTCATATTGGATCTGGTTGACCTGTGCTGAGTCTGACTTGTCAAACTTTGGATTTTTGGACTTCTTTAAAGGTCCCTTTTAGCGTGATAGGTCACAATTAAATAATGGTCCTTCTTCCAGATTCTGACCCAATACTTACAAAAACGTCTCTAAATGATTCTTTAGGGTTGGTCGGGATCAGATACTCGTCCGCATCAAAGCTGATTAAAAATTCATAGCCACCCAAACGTATTTGACCATCATACACTGACACACCTCTATATGTCCATGCCTTTGGGTCTGCGTAACCGACAGCGAATAAGGACTCTGTCCAAAAGAGAGAGAGAGGGAAAACGGATTTGACTGCCATAGAGACAACTGCCACACCATCAAAATAATAAGTATAATAACAATGGAGCCATGATCCTGAAAAAGTCCCTTAAGCATTTGAGATAGCCGTGTTTCACGAATAGGCGTGCATAAAAGCAGGCTGACTTGGATCCATACTGCTCTCTCACATTATCTATTGGAATGTCTAGAAAAAGCTGTTGGAGACCAACTTGATTTATTATTAAATTGGGTGTATACTCAGGCTAATCGTGAACCATATTGGGCTCAAAAGCCTTTAAGGACATGTTTCCAGATCCTGGCTCAATGATTTTCTAACATGGTATAACAAAACCGCGATACTTAAGGGTGAGAAATTTGTTTTTAACATGCTCTCAAGGATTTTCAATATTATATAAGTGGTGATCAGATTAACCTGAAAATTTACAAATACGTGATGTGGCTACCAGAGACAACGTTTATTGACAGCCGACTTGAAACTTAGTGATCGCGGTTTATATACTAGTCAAAACTTCTAACCGGCCACTTACCTTCTGCCGCAAAATATGTATTTGGTGACGTGATAACAACATTCTTTTGTTATACATTGAATAGAATAATCATTTTTGTAATAAAAAAGATGATAATGTTATTAAAATTCTGTCTAGAATGTTTTCAAACTGCGATCAGATTCAAGGCACCCCTAATTTCAATTTTCGTCAATTTCAACATTGGTGGGTGGGGTATTTTGTAGAAATTCGGCCAATTTCTCGGCAACATGGATTAGAATAAAGTTCTTTTTCCGAAAACACTCCTTCTTTATCGTTTGACTATCGATTTTGACTAATTATCTTAAAGAAAAACTATATGTGATGTTATCTGAAATTTGAATTTCTGTCGAATTTCGCCGTTTTTATGATTTTCGAATATGGGGGTTCTTGTCTTTGACAATCTGTCCTGGAGTCGCATTAATTTTGCACCACTCAACGTTTGTGCGAAATGATATATAAATGGTCAGCCTTTCCAATGACGTAACCATCTTACCACTCATATCATTGTAGTTATTTCAAAAACGCAAAATTCAAAGTGGCTGGTTAGAAGTTTTGACTAGTATAGTAGAAAGTCAGTAGAATATGTTTCAGTACGAATATAGCATAATTCAGTTTAGTTTAAACATATTCATTTTACATCGATTGAGACGAAAGCTATAGACTCATTGCGTTTCCTTGCGATTTTTCTTTTTCTGGGAAATATTCGTACATACTTTGAACGAAAACTTGGGTTTTGATTTCTTTCAGATATTTGAGTAACTTACGATTTCATAGAATCGAGCCTGGAAAGCTAAGTCGATAATGTCTGATTCTATCGATTCAGGGGTCTCGTGTTCGATACCCAGCTTGATGGATATCTTTTCTGACTTTTGTCAAAACTCTATTGTCTCTCAAGAATGGATGACAGTGTGTGGATAATCTTTGTGAGATGAGAAGCTGGAGGCTCTAATTTGATGTGAGTGTAGTACAGGTAAGAGAAATACAAAGAATATTTGGTCAAGCGCAAAACTGAAATACAGTCCAAAGTTGTGTTTCACTGTTTCAATTAATTTCAATTAATTAGTCTGAATGTATCGACTGTATGGTAGTCTACAGTAAGAAACGGCAAATCTTGCATACTGTTACACTGGAAGTTGGTCCAGTGTGGTAAATGATCTTTTAAAGGAGGATAATTTATGTCGAATGAATGGAGAACAATTACTATCGCACAGAGACTTCTTTGTAGTTCAAACGGCGGAAGAGTTTAATGGTCAAGCCTCTAAGGGGAAATCATACGCATTTGACATTTGAAAAAAAAGTAATTTATCGTAAATATCAATTAAAGCTGAATGCAGCATCGGCTGAAACGACATAGAACAACGGATATCTAAAAGGTGGCATGAAACATCATACGAAAAGAGGAGATACGCAGTATTATATTCTTTTCTGTCATTTTTTGCAAACTCAAAAACCCAATGAATACCACCTTTGCTTTTAGTCTCCATCGGATAGTGTAAAGCTTCAAATAGACCCGTCCGCTGATAATGGCCGAGTACAACTCTTGCTTTCTCATTCAAATCGTCTGTCACATAACCTAAAACTTTGTTGACACCTAGTGACCGGTGGATTTCAAACCAGGCAAGTAGATCGAGGTAACTTAATTGGCTGTACAAAATCTGAAATAGGTCATAACAGACAGTGAGTGTTAGAAAAAAGATATGTCTATGGACATCATAACCTCAGCCGACAAAAGATTACGTAAGAAGGAGAAATATTCGAGTACATCGTCCTTGTCAATCGATCAAGAGAACCTATATGGTCTGAATAGCTAACCTGAAACCAACGAATCATTTGGTATCAATTCAAACGAATCTGCAGATGCAAATGATTTTGATATTGATTTTGTACCCATCTCAACAGTTACAATTTTCTTACACTTCCGGTATTCATAGAGATAAAATGAAATTCCTTTTCAATAAATACAATGATAAAAGTTATTGTTTTGGTCTTGTCCGTTATGCGCATGCGCATCATTTGAACAACTTCAAATGTGTATTATCTCGCTATGGGCTTCCATGGGCTGGCACACATCTCCTCCTTGACCGAGCTTCATTTATATATGAGCTGACCATACGCTTCTTCGGCAAAAAAATATGTGTCACGTGGGAGAAATACTTTGAAACAAAGATATTATTCATTTACCGATTTACATATTTTTGCGGGAAAATTTCGCCTTTAAACTCGTTTCAAGGATGCGTATTTGCATTATGGACAAAACCAAAATTGCTATATGACACTTATGTATGCACCTAGCATGTAATGTAAACATTTGTAATCTTAATTTTGGAATTTCCAATTGAATACTTTTAGAACTGGATGTTTTCGTCAACAAACGACTGTAAACAATTAGTCTATCTATTTATCCTTATCATTTGAAAAATATTCTAGTAATAAATAGAAACTTTAGAAAGTTTATTGCTAGAATTTAATATCTAGTAAACAAATTGTTTATTCATCATTTAAAGTGACATTTCACAATTATTTTTACATAAATTTTACTTTATCTATCTGAAAGAGCATGTTTTCTTTTGAAGATTACATGTATGAAAATTTCAAGCCAAAATATTGAACGGTTTACGAGAAATATATATTCTTGCGCTAGAATTAAACAAATTGTTGTGGACAACAGTTCAGATTTATATAGGATTTGTCATTTCTGTCTCAACTTTGAAGGCGTATTTTTCGCTGATAAATAACAACTTCAAAAAGCTGATAGCATTTCTACGCAAAAGAATAGTCAATCTTTGCATCAAGACATACTTTTAAAAAATGAAATAAATGTCAAATGTCACTTTACGAAGTAGGAAGTTCTAGAACTATGTTTTAGAATAGGAAATTTTAATTTTCTGGCATATTCTATATTAAAAGAGAATTTTCTAGAAAGACGTGGCACATAATTACATAAGCTAATATTCTGTTGTTTTCTCAAGCCTCCTGGAATGTTCCCTAATACATCTACCAATTATATGGAAGAGCAAATCACTCATTGTTCACTAGTTTTCACTTGGTCACTAATTCATACAAAATTGTCAGACTAAAAGGGGATTACTAAATTACTATTAGCGTAATTCCTGAAATGGGATATTGTGCACCTATTCTTTTTGGATTACGAACTGGACTTAACTGGACTCTTGACTTTACATAATTAAGGTAGTGCATCTTTTAATCATTTTTTAAAAACAAAACTTTGCAATTATTGTTAATAATACTGTTCATTGTAAAGTTTGTTGCTGTCTTCTTAATTCTTGTTACCCTTGGATCGTAAAGGACACAAATTTAATTGTATTTTACATAAAACATTGCTAATTAATCTGCAGAAATCTTTTCTTGTTAAATGAATACCAACGGTACAAGAAGATTTAGATTTTAGGGGTTGGTACAGAAACAAAGAGTTACATGTATTTTTACCTTTGGACTCTTTTAATTGTACAAAATATGTTTTTATATGATTTAGTTATGCGTCTAATTATAACACTTGAAATTATTATCATTTTGCATGTTTTGAAAAAAGTTGTCGTTTCGATTTGAGCCGTTAAGGGGATTGATCGCCTAACCTATAGAGCTTTGTAAAATTAAAAAAAGGTTGGCAGAGCCAAATTAAGGAAAAATACTAAATCGTTGATGAAATAAGACGTACTTTGCACGACGGACGTCGGATGACCTATGATGGGCAAGAAGGATGTATCTGAAAGATTTTATCTGAGCATGTAATGTTCACGTCAGCTAAGATGCTAAGATAGACTAATGCATTGGTCCATTTAGTCGAGTGATTCTCCCGAAATCCGCAACACTAAAACACTTTTTTGTTGGAATTCTCTGTTAAAAGTATTAAGCATACCTTAACAAATACAGCAATTCCACTCTGCTTGTATGCTAAGTTTATATCCACAAAATGGGTTATGTCTTTTTCACACTTTTGATCCACTACGCCAACAGTTGGATATATAGCTACTTTCGAAGGAGCTCCAAAATTACTATGGTTTCCACCAACATGGCACTGGAAGTGTATAGCACCGTATTTGACATTAGGGTTATTAAAACCGCCCCAAGTTCGTGTGGACGTGCCTTTATAGTTAACTATATTCCCAGAGTTGTACATAACACAGCATACAAATCCAAGTTTCTTCTTTTCCTCAATCCATCCCTGTGCGACTAAGATATCCCAGGTTGCTGTCGGAGATGAATTTGTTGCAAGTGCGCTGTACAGCATCAGACTGCCTTTGTTGAACTTTGAAGTTTTGTATTCAATGGGTCGTAAATACAGAGACGATTCGCATGACAATGACTGTGTTTCCTGAAATTTTAACAAACAAAATAATGGATCGTACACTAAAATCTTTATACCGGACATCAAAACCACGGGTAGTTAATGAAACTTTAAATAAGGCTGACACATTTCAGCTACATATGACAGGGACCGATAAGGGATCGTCTTAAGGTAAGACCTGTGTAATCAGTTGTGGAACGAAATCTGTATGGTGCGAATAGGCGATTTCAAACGATTCTAAGACGATTTTAAAGGGAAGTAATTTTCATTGCTCTCAACATTTGAATTTTTGACGTTTTGATTGTTTTTTTTGCCTACTCTTCATATCAGTTTACAATTTCGAAACATTTTCACAAAAAATGTTTAAAATATTCCCCGGAAACCTGTGCGCGCTCAATCATTTCCGTTTTTTACGGAAACAGGCGATATTGCATCTAACAGTACTTTAAAAATAGGGAACTACTTTCGGATATTATCGGAACTGTCCGGTGTATGCTCGACCTTACGAACGTCACGAAATATGTCGAAATATAACGATTATTCAGATATTGCATAACGCAGGCCTTAACTTAACCCAATACCAAACGGCAAGATCTTAAACTGTTCCTAACTCAATAATGTTGCAGATGACAATATCAATTGAATACAATTCGATTTTTGGCCTTTTTTGGCAGAAAACAATTTCCTCATTTTCCACAATATTTACCAAAACCTATAAATTGTAGGACGTCAAAAGGCGTCACTGTATGGCAATGGGCTAAATGGCCCTTTCTTCTGACCAAATGAAAAAATACTTTCACGATTCTGAAAGCGGTTGAAACTATACACTCACTGTCGTTTGCCTGTGATGACCGCGACGTACGTCATGATTTATAACGTCATATAACGTGATATTTTGATGCAAAATTATCTGTTTGTCGTTAGCCGCGTGCGATTTAGGCCAGAAGTTGTCTTCTGGAAGAAGAAGATGCAGTCTGGTTCCCGCCTCTGATACACTACGTAGTGTTTTTCTACTATGTAGTGTATCAGAGGCGGGAACCAGTCCTTTCTGGAAGAGCTCTACCGGCCTAAATCTCACACGGCTATTGAAAGCCATATATTAGAAGATGTTTGATTGGTTTGTGTCTAAGTAGCTGTCAATTTGAGATTCATAAAACGTTTTTTTTTTCGAGCGTCGTCGTTACGTATCCAAACTTATTCGGGCGCGGTCGTAAGCATACGGCGGTGGAAAGTTCAACCGCTGAATGTTTTCGACGTCGACCGAATAATTCCAACGTCATGCGAATCTCATTAGGGGTAGACTACCTTAAAGTATCATGAGCTTTTTTATATGTCTTAGATATCTAATAAAGGATTATGTTATGTATGTAATCGAGAATGGCAATTTTTAGCGACAGCTGTTCCAACACCATAGAATATAAAGATGAACAATGAACAACGAGACGCGTTGGTTTATAATGAGGTTTACTATCTATTATGTTGAAAGAATTGTTATTCCAATATATAGTTAATTAGACAAGCACAATGTAAGTATCAGTCAATGCCAAAAATCGCTATATCCGATACATTAACTAGTGTAAGAGATCAATGGAAACACGTAAAAATAAAAACAAAAGATAATGCCAACATTGTTTAATTTGTAAAGGTAGGTCAGAGTTTTAGATAACAAGGGGAATGGGTTTTCAAAATGCATTATGATATGCATAATATCAATAATTTTTCATCAACCATATGTTTATAGTGCTCATTGGAATCGTCTCATCAATGCAATTCAAATGAGTTACCACAATATAGGATTTGGATTACAAAAACAAATTAGACTCTCTTATCTGATGATCTGATAGATGGTTTCTTCTCATTGAAAATTGCTTCAACTTAACGCATACCTTATAACTAAACTTTCCACAAACAAAACAATTTTAGGATGTCTAAATTTTGATGCTGCAGCTGGTATATCCAGATGCCAAAATGAAAGTTTATTAACAAAAGATGTATGTTTTGAAATATAGCCATGAAAATTTTGACAAAATATAGCCAAGAAAATTTTGACACAAAAGGAGAAAATTCATCAGCATTCCCTCTGTTTGCATCAATGTCTTCCCGTTTTTTTTTCTTTCGTTGACTTCAAACCAGGTCTAGTCTGGAAAGGAGTAAAGTAAACACCAGTTTTAGTTGCCAACCATTTGCATTTCTAGAAATGGATATTGGAAGTTAATTCTTGATAGGGAATGGGAAAATATGTAACCTGTGCTTTGAGACCTTTCCATTTGGCCAAGACATTTTCCATACAACTTATAATGTTCAGACAGTGCTTGTGTCGTACATATGCCTGAATCGTTTCGTAATTCGTTATCTTTTCCCATAACAAGACCTGGTTTTACGTCCCTAGTGGAAAATAATGGAAAATGTTAAGGCAAAAGAAGAAATTGCTGCTTATCAGCAATTTCTATTTATCCCTTGTTATTTTCTCTGCTATTACACGCAAATTCTTAAAGTATATATATATATATATTATTCCATAAAAAATATTGAATTAAAAGGAAATCTACTTGGGATGCCGGAACGCCGAGCCTTGTTTTGAAATTGACGAAACAACTTACATTTTTATTCTCCAAATGATAATCCATCGTGCGTATTCCATGAACAACATCCCAACGTTTAAGTAAGAATATTTCTAGAATTGCAATAATTGTCACAATAATTATAGAAACTACAAATTTTCGGTACGCCGCCATTTTATGTCAACACATTTCTGTAGAGTTTAAACTGATAATATACTGTTCAAAAAAAGTTTAGCACGTTTTGAAACAAATTAATTCATTTACCTGTCTAAAGAGTGAACAATGTTTTGTGCTGTTTCAAAAGTTCTCCCGATCGATAATTATTACGAATACAGTGCATGTGAAAAGTGAAGTGTTACATTGGCTGTTCCGAGTGTGCCGAACAGTCTGCTACTCAATAGAATGACACAAAACAATGTTCGGAACATGTTCTGCTTGTTCCCGGAGAAAAGCTGGTGCAAGCAGAACAGTGACGTCACTAGCATGGCAACCTTCAATTTCGACTGCGGCGTGTTGAAATAAATAACATTTTTAACCAAACTGTATGATGAAAATCCAATTATTTCAGCAAACGTGAAGAATTATCAATTTTAAGACTATAGATTACCAATACACGACAATCAGCTGTTATTTTTAGACTGCTTGCAGAGTTTGACTGCGGTTTAGACATTCCCCCACTTTTTCTGTTCCGGAAGCAATCCATTCGGCATGAGTAGAACAGAACAATTAGAACAGAAACCCATCCTATGTCTAGCTATTACGGGTTTCATTTAACTGACACTGACCTTAATGCAAAATGTGTTCATATTTCGCATATAGCGTAACATTCTTCAAAAGGACTTGTATCGTGGTACATGTAGACACAAGAAATGGTTACTGAATTGTTATCTAAAAACGACCAACCTAAATCTTGCAGACAACGTTCAGAAAGGATCGTTTCACAGCGACGTCCGGACGACGTAACAGACTCCTGTCTAGTATTTCAAAAGTAAGGGTGACTCATCCGGGACGTAATACTGTTGGTTACCAGACTGTCCGGAACAGGCCCCGCACAGCTTGTGTCAAGGCTTTCCGGCCTTACGCCATTGAAATTAAGGCATGGACAGACAAGGCGTCGGTGGGTATGGGCACATCGACATTTAACCAGGAGATATTGGACTGATGTCCTGTTTACGGACGAATCACGTTTTAAGTGGCATTTGCTCACGACAGGATTCTTCGTTGGAGTAGATGTGTAAGGCTGCATACCAATAACGTTATCAGAGAGATAATCCGTACCATTTACTCCAAGGAACACAGAGAATAATCTACGCCTGACCTGCTTAATCACCACCAAAAGAACACATGAATCGTGTTGGACGTCAGTAATAACGTTTATAACGTCAGTGTCCTTGAGCGTCATCTGCATTATGAATGGGTAGAATTCCTCTTTGTGCGGTCAGGAAGCTTATCTGCAGAACAGGAAGACGTTGAATGGCGGTCCTATCCGCTAATACTGGACATATGCGTCGTTAAAATGTGCCTGACTTTCGATGTCTGACCGACCCCTGTGCACTTTCTTTTTAAGGATCATGGAATAGTTTTTGACTAGGAACCAAATTTTCCGAGTGTGTTGAACTTTTTTTGAGTAGTATATCATAGTACTGATCACAATTTCAACAATAAGTATATCGCTGCTTTTCAACGAAAACCTCGTAACTGCAGTTTAAGACAGGCTGCAGTTACGAGTCTTTTGTTGAAAAGCGACATTATCCTGCATTAATCGAGAATAAGTATCTTTAAAAAGAGATTCACAAAGTTCCGAAATTAATCGCCATCGAGATGCAACTGACACTTCTTAATTCGAAGTAACGATATACATGATATCCAAAGAGTAATCTTTATTTTAGATATCCAAAGAGTAATCTTTATTTTATTCACTTTGAACTGCCATATGCAACATCTTTGAATTAGGAGCAGATTAGAATTTTGCTGTTTGGTAATGGTTTCATATCTAGTTCGTAACGTAATACGAAGCGTATAGTCGGGTGTGGGTAATATGACAAATATCAACATATTGTTTACATCAATTTAATAACACAATATATAACTCAAAACAGCTGTAATTTTGTTTGCGATATTTCGAATATTGCAGGTGTCTCACACCTGCAAAAATAGAACCAACGCATGCAAACTTGTACTGAAAATTAAGAACTATTTAGTATCCCTTGTTTACATCGGTACAAATTGTAAACGTGTGCCATGATAGCGTGACTGTGCACTGCGTTAACTGAAAGATAAAACGTACGTTAATAAAAGACGTACTATTTAGCCGATATTATTAAGTTACATATAATTGTTCTTCTGTGTGATTTGAACCCTTTCCTAAACTACAAAATTTAGGGTCGCGTAATTTGAAAGCAGGGCCAGACGAAAAATTTAATAAAAAGAAAAATGATGTATGCACAATTTTACTCAGAAAATACTGAGTCAAACAATAGAAAATGCCGATAATAACCCTTTCAACCTTCTTTTGTCGTACTGTTTTCCTAAACATTTTCCAATAGAGACGCAAAAATGAGGCCTTACTTGGGAAAGGGTCGTTCTTTTTATAAACGACAAAAGCTGGCCATACCTGAACGCCATTACGAAAATGACATCAAATAAGAGGAAATTAAGTATACTCACGGTGGGGGTTGTGCATGATGGGATGGATAACGACTACCGACAATAGCTATAGGGAACGATTTTATCAAGTAAACCGTGACGTAATTTCGGACAAATAAATAGTATTTCGTTGGTGTTGTTATAAAATCTCGTAACTACGGCTTGAATCAAACCGTAGTTACGAGATGTTATAACAACATCGACGGTTTTTCAAAACATAACGGTAAACTCAGTCTATTTTTTGCACAAAATTTGATGCCAACTCGCCTCGCTTCAGGTAAGACATTTTGCAATAACTCAGTTATTTCTGTATCAATTTTCAAGCGGTTTGCTGCATGTACCCCGCCTTATCGAGCGCTTTCATCGGATGTATGACATATTAGATAACTCATGATACTTTTTCCGAAATATTGTCCCAACCGACCAGAAGGCGAAATGGTAACGACTACGGCCAAATCAACCACGCTTCAGGTAAGAATTTGTGCAATAACTTTCTTATTTCTGCGTCAATTTTCATGCGGTTTGTTGCATGTACTCTGTCTTACTGAGCCCTTTTCTCAGATGTATTATCTATCTGGAACTTTCCTGTACTTTTCCCAAAAACTGATCCCAACCGACTAGAAAAAGGGCCTGAATTTTTTGTCGTTTTTCTGGTCGGTTGGGATCAATTTTTGGACAAAGTACAAAGATTCTACAAACAAGTCATATATCCGAGGAAAGAGCTCACTAATGCGGGGTACATGCAACAAACCGCTTGAAAATTGAAGCAGAAATAAGAAAATTATTGCACAATTTCTTACCTGAAGCGAGGCAAATTTTGTCCGTATACTCCAAATTCGTTATCCATCCCATCATGCACAATCCCCACCGTGATACTGATACGCAAAAAAGTGCACATGTGGTAACAAAGGAATATTGCACTTTTATCTAAACAAAATAATATGATAATTATGTTGTATCAAAATTTGCTGATTTGTTTGACTGTTGACTTTATATTTGTTTGAAATTAGACAAAAGGGAACGATTTTAACCAGTTAAACGTGACGTAATTTCGGACAGATAAATACTTTTTCGTGTGTGTTTTATAATATCACGTAGCTACGGCTTTATTCAAGCCGTAGTTACGACATTTTATAACAACACCGATGGTTATCAAACATAACGGTAAACCAAGTCTATTTTAAGCACAAAAGTAATTGCTATTAACTGTCCTTTGCTATAAGTTGAACTAACAGAAGATGAAAAGTAAACGTTGCAGACTGGTGACATTTGTTTGTTTATTGCCTTTGTACTTGTCCAGTGTTTTATTATGAACTCGGTAACTGTTTAATCCTCTACGTCTATGGATCAATTCAAGTGTATAAAGGTCCATCTCTTATGAGATACGCATGCCGTCGGAATTATTCGGGCGACGTCGAAAGTATTTGGCGGTGGATCTTTCCACCTTCGAATGCTTACGACCGCGCCCGAATAGTTTCGGATACGTAACGACGACGCTCGAAAATATTCGACGTTTTGCGTGTATGAATCTTAAAATGACCACAATACGGGGATTCTACATTTAACCGAAAATAGATTTTGAGCAAACACTTTATCACCATTGATATGTTAAAAAAATAAACATTGTTATTGGATTGTCCAATTATTTGCGTGCCCCTATACTCATGGTGGTGAATCGGCCAAAGCGATGGGCGTTTTTAGCGACAACAAGGTACATATGAGTCAATATTTATTTTCGTGGAAATCTGACGAAAAAAAATTCAATTTTTATTTCCAGTTTATTCTGTGCAATTTTGGTTCAGGAAGAAAGTATTACATTTAAAGTAATGAGTAACATTAACAGGAACCTTCCGATGCACATGGAAATACTAGAGATCGTCTTTCATAAATTTTTCTATGGTCTCAATAAAATGTCCTCGCTGTAACAACCACATTTTCTTTCAGAAATTCGATTTGCAAGTTTGAAGATTATTTCAAAGTATGTTTTTGAGAATAAGAAGCCAGACTGAGGGACTTATGTTCAAGTCGATTTTCAAAAATGATTCTTTTGGCTTTTTTTTCAATGTAGTATTGTATTTTCATAATTTAATAGAGAATTTTGTCTGTATCAAATGTAATAAAGCTTCTATCTAAGAAAAGATGTATGTGCATGTACTTTAGACTCTAGAAAATGTTGTTCTCATTGTATTTCAGGCACAATTAAGTTAGCGAAACACCTTTTTTGTGAAATAATTTGCTGAAAGTGCATCGTTACATCGAGGACATATTAGTTATTGCAAGGACAATATTCGTTATTTTATGACAAAACAGAAAGAAATCAATTTCAATATTTTATTCATACTTCAAATAATTAGGTTAAAAAACATACCAATTTAACCATCAAAACACATAATTTTTATTGAACCATGCTGCAGTTTGTAATAAAAAAAAGTCTTTGTTATTGGAATGACATTTACCATTTCTGCGAGGACTTATATCTAAATTTTACCCATTTCTTACATTGTGTTGACCTATATGTGGATCAATGCAATTGTAAAAAATATATACATTTGTATGTAAAACTCACTTTGTTAAACCCTATCAAAAACGTTAAATTTTATGCTATGTTACAACTGCTGATCAAGTCAAATCTATCGCACTGACTGCTCAAATTCGTCCATTATTCCCGACTTAAAGACTTTTCTCGATCTCTACTCGATCAACCCGACCTCTACCGTTTATTTGATCGAATGAACAGATAAATCACAGATCGAGTTGAGCGAGATGTGGTTGGGAGCCACTTGAGTAAAAGTCCATGTGATCGATATAAAGATGTTAATCCGATCACACTCGATCTCCAGATTCGATTGATTCCTCATCTGGTCGATCGCCTAACCGATCAATACACGATCGTTTTTCGATCAACTTTCTACCCAATCTTACACAGATATTTTTTTTATATTTAAACAAATAGAGAAAGATGAGAAAGTGGTGCGGATAAAGCTCGATTACCACGACCATTCCCGATCACAAATGGCGATCGAGTTCGATCTGTACTCGATCGCTTGATTCGGCTTGGTCGAGTTGATTTGATTGGCAGTGGATACCTAGCATAAAAATTATACAACTTGAAAGCTGTTGAAGACTACAAAAATTAAGTTTATGAAAATCTAACTTGTGTGTACAATATACGAGGGACGTTCAATTAATTATGGAACAGGGGTTCTAAAAGTCATAGTTATGTCGCAATTCAATTTTAAGTTTCTTCAATCCTTCGAAGTAATCGTCTTTGACACCCACACACTTCTGAAGTTTTGAGGTCCATTACTTATATGCCAATAAATGGGCCTCTTTTGTAACACCCCGCAGACACTGGTATATTGCACTGCATATGGAACATGAAGGCCTATACCGACGACCAAAGGCTTTTTTCGTCATCATGGGGAACACAAAAAAGCCACACGGGCTTAAGCCCGGCTATAAGGGTGGATGAATACGCTGTGCAGCATGTGTCTCTTTCAGGAAGTCTTGGACAAGATGACACTTGTGGACAGCTCCGCTGTCATGGATTTGGTACATGCCTCTTTAGCCGGCCCTAGACCTGCTCTTTTCGTTATATTTCTTTACTTTCCCCGACATACAATTCTTGTTTGAATGACCGGCGATAGTGGTACTATTTGAAACAGTAATTTGAACAATACGCCCGTTACATTTGAAAATTACCGCGTACAAAACTTTTCCTGCGCTTTTAATTGTGTGGCTATTACGGACCTTGCCTGATCTTTTTGCAACCATTGCTTGCTAATTACATGCAATTGGTGCTCAGAATAGTAGATTATTGTTCAATGATATGAATAAAGCTCCGAAAGCCCCCATTTGTTGCATTTATTGCATTATTTCAAAATATATTTTGCACGGGGTGCTCCCTGTCCTTTAGGCAGCAGGTGGGGACCCAATGGGCATAAACCATTCTGTGTTTCAACCATTTCGTCAAAATCGTATAACATATCCCCGATGAAAAACCGACTTTATCTGCTATGTCTTTCACATTTATTCATGCGTCTTGTTCGGGTATGTCGGAATCTACAGCAAAATTTGCTAAAAACCAAGTCTTCTTTGTGAAAAAAAAATTAGAAGACCCTAAGAAAGTTAGGCAATTACAAATATGACGAAAAAAAAAGAAAAAATAAGGAATGTCTTAAACCTTCTCGTCAAACCATAAAATATCACATTCGGAAAACAATAACATATGAAAGTTCAAGTAAAACACGTTCAAGGTACAGTAAATCGTTTAGGAGGGAAAAATCTCGACAATAGTATGACTGTACAGTCTTTACACGGTTGCAAGACGTTCATTGTTCTAAAACAGATTGTTAAAAAAAATAAAACAAAAAGAAATAAAGTATTTTGATTTCTTTTCTTCTTAACTTCTTGTTTACCTAGATAATATTTAAAAAATCCATCTTTTTTTTCGGGATGAAATGTTGTGATTGCAAGATAACATGCACGATTCGAATCAATACATGTAAATTACCTTGAAAATTAAAAAAAATCTACTTGTCTTTCCACGGCACCCCTATAGCATCAGGAGTTTGAGTTTATTGGGGTTTTACGCCGTTTTCAACTACCAGGGTCATATCGCGGCGGCTGGAGCACCTAACCGTGGGTTCCTGGTATTTCTCGCACCAGTACAACCACAATATCCAAACCGAGCCTCCAGCTGCTCTCTCACATAGATGATTCACACCCATTGGTGTATAGCATCAGGAACTACTTTGCCATGTCATCTTAGGTACACCGTGTAACGACCATCACTACCAACAATAGAGACAGTTTATTTGACTTAGCAGATGGAATATTTCTGAAAATATTGCACTTTTGTACCGGAAAATGACCATTTTCTCTTGTCCCTGGACAAAATTATCAATTTCCAACATGATTTTCGATATAAAATAATCGGTAAAGATAGGATTTTTCTTCATTTCATTAATGTTTTATATCTCACATTATTAATAGTGTCAGCCCTTTTTGAGAAAATATAAATACGACGAAGATTTTTGGCCATATATGTCTGTCCCTGGATTTTTGATACAAAATGTCCTCGCAATAACTTACATGTGCGTAATCAAAGTCTTTTTGGTTAGATTTCCTTTAAATACAACCCAAACGGAGGTGGTAATACTCATCAAAGCCACGATGTTTAAATGAAGACAAAGCAATACTTGGTTTCGAAGTTGCAAGGCAAGTTAGGTATGCCATTGGCTGCGTAGACTTATTTTTTCGTTTTCTATGCAACAAGATCAACCACACTATATTGTTCAGATCTTAAAATCGTATAGCTTTACTTATTCAGATATAGAATCATGTCGTTTACAGCATGCAACATATTTTCTTCCTAGTTATTCTTGCGTGTAATTCGGAGCGAATGGTCGCGGAATTCCTCGCAATAACTGTCCCCGCAATAACGACAGTTTTGTTACTGGGAGTACGAAAATCGTTACCACAAAGACATGATAAGTTTTCTTATGTAATATGGACTTTTTGCCAAAGAGAAAAAGGTCTCGATGCATAATTGTCTCAAACTATAATAGGAAAGGGTAGTATTTCAGCTGAATAAATATAATTACTGCCAAACAAGTGTACCGATCAGTTGTTACGGAACGGACTTGGAATCGTTATTGCAAGGAATCCTTACATATTTATGGATTCTTGGTACCACAAATGAATGAATTGTATCACTAGTCTAACGGAGATATTTTGGCAATCACCTTGGAATGTCGTATGAAGGATACATTGCTAGATTAATTGACAAGATTTATTCTAAATGATCGTTCTGAAATGACCTTTCCTCAATATCGGAGAGACAATATACACTATTTCTTTTTAAGGTATGAATCTGTATATCTTTGTTCCATGGGTTTTGAAGAAATTATTTTTTGAATGTGGTCATGGCAAAGTAGTTCCTGATGCTATAGGGGTGCCGTGGAAAGACAAGAAGATTTTTCTTAATTTTCAAGGCAATTTACATTGTATTGATTCGTATCGTGCATGTAATCTTGCAATCACGACATTTCCTCCCGAAAAAAATGGATTTTTTGGTCAATATTATCTTATCTAGGCAAACAAGAAGTTAAGAAGATAACATTTTCCAATTACTTTTTTTCTTTTTGTTTTGGTTTGGGTTTTTTTCGACTATCAGTTTAAGGACACTCAACGTCTTACAACCGTGTAAATCCGTCTAAATTATTATGTGAGCTATCTTCCAAAAAAGAAATAATAACAACAACAACAAATCATCTTCGTATATTGCTAAAAGGATCGAACTCAATCAGTATGCCAAGAGTGTACAGTCAGACTATGGTCGAGATTTTTCGCTCATAAACGATTTACTATACCTTGAATGTTTTTTACTTGAATTTTCATATGTTATTATTTTCCCAATGTGATATTTTATGGTTTGACGAGAAGGTTTAAGACATTCCATATTTTTCTTTTTTCGTCATATTTGTAATTGCTCAACTTTCTTCGGGTCTTCTATTTTTTTTTACAAAGAAGACTATGTTTTTACTTCCTAATTTACGAACACTTAGGTAAGAGATTTGAAGTAAATGCTGATTACCAGCTCTGACTCCGTTTCCCTTGCTATCTATTCATCTATATTGTACGCACAAGTTAGATTTTCATAAACTTATTTTTGTAGTCTTCAACAGCTTTCACGTTGTATATTTTTATGCTAGGTATCCACTGCCGATCAAAACAACTGGACCAAGCAGAATCAAGCGATCGAGTACAGATCGAACTCGATCGCCATATGTGATCGGGAATGGTCATGGTATTCGAACTTTATCCGAACCACTTTGTCATCTTTTTCTATTTGTTTAAATATAAGAGAAATATTTGTGTAAGATTGGGTAGAAAGTTGATCGAAAAGCGATCGTGTATTGATCGGAGAGGCATTCGACCATATCATGAGTCAATCAATCTGGAGATCGAGTGAGATCGGATTAACATCTTTATATCGATCACATAGCATTTTACTCAAGTGGCTCCCAACCACATCTCGCTCAACTCGATCTGTGCTTTATATGTTCATTCGATCAAATAGGCGATAGAGGTCGGCTTGATCGAGTAGAGACCGAGAAAAGTCTTTAAGTCGGGAATAATGGGCGAATTTGAGCAGTCAGTGCGATCGATTTGACTTGATCAGCAGTTGTAAAATAGCATAAAATTTAAAGTTTTTGAAAGGATTTAACAAAGTGACTTTTACAATTAAATGTATTTATTTTTTACAATTGCATTTATTTTAATATTTAATGACCATATAGGCCAATACAATGTAAGAAACGGAAAAAAATATTTAGATATAAGTCCTCACAGTAATGGTAAATGGCATTCCAATAACTAAGACTTTTTTAATACAAACTGCAGCATGGTTCAATAAAAATATGTGTTTTGATGGTAAAATTGGTATGTTTTTCAACCTAATTATTTGAAGTTTGAATAAAATAGTGAAATTAATTTTTTTCTGTTTATTTAATAAAATAGCGAATATTGTCCTTGCAATAACTAATATGCCCTCGATGTAACGATGCACTTTCAGCAAATTATTTCACAAGAAAGGTGTTACACTAACTTTATTGTGCCTGAAATACAAGGAGAATAACATTTTCTAGAGTCTAAAGTACATGCACATACATTGTTTCTTAGATAGAAGCTTTATTACATTTGATACAGACCAAATTCTCCATTTAATTAAGAAAATACAATACTACATTGAAAAAAAATCCAAGCGAATCATTTTTGGAAATCGACTTGAACATAAGTCCTTCAGTTTGGCTTCTTATTCTCAAAAAAGCATCCTTTGAAATGATCTTAAAACTTGCAAATCGAATTTCTGAAAGAAAATGTGGTTGTTACAGCGAGGACATTTTATTGAGACCATATATCTATGAAAGACGATCTCGAGTATTTCCATGCGCATCGGAATGTTCCCGTTAACGTCATTCATTGTTTTAAATGTTGTACTTTCATCCTGAACCAAAAGTTCACAGAATGAATTGGAAATAAAATTGAACCTTTTTTTTCAGATTTCCACGAAAATAAATTTTGGCTCATATAAATACCGTACATATTAAAAATTTCGGAAGGTTTTTTTTTTCACCAGGTTCGGTCTTGCTCACCAACGTTAAATGTAATTCGTTTCACGCTAATGCACTATGTACAAATGTAATGAATATGTGATTTTATGCTACGATATGCCAAAAGGAGTGCAGTGAGTGTAATTTCGTATCGATAACTCATCCAGCACGTGAGGCATACGTAAAACACTAAAAATGCTAAATCGCAAACAAGCCGAAAATTCGTGCGTCATATGTGATTTCTTCATCAATATATCGTTTGTCAGTAGTCTTGAGATGAGTCGTAAAAATTCCTTTGTGGTGGATGGTATACTTTTCGAGATATTCAAAATTTAAAAGCGCACACTTTCTTTTTGAACTGAGTATTCAAACAAACATAACATTACACAAAAATACAATAGAATTTACAATGACCGACAAAAAATGAAAAGAAAAAGAAGGAACAATCCATGCATGAATGCATGCAAATCTATACTTCTAATATCAATCAGTGGAACATTGCTAATTAAATGACAAAAATGTCGTAACTGTGGCCTAAATATACCCCAGTTACGACACCCCAGTCATTATTAACAACGCTTATTCATTTCATATTGAAAATTGTAGCTAAGTACATTCATATTCACATAACATTCTGTGATAACATACTGTAGAAATTCTTGTCATTCGAATAATGCTATTGATGCATTATTGTCATTATTCATGATCATAGCATTTGATGAAACGCAGGATATATATAGGATATTTGCTTGGTCTACCTGAGCAGTATTTTCAAAATATTGCGCAAGTCCACCAAGCATATCGATCAGCTGTTCTTGAGGCGTTTTCTGAAGTAGGCTTCTGTAATGACGTTGTCCCATAACATGACAAATAGAGCGCCAGAGTTGCAATCTTATGGCGTTATTATAAGTACAGAAACTAAGCTTGTGCAATGTACATTTGTCAACAACTTTTTGGCATGTATTACATATATGAGGGTTCTCATAAGAACAAAGCATGCAAAGTATATAATTTGCAGTATACATGTAGCCCTTCCAGATACCGGTATAAGGGTCACGAATACGACGCCAAATACCGGAAACGTCGTTTTGTGAAAATAAAACTTCAAACTGTGCGTTTGTTATCTTTGAGCCTACACTTTGGTGTAAAATAGAATCCTGTTTTTCATGAACCTTATATTTTACAATGGACCGCCAGGCTAATTTTGGCGGGAAAAATGAAGTACGCATAAAGTGCTCAAAATATCCAAACAGACCGTACTTTGACAGAGTTATACAAATATCGGGAATGAAACCACGCTGTGCACAAGAATAACTATTCAGATATCTTACTGATCTGTGAACAAAAATACTTTTTGCGAGATAATTAGATGATAATTTGCATAATTGACCAAGAAAAATCAATTTTCTGTAATCTATTTCTGCAGCAATCGGCATCGCGCCGATAGATGCGCGAGAGACTGCATTATTACATTTTCTGGGTAGTTTTTGAATAGTTTTAACGCAAAATGAATGAGCGCGCTCTAATTTAAGACTATTTGTGCGGGAAATGCCACTCCATAGCTCACAACAGTATAATGCAGAATTTAAAACGACTGATTTGTACATGTACATAGTACGTAGAGCTATCGGATTAAAGTTTCCGGATTGGAGTATGCTAAGAGTCTCACCTCGAAGTCGTCTGCATGCTATATTAACATTTTCATCGATTGAACATGATTGTTCTAGAATAGTGCCTAAATGTTTATACTGTTCAACTTCGTCAATAGGATCATTTCCCATAAACCATTGTCTATTCGCTCTTAAACGGCTTTGCTTACTTTCTCCAAAAACGATAACAGAGCATTTGGATGGATTATAATCAAATCTCCATTTTAATGAATATTGATAACAGATGTCGATCATCTGATCTAATCCTGATTTGGAAAGGCTTACAAGAGTCATGTCATCAGCAACTGATGGACTACTTACATCTATATTAAAAATACAAAGGCCTAGATTCGAGTTTTCTAACCCCTTAATAAGACAATCCTTTACAAGCGTGTATACACATTCTATTTTTACTTCAAAACGAGACAAGGTCAAGGTCAATGAGACACACCTCCGCGGTATTAACACGCCGTCCAACCGGCTGTGTCGATGACTGTGACCTTATTTGCGAGGGATACGTGTAAAGGTTTATTTTGTACAAGCACTGAACATTTATACGCGTATTTATCAACTATACGAGGGACGTTCAATTAATTTTGGAACTGGGGTTATATAAGCCATAGTTATGTCGCAATTCAATTTTAAGTTTCTTCAATCCTTCGAAGTAATCCTCTTTGACACCCACACACTTCTAAAGTTTTGAGATCCATTACTTATATGCCAGTAAATGGGCCTCTTTTGGAACACCCCGCAGACACTGGAAAATTGCACTGCACATGGAACATGAAGGCCTATACCGACGGCCAGAAGCTGTTTTCGTCATCATGGGGAACACAAAGCCCGGCTATAAGGGTGGATGAAGACGCTGTGCAGCATGACTGTGTCTCTTTCAGAAAGTCTTGGACAAGATGACACCTGTGGACAGCTCCGTTGTCGTGGATTTGGTACATGCCTCTTTAGTCAACCCTAGACCTGCTCGTTTTGTGATATTTTTTTACTTGAAAGTTGTACTATTTGAAACAGTAATTTGAACAATACACCCGTTACATTTGAAAATTACCGCGTACAAAACTTTTGCCGCGCTTTTAATTTGTTGGCTATTACGGACATTTTCTGATCTTTTCGCAACTATTGGTTGCTAATGACACGCTATTGGTGCTCACAATAGAATAGTATTGTTCAATCATATGTATAAAGCTCAGAAAGCCCACATCTGTTGCATTAATCGATTAATTGATTTTTCAAAGTATATTTTGCACGGGTCGCTCTGTGTCCTTTAGGCAGCAGGTGGGGGACCCAATGAGCATAAACCTTTCTGTGTTTCAACTTTTTCGTCAAAATTGTATAACATGTCCCCGATGAAAAACCAACTTTATCTGCTATTTCTTGCACATTGAACCATGCGTCTTGTTCAGTCATGTCGGAATCTACAGCAACAATTGCTTTGGTACTAGCTCTACCCAGGTTGCCTGAGAGTGGGGCATCATTCAGGCAAGTTTTACCAATTTTATTTTTCATTATCTTCATAAAAACTGGCGTATATTCAACGTTCGAATGTCCACAAATCTGATATAGTTCATTATGTGTTACAGATATTTCAAAGCCAATGCGACTTTTAATGTAGACCCGTACATCCTACTTCAGTTCGTTTTCCATTTTGCGCATAGCGAAATAGCCAGTGTATATGACTGAAACAACTTAAAAGTTCAATAATTTTTTAACTAGTCAACCAATTTGTCTCAAATTTCGACCAAGTATAGAGAGTATATTTCCCGTCAAATAACCGCGAGCACCACTAGTTCTATAGAACCATGAGGTATGGTGGACCATTAGTACCACTTTTAATTGAACGCCCCTCGTAGAATACCAAAGATCCTTTCGTTTATTTACAAAAGTAAATTAATTTGACCTACCATGCACATGACATCAGATGCCGAATCTGTCTTCGCAAACTTTCGACGCAGTCGGTTGTGCGGTGTGTTGAATCTCGCTGAGCACAGATGACGTTCCTCTGGCGTAATTGATTTTTGAAGATTGGGCATATGTAGCCGTTACAAAACAAAAACAAGGAATGGTATGGTATTACCTCTGATGTAAGTGAGCGACATCAACATATCAAAGAGCAAATGCCATCAAAGAAAACTTGAATTGCGTCAAATCCTAACCGACTATAATTCTATGAAAAATGTCGCGCGTGCGCATACGAGAACTTGTTTACTTGTTTAAAAGGAATGCTTTTAAGGCAAAAGAGAGAACAGTGCCCGGTCTCCAATCCAATCATCTGATTTTGTCCAAGTTTTTATCACGCATAAAATCCTTAAATACGATCAACTGTTTTCGAATACAATTATAAAAGTCATTGCCTACCGCTCATGAAAGGGCATTGACTCTAGTAGGACCTACTATACTAGTCAAAACTTCTAACCGGCCACTTACTTTTTGTAACAAATGACATATTCAGTAACGGGATAACCACAATCGTTGTTTTTCATTGAATAGAATAACCATTTTTGAAGTGAAAAAGATGAAAATGTTACCGATATTTTGTTTCGAATGTTTAAGAATTGACACAAGTTCCAACATATCCCTTATTTCGATTTTCATCGATTTTAACATTGGTGGGTGGGGTATTTTGCTGAAAATTTGTTCACATCAGGGCTTTATTCAATACAATTAAATTCTTCTTTCGAGAATAACGATTCTTTATCGATTGACTTGCAATGTTGATAGATAGATTTAAAGAATATCGAAATTTTATTTGATCTTAAATCAGAATTTCTGTCGAATTTCGCAGTTTTCATTAGTTTTGAAAATGGGGGTTCTTATGTTTCATGTTATGCCAAAGAGAAACATTAGCTTTTCCACACACAACGTGTGAACAAAATGATCCTTAAATGACCACCCTTTCCATGGAAGTAAACCTCTTACAAATCAGATTATTGTACATATTTCAAAATTGCGCAAAACAAAGTGGCCGGTTAGGAGTTTTGACTAGTATATTACTGCTAGGTTGGACAATTTGGTGTTAAATCTAAAGGTCTCAGAACTCAATGAAATCATTAAAAGCAATATAACTGCAACAGAACACTCGATCGAGTTATGAATGAAAATGGTAAGTGGGATGCTAGTCACTAAAACATTGTTATACTAGAATGGAATTACTAGTTGCCACACATTAAAAGCAGTGAATTTTGTTCTTAAAATAGACTAGGTTTAACGTTATGCTTTGATAAACCGTCTGTGTTGTCATAAATCTCGTATTGTCCAGCAAGATTAACCCAGGACATCTGCATAATATAATGACCCAACTTCGGCTATGTTTTGTTAAGACACTCAACTAACGGACATTGCGCACGAAAATTAAGTTGTCCCTGGTTAATTTGGGTGGACATTAACTACGGCTTGAGTCAAGCCGTAGTTGAGTCGTTTTCAAAATTCGCAGGTTTTCTTGTCCACGTGTGATAACTTGTACATTTAAGTAATCAAATAAACATTAATGTTAAAAATGAGTCCATACCAATGTAATTGTGTTGATTAAGCATAAAAATATAGCATGTTACATGCTTTAGTGAGATATTTTACATGTTATATGGCCTGAAATGTGTAAATTTGCTTTGTCCCACTGCTACCCTCATTGGTTTTGACCAGCAAAGATAACTACTTTTAACCGTAATTGAAAAACTTTTTTGGGTTAGTTTGCATGACAATATGTTAAACTACACTTTGAATATACCAGTTACCCAAATTATATTATGTAAATGCTATAAAATCATCATATATCCTTGTCCCACAGATTTTTGCCTTTGGTGTTCCAGTGTCTAAAAGGTCAGAGAAATGCAATCTTTATTAGATGTAGACACAAATCATGTACCTCCTTTTGAAAAGCTATCGTAGGCTCATACATTACAATTGAAAGAGGAAGCATTTATTTTGTGTCTTGTTAATAAATTGAAAACGAAGGCAGTCAACTTGTACAGTACTTTTTTTCTTTGTCTTTGGGATGACGCACTTTATAATACTTTGCAAGGTACCTTTTTATTAGATATTTGTCCGGTATATCTGACTTAAAGTACAGTAAATGCTTTCAATAGTAGATTTAACAAATACCCGATTTTCACTTATATTTTTGCAAATTAGTGTGAAATTGTCCTTGGTGTTCCAGTCCTTGGTGTTCCGGTCTAGGCACTGGAACGCCAAAGACAAAAATAAAATGGCACTGACATATGTCAGATTGCATGGATCAGATAGATATTATTAAAATAAGGTAACATACCAAATTTCAGCTTTGTTCGTGTAATAATTTTAGAGAAAATGCCAAATCTAGGTTTCGCTCGATGTTTTAAGTAGAGTTTCATGTTAAGGGTTGAAAATGACTTTTTGGGAATGTCTGAATGAATGGAGCATAAATATATCATTGAACAATCGTTACTTACCAAATGTTAGCTTTCTTTGTCCATTGTTTTAGAGAAATGCCAATTCAAAGTTTTGAAATGACGGGCAGGCTGACAGACAGTAAATGCTAGAACAGTAATTACCAAACATGTTTTATATTAGTGCATTAAAATCCTAAGTTATTACACATTAACTATATCTCTCAATCTAATTGAAATATAGATCCTATCTTTCAGTAGGATCTAACGACGACCCGTTGAGGGTCATCTTCTGTGACCTTTCTTTGGACCAATCAGATTTTACTTTGGAAAAGCTGAAAGATTTTTCGCATGCGCACGGGCATGCGCACTACCGTGCACACTACACTTCCGTTTCTAACGATAACTAGTAGCCATGGACGCCTCCAGTGTGGTGATTTCACTACAAAGACAAAGACCAAAGTCCGTTAATTTTGAGAGCAAAGACATGGCATTTATGAAGCAGATAGTCTTCTGCATGGCAGCAACAGTTCAACACGATAATCACGCCAACCCGAAACAAAGCGATGTTAACTTATAAACGTATAACGTCAGTGGGGAGTCAAAACCTCGTAACTACAGCTTTTTCAAGCTGTTGTTACGGGGTTTTGACTACCCATTCATGATAAACTATATATTGGCAATTTGAATCATTGTAAAATAGATTACCAATTAGCTCAGTCGGTAGAGCGTCCGACCCATGAATTTGTTGACCAGGGATCGATTCCCACCTTGGCTTCATATTTTTTCCTACTATGTATTTTATATTTTTCAAACTAAAAGTTTCTAGAAATTACGGATAAAAACATAATTGGTAATTGTATTTTTATTTCGATTTTGCAATTTCTAGAATAATTTGGTATGGCAAAATGTAATAAAGATGATAAAAAAATAGGGGGACAAAATATGAAGTCGGCACGAGGTTCGATCTTCTAATCTACTGCTTCCAAGTCGGCAGCTCTACCAACTGAGCTAATCTGACTACAACTGACATTGTATACCAATTGTCAATATATAGTTTATATAGTTTATTTATGTTCAAAGTTACACACCGCTCTACTTCGGGTTAGCACAATGATCGCACAAAACTGCCACTTAGTACAGTGCCAAAAATATACCGAAACCTACCCACTTCATTAATAAATGCCATATCTTTGCTCTCAAACTAATGGACTTTGCTCTTTGCTCGGTGTCAAGCGCGTGTCTATCGACCGCAGCCATTTTGGTGTTGTTGTCAGGGACAACAGACCTGCGTTTGCAACGAGCGTTTTGATTGGTTGGTGTAAAAATAGAAAAAATGGAAATTCCCAGGTCACAGAAGATGACCCCTAATGCTCGATCTTCAGATGTAACATTATGAAATTATGTTATCTGGATTCATTCAGATTGCTATATCTCTTTGCATTCCTATATCTTTCGGCTCATGCCGTGTTACTGAATTCATGTCTTAAAGGAGGTTGGATTTTACTATCAACTGGAGGTTAAGCTTGGACTTTTCATTGGCATTTTTATTTGTCAAGCGTTCTGATGTACGTTGCGGGAAGCGGAATCACATGGGACAAATATTAGCTGCCAGTTTCAACCTAAATCAATGCAAAATAGACATTTTAAAGCAAAGAAAATAGATGATTTTCTTTGGGGTTATGTTGATGTCTTTGGTGTTCCGCTAATGTCTTTGGTGTTCCGGTAATGTTGAATTCATTTTCCAAGAAAACTGATCAAGCAAATGCATCAAAAGTACTAGTTATATAAAGCAAATTGGACATACTAATTTTGACGATTGAACTTTTCTTGACATTTGGACTCAAATAAGAAATTTTGAGACTAAAATGTTTGATTTTTTCCAACTTTAGCAGACAAAGATACTTTCCTGTAAAGTATTATGTAATTATGCATCCAAAACGATTCTTTTATATTATTTATTAGCTATTGACCTTTTAAAATGTAATTTGGTGAAAAAAAATGTGAAATATCTTTTAATCTATATTAATTTCATACCTTTATTTAACCGGAACACCAAAGACATTTTTATACGGAACACATGGTTAATAACCGATTAAGAAGCTACACACCAACAATCCAGGGTGGAAAATGATTTGAAACATGTTATTAATAATCTAAAAACAAATTGAGAACACAAAAAATACAATATTTGACAATTATTTTTCATGATTTACTGGTCTAAAAAACCTGCGAATTTTGAAATTGACTCAGTTACGAGATTTTATAACAACACACACGAAATACGATTGTTTGTCCGAAATTACGTCACAGTTAACTGGATAAAATCGTTCCCTATTGAAATACGTTTCAGTATGAACACATGTATCTTGGAGTTCTGAGTAATGAGTTAACCCTTTCCCAAAAGTCAAAAATTTCGGGATGATCCAATTTGAAATTGCTGCAGACGACAGAATGGGTGTTGTTAAAGAAAAGAAATGTGTACAAAATAACCCAGAAAATATTGAGACAAAAGGAGGAAATGCTGATTATCAGCATTTTCTTCTTTGTCTCAATGTTTTCTCAAGCCTCTCACAATAAGGACGTCCAAACCAGGCCCTGGTTTGTCTAAAAAACTTAAGTAGGCTATATTCTCACGAGAACATGCTCAACTTTAAAGGGATACCCTCCAACGTTGAAGGGTATTCGATTGAAGTTCACGTGGATTCCGTGCAATTTGAGCACGGTGCTCAGATTTGAGCATGAGAACGTACTTAAGTTTTTTCGAGAAACCGCGGCCTGGAGTGGTACTCAACGACCAGTCTAAATCTCAGAATACATTTAAAATCACACAACAATCGATCTGATTGGTCGAGACATACCTCTCGTCCAATCAAATGGCTTGTTATGTAATTTTGCTTTAAAAGATAATCGATTTAGAAATTTTGGAGAATACTGGAGAGTACTGCCCATGGTGTTCTGTTTCGGAAGGAGTTAAAATAGCCAAGAATAACAAAACAAAGATACTTACGTAATCATTGCTGCGTCCATACAACCCCGCGTATTGCACGACACTGTCACAAAATATCCCCCGTTTGTACACCAATAGTTGTAAAGAACAAAGGAAAACTATCACAGAAACGATAGAAATAACAAATCTTCGGTACTGCTTCATTTCACACGAGATTCGTCGGCCTAAAAACTTTTTTCCAGTTCATCAACTTTCGAAAGGGAAGCATTAAGGTAGTCTATCCATAATGAGATTCGCGCGACGTCGGAGTCATTCGGGCGCGGTCGAAAACATTCGGCGGTGGAACTTTCCACTGCCGAATGTTTACGACCGCGCCCGAATAGGTTCGGATACGTAACTACGCCGCTCCAAAGTAATCCGATGTTTTGTAACTCTCAAAATGGCCACATTACGGGTATCATACCTTAATGTATCCACTTCACAAAATACTGTAAGACAACAAAATCACACGTATAACGGGACTTCATGATCGAGTGTTCGTTGAACACTGTTTAAGAGAAAATCCGTTTTGCACGGGATTTCTACGCGTATCTAAACGGACATTTGTGATTGATTGATTGATTGATTGATTGATTGATTGATTGATTGATTGATTGATTGATTGATTGATTGATTGATTGATTGATTGATTGATTGATTGATTGATTGATTGATTGATTGATTGATTGATTGATTGATTGATTGATTGATTGATTGATTGATTGATTGATTGATTGATTGATTGATTGATTGATTGATTGATTGATTGATTGATTGATTGATTGATTGATTGATTGATTGAGGTTCTACGCCTGTTTCAACTACTGCATATTGAGCAGAGGCCGAGTTGATCGAGAATGGTCTAAATCTACCCGATTAATACTCGATTGCTTCCCGATCAATTTTCTACACGATCGCACAAGACAAGTAAAAACAATCGTGTAGGAATCGCGATCGATGCAGACCTCGATCTGTTCTAGATTGCTAGATCGGGCTTGATCAAGTTGATCAGATCGGCAGTGGGGACCTAGCATTAAGAATAAAACTAGATCTAATTTAGTTTTGTTGCTCTTGTCACCTTCAATTTATACTCCTCACAAAAAGTTAAGCAACAAAAGTAATTCTCTCAATATTCTTTTTATACATGCGGAAATTTTTGCACAGATTTGTTTTTCGGACAGCCATATCTATGCTTAAACACACTTAAAAGAATACAGAATGTTATCGTCTCCAAAAACAGCTATCACGTGATTAGAACACACTCACCCCCAAAACATGCATGCAAAATGTGTCGCATATACGGATTTCAAACTTGGCATTAGCTCCGTATGTGCTTAAAACGCATCAATTTGACAACTTTGATGTCATCAACATTTGAATCATGCCAATACGTCACTTGCCTCCAATTGAAGTTGCTCAAATTGTTGGAATGCTACAGGGTGGGGCAACCAAGACTGCTGCTGCCATTCACTTTAAATTTCATCGCAGTATTGACTGAAGAGCAATAACCCGATACAATCAAACTGGACAGATGTCAGAGAGACCACATCCAGGTCGTCTAAGAGTAACAACACCTTGTGAAGACCGATATGTTGCAACCTTAGTCCGTAGGAACTGGCTTACAACGGCCAGATCGCTGGAAAATGATCTCCAAAGGGTGTCAGGAAACAGAATTTCCATCCAAACCGTGAGGAACATGTTTAACACAGAAGGTCTAAGGTCCTGGATACCACTTCAACGGATCAAACTTCCCCAAAAACATCGACGGCAAAGATTAATATTGGAACATCAACATCAAAACTGAGGGTCACTCGTTGGCGTCACAAACTCTTAACTGACTCGTCAAGATTCTGCCTCGATTCTAATGATGGTATGCCACGTGTGTGGAGAAACGGTAATGAACGGTTTGCCGACTGTAACATCGCTGAACACGACGAATATGAATTGGGAGTTTGATGGTCTGGAGAGGTATCAGTGTTTGCCACAGAACAGAGCTGGTTGTCATCAGACGAGGTTCAATGACTGGTGTAAGGTGCATTTACGAGATCATCACGCCTGTTATCATCCTTCTGGCACAGTAAACAGACCCAACTGTTATGTTAATGGATGGTAATGCCCGTCCCAATCGGTCTGGAATTGTGACTGAAGTTCTGTGGACCAACAACATCAGACATATAGACCGGTATGCTACGTCTCTAGACCTTAATTAGATAGAACATGCATAGGACATTCTTTGAGGGCGTGTCTATGGTCAGCATGTTCGCCGACAGACTCTGGATGAACTGCAACAGGTCTTGCAGACAGAATGGAGGATCAATCCACAGCGAACATTAGACAGACAAATCTGCTTGATGCCAAGGTGTGTTCGGGCGTGTGTTGAACATCGTAGGGGTCATACCAGGTACTTGATGCTCGATCATGGCCTGAAGTGGCCGGAAAACAACTTTTTACACATTCTGAACTGCCGGCGAGTGACGTTTTGCACCATTGTTTCGTCGGGACGGTTTTCGGGGATCTGTAACTGTGATATTGTTTGAAGATTTTCTCAATCATTTAACGTAATTTGTGTAATAAGACCCCAACTTTGTATTGTATAAAACATAGATCATTAGATGTGATAAAGCACATTTGAGAAAGAAAAACATCTTTGTTGCTTAACTTTTTGTGAGGAGTATATAAAATGCGCTAACAATTTAATGTAAAACATAAGTAAACGCTAAATTAACCATTTCCAAATAAACCCTGCCTTTAGCGCCCGCGATAGAAATAGCTTGAGACAACTTTGAAACAAAAGAAGAAAACGCCGATGCTCCTTTGCACATACATTGTAAGCAAACCAAATCTGACACAACATCTATTTGTCGCCTGCAGCAGCTTGCAACCGGCTAAATTATTGACGTTTTTTTGAAAACTTGTATCTATTATAGCGTCGCTTTTCAACGAAAACCCCGTAACTGCAGCTTATTTAAGCCGCAGTTACGAGGTTTTCTTTGAAAAGCAGCGATATTCTTCAGTGGAAAGGTAGATAATTGTCAAACGGTTTGAGTCATAATTTTGCACAAGTTGTCTCCTCTGTTCATTTTATCACGAATACCATAGGCCAGTTTAACCAAATCACTTAACCATTTCCCATCGACAATAATTTAGGACTATCCTATTCAAAGGTTGCTTCAGACAAAATAAATGTCAACAAAGGTTGGATTTTTGTGGAATATAGCATGGAAAAAAATTAGGCAAAAGGACAAAATGGTGATTATCAATATTTTCTTCTTTTGCCTAAATGTTTCCCCAAACCGAGTCTATTAGGGACATCAAAACCAGGCCTTATTTTGGTAAGGAATTACTTTAAGACATATTTTTGACTTACAAACGTCTTACGAAGTTCTTAAAGGGGCTCGTGCTAGGTTTTTCATGGATCAGAACAACATGGAGACAGAGTTCGCATTGTTGTGTGGTGCAGTGCATTATGTGTGGCCAAAAAGAAAGGACTTTCACCGCTGATACCTAATTTTTCACTATCTATCAAGGGTCAGTTTCCCATAAATGTTACTACAAATGCAAATGGCGGGTAAGCCAATTATATACAGATTTGATATAGACAGACTAAAGAACTTCATTTGAATTTTCGTTTGACAGAAATAATCTAGCTATGCAGGTTGAGCATTCAATACGATATTTCTTTAATATTTTTTTTTACCTCCGGCAACCTAGCATGGGTCCCTATAAAAGAACAAAAACATTACTAATGAGCTGATTATTTGGTGATACATTATTCTTATCCCAAAGTAAGTAATCGGTAGGACCAAAATATGTCTTACATGTTTTGATGAAACTGACCCCAGGTTCTCATTTTCCTTCGCTGTTATCAAAAGAACCATGATTGAAAGCCATAACAGACGACAATCTGCTTTCAGGTTGTCATGCACAATCACAATGTATGCTACAATCTGATATGGTCGAAACTTGTCGCATTCGTGTTGTGAAACAAATTAAGAACCATAGAAAGAGCTACAAATAAATAGGAACTAATGCTTTTCAAAATACAATATTTAGTTCACAAACCCTAAGTTGTGGGTATTTATTTGAATTGCTCATTCGATTGAAGTGAATACCAACAACCTACGGTTTGGATTTGAAAGAACAATTTTATAATGTTTTCGCCACCACTTATTATTTCGGACTGACTGATTTGACGCACCACTCAATCCTATTTTGACTTAATCACTACGCAGTGCGCATAACTCTGAAATCCTGTCGCCAAAGAGTAACAAGCAGAAAATTGCAAGACAAACTACAAAAATAAAGTTTACCTTTATGTTAGGTTCCCACTGCCGATCTGTTCAACTCGATCAACATGACCTCCTAATTTCCCCGATCAAGCCCGACCAAATGTCTGTTCACGACTTCTTCTCGATCTCTAGTCGATCTAACTAGACCCCCACCCGAGCACTCCCGATCATTTCCCGATTGAAGCCCGACCATCTTTTCGATTTCTTCCCGATCACCTCGACCTTAATTCGAGCCCTACACGACCAAGACCCGACCATCTCGATCTATACACGACCAGATCAAACTGATTCTATTCTAGGTGTTCTGAATGAAAATCTTTCTGCAGTGTTTGTGATTATCACATATTCATAATGATTTCATAATATTGCCGGTTTAAACATATACATAATTTAAATGTGACGTAAATGTACTTTTAGCTATTGACTCACCCTTAATCTGATTGTATATAAAGATTATTGTATTATTTTAGGCATTAATTACGGTTATTTCAATCGTACGTGTTATGTCTTAAGTCAGAGAATAACATGAAACACCGTTTCCGATAATTTTCAAAAATTATGTTAAGATAATCTGCGTGGGATCTAGTGCTGTTTGTACACATTCATTACCACACGACCTAGTGTTCCCACTGCCGATCAGATCAACTCGATCAAGCGATCGAATACAGGTCGAGCTCAATATGCAAGGGTGGTCGGAAAAGGTCGAGGTGATCGAAATTGATCTGCATCGCTCGGGCTTCCTACTCGAGTTTTTTTGACATGCAAAAATAGTCGAGTGCGATCGAGTACAAGAATAATCGAGAAGCGATTGTTTATTGATCGGGTAGAAGATCGACCTTATCGAGAATCACTCGGGTCTGGAGATCGAGTATGATCGGGATGATAATCTGTATTCCGAACGTGCACTCGATTACCTCGACTTGTACTCGAGTAATTTCCGACCACATCCCCATCAACTCGACCTCTGATTCATCTGTTCACTTGACCAAATCGAGTGAAGAGGTCGGGTTTGATCGACTAGAGATCGAGAAGAAGTAATATGGTCGGGTTTGATCGAGGGCATTTATGGGATCGAGTAGATCGAGTTGATCCGCTACCATAGAGCAATTGGAAGCACTCGATCACCTCGACTTGTACGAGTAATTCCCGAACGCTTTCCCGATCAACTCGACTTCTGCTCCATCTGTTTATCCAATCAAATCCCAGTAAAAGATATCGACTCGATCACACTCAATCTTTACACGAGTTATTGTCGATCAGTTCGATCTTCTAAACGATCGATACTCGAGCAACTTCCCGATGTGCTTTCTACTCGATCGCCACACGGATTTTTTTGACGTGTCAAAACAAATTGGCAGGATTGCCGATCGATGCAGACCATACTCGACCATCTCGACTAATCCCGATCACCACTGCCGACCGACCTCGATCGCTTGATCAGGTTTGGTCGAGTTAATTTGATCGGCAGTGGGAACCTAGCATTAGTCTCAATTTTATCGAATAAATAATTCAAATCTGATTATTCATTTTATTTGAAGCAAGCGCGTGATGCAAATATACCACGTGTATGCATTTTAAGGGCGCTGACATTTTGAATCCTTGTTAGCCCAGAATGCCAAAATGAGATAGATGATAATCGACCTTAGCGGCATCTTTTGGTAGATATTGAGACGTTACTTGTAGAAAAACGTTTGGGAAGAGTTCATGTAAATAAGAATTTACTGATGACCCGTATTCTTTTCTTTTGCGCCATTTTAGCTCCAAAGTCCGTAAGACCATCAAGCTATTGTCATGGCGGTGTGTGCGCCATTTTGAATGTTAAGCAAAATATTGAAAACATTGAAGTAAACGAGTAATTACTGATCACCAGCACTTTCTGCCCCTCTCATTCAATGTTTCCAAAAGCAGTTTCTACCAAGGTTGTCAAAATCAGCTCTTGTTTGGGAAAGGAATTGCAACAACTAGTAGATCTGAAGGTCTTGAGTCGCTCCACATGCCTGAGATTTTTTTTCATATTTAATCCAAGTTTTTTTTATTAGTTTGTTCAATACATGTGGTTCTTAGAGCAAGGAGAAAGGAAAGGGGGGGAGTTCCAGATTAGCATGATACTGGCGATATGAACAGATATACATAGATCTCTAGTTCATAAAATCGCTAAATGAAGAATCAAAACTTAAATTACATAAAGATATAAGCATGTCGTATGTATTTTTTATCTTTAGCTAAATTGTAACTCATTCCTACACACAGACACTTTTTGAAGCCCCACAAGATAAAGGCTTTGGAAACTCTGAGGAAAAAGAAGATATTGATTAATTTTCCAGAATATTGTCTACCTCAAAAAGACAAAAAAATGTAAAAGTCTATTGACATGAAATTACTGTCGGAAAGGTCTTAGAATTTAGATTAGACTAATTTTGCCCTCTGGTAACGGGTTAACGTGTTTCACATTTTTTTTTGAAAGTCACAAAAATCCATAAACAACACAACGATTGCATTCGCTATGGTCCACTTTTTTGTTTACTTTAAGTGGCATTTCACATTTATTTTTTCACATTTTACTTTTATTCTTATCTGAAAGAGCATATTTCTCATAAAATGTCAAGCCAGCATGTTGCACCGTTTGCGAGAAATATATATTTTTGTAATACAATTAAACAAATTGTTGTGGATTACACTTCAGATTGATATGGAATTTGTCATTTCTGTCTGAACTTTAAAGGTGTATTTTCGATTATTAATAACAATGTCAAAAAACTTATATAAGAATATTAGAATAACCAATCTTTGCATCAAGACATACTTTAAAAAATGAACTTTGAATGTTATTTCCCGTTTATACACTTTAAGACACTTAGTCTAACTCTCTACACTTCCCAGTACATCCTTAAGGGGGAGTGCTCCAGTTTTTCGGAACACTCGGTCATAACTGTAGACATTTTAATGTTTCGTACCAATATGTTTCGCTACCATATTTTCAATAATATAACACATCATAACAATTTACCATTTTCGACGGTAAAAGTGTATTTATTATGCGAAATTGATTTCCTCAAGATGGAAATCGATTATTTAAAGCAAGACAGTCGTAAGTGTTTATGCAGTTACCACTGTTTTGCGTCATTTTATTCATGTGTAGCTGATAAAAATTGCTGTAATTCACTAATAAGTGCGCTGACCTATACATTTTCTTTTTGGATTATTACCAGGACATGTTGCTTAATACAATTAGGGAGTTTTGTCAAATTCTATTATGTAGAACTTGAAGTATTTCCCAAAATATGCAAATTTTGACATAAAACACTCCAGCTTCGTTGATCTAACCGAACACGTGAGCATGCTGTTTCATACATTTACGCGTTTATAATAGCACATATTGTGGGTTTTCTGTTCTTATCAAATGTAAGACGTTACTTTAAATCCGTTTTCGGGACTAAACGATGATATACAGCATTTTATTAGCATTTTAGTGACCTTGGACAGGTGCAAGAAATTGTGAATTTTTTCGATGTAGGGGTACGTGATACGCATGCCTATAAAATTCAAACAAGATCGCCGACCATCCATTTTTATTTTATTTTTCAATTGGTAATAACATGTAATTTCAACATACAAAATATAAATAAATTCTATTATTGAGAAAATATTTAGGAAACTGGAGCATTCCCCCTTAAATACCCATGGACCTCTAAGAGATAGATACTGCAACCAGCAACCCTTTCAATTTCACACTTAACGTATACAACCCATCATTAGTTCCAAAGAGCCAGAGGCGAAATTTGAAAAGTGCCAGTATTCCTAAACTGTGTTATATTTCCATTCCAAATACGTTCAAACATAAGCATTTTGAACGGTTTAGAATTTTGAATTAATGCATAATTATGGAAATATTTGACAAAAACGTTATAAATTACCTCCCTTGCATATGAATATAGAGTAAACAGATATTTGTTGATTATTTTCTTCTCGAAGCATAATCTTGAAATCCGGCACGGTGAATAAACTTATTTGATGTGTATTTACAAGTGTGTGTAATTTGATGCAAGTCCCATGGCTAGAAAGTGGTGTTTTTAATGATGGGTCATATACCTTAACTCATTAAGTGGCTGGGTTTATTTATACCATATAAATGAGCCCTTAAACCAGGCGTTGAAATTCCGATCAATTTGAAATATACACTCATGCAAGATCTAACAGTTACAAACATTCTGTTGAAGTTTGCTCTTGATTGGTCAATAATTGTTAGAGTGAATCCTCCCCCCCACGCATACACCAAAACTGCTATTTTGACCTTCATGGGCAGATAACTACAGACTTTCTGGTTCAATCAAATTATTTCAGGAATCTGAGAAAGGTTCTCCCAAGGATCATTCCTGTGAAGTCTGATTGAAATCAATCCAATAGTTTTGAGAAGAAGATTTTTAAAGAAAAAAAGTTGAGGTCGCATGCACACACGACGGACACAGCGCCATGACAATAACCCGCTGGTCTGAAAGGCCTGAAATGATTGACATCAACAATGCAAACTTTTAATATTAAATAGAATATTCAAAACCTTGGTGGTAAAGAACAAATGACTGATCACCAGCACTTTCGTCTTTTCTTTCAATATTTCCAACACCATTTTCTACTCAGGTTGTCAAAACCAGCTCATCTTTTGGGAAGGATTGTAATTAAGTTATAAAACTTGTAACGAGTTAGCTTTAAAGGACAGCAGGCTAAAATTAGAAATCTATCACTAAAGGTGATAGAAATAACCCGCCACCACCTTTGTTCGGACACGCATTTTTGTTGAATCAGGGGCCATAAGTAAGAAATTAATCCATCCGATTTTCTTGGACTTATGTAAAATCAGGGACCATTACTCAGAAAGTGTCAGTCCAATTTGCGTACACATATACAGGTCCTAATGCACACTTGTGCCAAGTATGAAGCATATCAGACAGTAACTGTGGCAGGAGTTGTCCGGACAAGCATGTTTGGGTCAAATCAGGAGCCATAACTCAGAAAGTATCGGCCCGATTTTCGTGAAATTTGCGTCTTGCACATCTACAGGCTCTAATACACACTTATGCCAAGTATGAATTGAATCAGGCAGTAACTGTACGAGGAGTTGTCCGGACAAGCATTTTGTTCAAATCAGGGGCCATAACTCAGACAGTTTCGGCCCCATTTTCGTGAAATTCGCGTCTTGCACATCTACAGGTCCTCATGTACATCTGTGACAAGTATGAAGCATATCGGACAGGAACTGCAGGAGAAGGTGTCCGGAAAAGCATGTTTGAGTCAAATCAGGGGCCATAACTCAGAAATTATCGGTCCGATTTTCGTGATATTTGCGTTTTGCACATCTACATGCCCAAAGAAACACTTGTGCCAAGCATGAAGCAAATCGGACAGTAACTGTAGGAGGAGGTGTCCGGACAAGCATTTTTGGTCGAATCTGGGGTCATAACTCAGAAAGTATCGGTCCGATCTTTAAGAAATATAGATCTTGTACATCTACAGGTCCTAATGCAGACTTGTGCCAAGAATGAATCGAATCGGGCAGTAACTGTAGGAGGAGTTCTCCAGACAAGCATTTTTTTTGTCAAATCAGGGGCCAAAACTCAGAAAGCATCGGTCCGATTTTCTTGAAATTTGCGTCTTGCACATCTACACGTCCTAAATAACACTTGTGCCAAGAATGAAGCAAATTGTACAGCAACTGTATACAGGAGGAGCTGTCCGGACAAGCATTTTTGTTGTCGAATCAGGGGCCATAACTCGAAAAGTATCGGTCCGATTTTCGTGAAATTTGCGTCTGGCACATATAGGAGAAGTTGTCCAGACAAACCTTTTTGTTGAATCAGGGGCCATGGCTGAGAAAGTATCGGTCTGATTTTCGTGAATTTTGCGTCTTGCACATCTACAGGACCTACAGCACACTTGTGTCAAGTATGAAGCAAATCGGACAATAACTGTAGGGGGAGTTGTCCGGACAAGCATTTTTTTGTCAAATCAGGGGTCATAACTCAGAAAGTATCGGTCGAATTTCGTAAAATTTGCGTTTTGCACATCTACATGTCACAATGCACACTTGTGCCAAGTATGAACTGAATCGGTCAATAAGTGTAGGAGGAGTTGTCTGGACAAAGTTTGGGAGAGAGACAAACCAACAAACAAACCCTCCAACCATCGAACCAACCAGTGAAACGACAGGCTGATTCAATTATCCCCCCTCCAAACTTCGTTTGTGGGGGTATAAACACGGTGGAGATTGTGCATCATGGGATGGATAACGAATACGGACAAAATAATCTCGATTTTGGTAAGATTTTTTGCAAAAAACTTCCTTATTTGTGCGTCAATTTTCGAAAAGGTTTATTGCATGTACCCCGCCTTACCGAGCTCTTTCATCGGATGTATGACATATTAGATAACTCGTGGTACTTTTTCAAAAATATTGTCCCAACCGACCAGAAAGCGAAATGGTAACGACTACGGCCAAATTAATCACGCTTCAGGTAAGAATTTGTGCAATAACTTTCTTATTTTTGCGTCAATTTTCATGCAGTTTGTTGCATGTACTCCGCCTTACTGAGCCCTTTTCTCAGATGTATTATCTGGAAACTCCTTGTACTTTTCTCAAAAATCGATCCCAACCGACTAGAAAAATGACCTGGATTTTTTGTCGTTTTTCTGGTCGTTTGGGATCAATTTTTGGACAAAGTACAAAGATTCTACAAACAAGTCATATATCTGAGGAAAGTAATGCGGGGTACATGCAACAAACCGCTTGAAAACTGATGCAGAAATAAGAAAATTATTGCTCAATTTCTAACCTGAAGCGAGGCAAATTTGTCCGTATTCGTTGTCCATCCCATCATGCACAATCTCCACCGTGATAAATACAATGAAAAAACAAGAGCCGTCAGAGACGGACAATGCTCCCCGAATAAGGCATTGTCACAATAAATATATGCCATGCAGAGCTAATATAAAGGTAACAAATGTTAAGCCCCCTTTTTGCATGACATATTTTGTATACGCAAATTTTAAATAGTTTATTGTCAAGGGCATCTCATTTGCTACTCAAATATGAAATTTCATCAAATTCTGACCATTAGACTAGGAGAAATTAGAGAAAATCTGTATTTAACCTTAAGTCCCATTTTCCCATGACGATGCCTCAAATCCACAAACCGGGAAAAGTACATCGGCATTTTGTCATAGGGAGTTCACATGGTAAGTTTCATTTGATTTGGCCCAAGGGTTATGGAGAAATCGCTTCGGACGGACGGATGGACGGACGGACGGACGGACGGAATGACGGACGGACAGTACGGACGGACGGACGGACGGACAGACAAAGCGGCGACTATATGCTCTCCCTTCGGGGAGCATAAAAATCACACAATACTTAATGACATTTTTGCTGGTCTTCGCACAAAATAATGTCTGAGCCGTAATCTGGAAAGGGGTCCCTTATAGCAATTTAGAAAGTCATCTTCTAAGGTCAGTCTGTGGTCAAATATAGTCTAATAATTTGGATTCTTTCTACTAACTTAGACTTGATAAAGTATATGCACAAGTTATTGGAGAACAACATGTATCTTGATCAGAAAGCGTCTACACAAATGCCATAAGGGACGTTTTCCAGATCTTGGCACAATTCTATTTGAACAATGGGACACATTTTCGATAAGAAACCAGAGCAACAGATAAGAGGGGATGCAACCTCTCTAGATTTGGTATTTCTGTGGTCTAGTGGTAAGACGCGGGCTTCGGGATCGAGAGGTCCTGATTTCAAATCCTGTCGGTGTTATGGTATTTTTTCTGAGCAAAAAAAAAAAAAAAACAAAACAAAACAAGAGTCGTCAGAGACGGACAATGCTCCCCGAATAAGGCATTGTCACAATAAATATATGTCATGCAGAGCTAATATAAAGCTAACAAATGTTATGCCCCCTTTTTCCATGACATATTTTGTATACGCAAATTTTAAATAGTTTATTGTCAAGGGCATCTCATTTGCTACTCAAATATGAAATTTCATCAAATTCTGACCATTAGACTAGGAGAAATTAGAGAAAAACTGTATTTAACCTTAAGTCCCCTTTTCCCATGACGAGGCCTCAAATAAAAAAACCGAGAAAAGTACATCGGCATTTTGTCAAAGGGAGTTCACATGGTAAGTTTCATTTGATTTGGCCCAAGGGTTATGGAGAAATCGCTTCGGACGGACGGACGGATGGACGTACCCATGAGAGGGTACTTGTGCAAAAAGTGACTTGAGGGTTGCATTTCTGTACAACTGGTATTTCTGAGGTTCAGATTTCTTGTCCATATTGTGAGGATATTTGGTCATGACAGAAATGGTATTCATGAGGTTCAGATTTCTTGTCCATATTGTGAGGATATTTGGTCATGAATTGCGTATAGATATAAACAGCATATCCAACTTCTTGTGATGGTGTTTACGGTCACTTTAACAGTATTTCAGTTTGTTTGTTTTGATGGCATTTATCATTTGTTTGACATTATTTCAGTCATATAAGCAATGTACAAGTAATTGCAGTGGGTCCTATGTAGTCCTTGGGCCAGGACCAGGAAAATGGGGTAAGTATTACCAGAAAAAAGGACAAAAGGACACCTATATATATTTGTAGATATACATCTGACGGGTCTATTTCAGTGATGATATCCGACATGAAGAGTAGCTAAATATGTTTTACCCTTACCTTTATATAGGTACCCTTCACGACGTGAATGACAATCTGGTTTGGGGTAAGGGAAAGGGAAAAATTAATAAAAAATATCAATTGAATGTTTGAATCTATTTATTTGAATCCATATGTATGAGCATGTATTTCACTACTTATGAATCATGATTTTTTAAATTATGTAATTATTATGACGTCATTACTCCTCTTCAAATATGCTTTATGTGCAATCAAGTATAAGAACTGGCCGAAATATTCGAAAAAGTATTTTTCTTTAATTATCATTTATTTCTAATGCAAGAAGACATAGTTTTTCATAAAGTATATTATCTTAGAAACATTTTGAGCGTTGTTTGCACTCTGGTCGTCGGGGCTTTTGGCTGTAACCCTTATCTTAAACCCTTAACCCTATCATTTTTGCATTCAAATTTATAACACTTATTTGGTCATATTTCCATTGAATATTGACCTACAGGTGTCAAAATGGTATCAAATGAAAGCTTATGACTCGCTCTTTCGTTTGTAGTTATCTTATTTAAATTATCTCATTTGCATATTCATGAATATTAATGATTTCCCTTTAAAAATCCTTTTTTTTGCGAAAATTTTGATAAATACTTTCCAAAACAAGGCGTTTCTTTTCAGGGGGAATTTTGAAAACATGATTTTTCTTAAAGAATATTTTATTAGAAACATTTTGAGCCTTGTTTACACTCTGGCGGTTGGGGCTTTTTGCTCTAACCCTTATCTAAACCCTTAGCCCCATCAAATTACTTATGTAAATTTTGAAAATGAATTCGGCCATATCTTCATTGAATATTTGCACACAGTTGTCAGAATGATATCAAATGAAAGCTTATGACTTATTCTTTCATTTTAGTCATGTTATGCAAATTAGCTCATTTGCATATTCATGAATTTTCCTAAATTTGCGATTTTCTACGGAAATTTGGTAAATACTTTCCAAAACGAGGCATTTTTATGCAGGGGAATTACGTAAACATATTAAATCTTAAAGAAAATTAATATATCAAACATTTTGAGCGATGTTTGCGCTTAATTTGGCCGTAGGGGCTTTGGGTCATAAACTTTATCTAAACCCTTAACCCTATAAAATTGTTCAGTCATTTCAAAACGTTTTTGGTCATGTCTTGGTTGAATATTGACCTACAGATGTAAGAATGGTATCAAATGAAAGTTTATGACTTGCTTAATAATTCACCATAAATTTTATGTAAATTACCTTATTTGCATATTCGCGAATATTAATGACACTACTTAAAACTGTGACCCTTTTTGCGAATTAGGTTTTTATTTGGTAAAAGTGTCATATCTCTGTTTTACTAACGCCATTACTCTAAAACTTTGCACATACCTCTATGACCATGGTACCAACCTCAAGACAGATATCTATTGCTCTAGCATTTAATGTTGAGCATTTTTTACCTTTTTGTTGCCTAGCACAAATAAGTTTGTTTCTGTCATAACTATTACTTTCAAACTTGGCATTTGCTCTTGCTTCTAAGATCAGCATCTGTTATGTTATCTAGTAACAGTTAATGTTCATTCGTTTGGGCATATTCACTCATTTTCGTGCAATATTCAATCATTTTTTAGCATCCGTAATTTTGCATCTTTCTGTAAATCTGCTTAAATATAAGGGCTAAACAACCCTTTTGAACATAAAATAATATACCCTAAATCCAACATCAAATAGAAAATAATGTCCCTAAAGTTTAGGAAAACACTGATACAGTAAACTGAATACATTATTATAAATAATTGTTAAATATTTTAACACTTTCTTTGCACAATTTAAACTAATGATTGAATGATTATGATGATGAACAGAACTGATTAGATGGTTCAAATGATCTTGTTTGATACTTTTAGAATTCAAAGTAGAATCAAAACACATGGATTAACAAAAAGGGCAACTGCAATACATGTATATTGAAAGTTTATTGACATCGTTTAAAATTAAGGTTGTAGGTCGTATACATGTATAGCAGACTCTTTAGGGGATAGCTAGATCTATGACAGAAGGTATAAAGTTTGCAATTATAGTGTTTTCATTATTATTATACAGCGTTCTTTGGATGATATGTGCGCTTCCGAGTAGTATGATCTTCTGCAGTTCCTCGATTACTGGTGCACTAGGGATTTGTTTGAGTATTTTGTCAAGTCCCTTCTTAATGAGACCAAGTGCACCTACAACGACTTATACAGTTGTCGTCTCCATACCCCACATTCTGGCTACTTCTATCTCAAGGTCTTTGTATTTTGATAGTTTCTCAAGTGCCTGGACGGAGACATTTCTTTCAGAAGGAACCGTCATGTCAATCATGATGAACGTCTTGTCCAATTTGTTCTTGATGATGATGTCTGGTCTGTTAGCCTTGATCTCTGTACCATTATTCACTGACATGTCCCTCTACGACAGTTTTTGGATGATGTTCATACATTTTTTTGTTTGCTGGGAGTCCAAATTGCTTGCAGATTTTCCAATGAATGTACCCTGCTGTCTTGTCATGTCTTTGAATGTACTATGTTGGCACTAATGTTGGACAGCCTGAGACAATTTCATCATATTGGTTGCATAGTCTACACTTTGGATCTGTACCATCTTTGATGATCTTGTTGTGATATGCTCTTGTAGCCAAACTCTGATCTTGTGCTGCTATCACCATTCCCTCTGTTTCTGCATTGAGACCTGCACTAGAGAGCCACTTATGTGTCTGATCTTGGTCAACATCTGGTTTGTCAAACCTTACGGGTATTGCCCATGCATTGATTTGGCTTTCCATGTTTGTGTCATCCCCTTTTGGGCATTTGCCTTTGTCCGTCTTGTTCTTTTGGCATACTCTGTGACGGATTCTTCTCCATTTCTTGTCGTTTGTGCAATGTTCAGCTCTTGAATGAATTTTCTGGCTTGCTCTGAGATTGGGTAAAGTTTCTTGTTACGTTCATGTTCCAGGATCAGATGTAGCAGATTGTCTTGTGTTGTCTCCAAATGTTTATGCCATCTCAATCTATGAGGGGCCCCTACCACCGATCTTTCGTGGTAGGTACAATCTTTCACCGTCAACCTTTGGGTGGTGCATTCTTTCTGTTGTTAGTAACTGTCTGGTCTTTGTGTCAAGTTTTCCTTTTTTCTTGCATTTGCCAGTTTATGATATTGAAATTGTATGTGACAACTGGGACTGCCAGGGTGTTTATGGCTTCATTCTTATCTGCAGCTTTTAGCTAACTCTTGATGGCAAGCCTTAACTCTTCTGTAATACTCTTTTCTGATCTTTTCCCTCATTGCTGCATGTTTAATTCCGTCACCTTCATTAACACAAGGTATTTGTATTTAGAGTCTTGGTCTAGTTTCTTGATGATGTTGTCTCTTTCTAGCTGTATGTCAGATGTTGATGTTAGTTTTCCTTTTTTGAAGGTGGCTTTTAGACACTTGTCCAGTTCAAATTGCATACATATGTCATCACTAAAGACCTTTACTGTCTCGAGCAGTTGTTTTTGCTGGTGATCGTTCTTGGCAAAGGTCTTTAGGTCATCCATGTAGAAAAGATGGTTGATCTTCTTGCCTTGGATGTCATATCCATGTCCAGTGTCATTCAGCATGGTATTGAGAGGGGCAAGAAACAAACAGAAGTGGAAGGGTGATAGTTATGCGACTTTGCATGCAGATGGTTAAGTCTTGAACTTCTTTGGCCCTGGTTTAAAACCTTCCGGATGAGGACTCCCACCACGCCCATTTATTTGGGACCATAACCTTTGACCTAGTTACCCTGACCTTTGAGTTTGACCTACTTTTAAAAAACTTAAACTTTAAAGGGCTTACAACAGGAATTTATCCTTAACCCCAAATGCTGTCAAAAAACACTGTGTACTGAGTCCCTCGTCTCTTTTTTGTCTCCTTTTAGATCTACATGCAGTTTACCCATAATTGTCCATAATTTGCCAACAAAGTAATCATTAATTTATTTGTGTTATTTTACCTTTTGAATTACGGTATAAAACACACATCACATTTACATTGCAACTAGAAATGTCTCATTTCAGCAATCTAAACACGCAGGAGCATATTGTTTTACTCGTTTCTGTCTGTCTGTCCGTCCATCTGTCTGTATGAAAACTTAAAACTGGCCTTTTCTCCAAAAATATTTGACATACAAAGCTATATAATTTTGTATGTAACATTCTTTTGAACAATGATATTTATCTGTTCGTGCAATATCAATATGACCTTCCTCAAGGTCATTCATTAACCCTTATCAATCCTTACCTCGAAAACTTAGCATAAAAACTTAACATTGCCATTCCTTGGGCATTTGTGTTTCACGATCTTGTTATTAAAGTTCTTATTAATATTCATAAGCATACTAATTAGTTTTGTGTAAGAGATGTCTTAGCAAAATAACATTTCAAAACTAAAATGTATGTTTTATTACTATAATAGTTTTAAAATGTTTTTTTGCGATTAGTTGAAGCTAATGCTGAAACTTCTATAAGAAGACAGTTGCCATGGAAACAAGAAGGTTGTTAAATTTTGCTTATCCGGCACTTTGAACAGTCAGAATTCATTAACAGGTTCAAGAAAATACAGAGGGTTTTCATTTTTGGCTTATGACATAATAATGACATACTCCATATTGAAAAGCATGTAATTTGCTCGGCTTATTACCTCCCTTTATGGATATACCTGTTGTGATTTTTTCCATATACATGCTTTGTAGGACAAATTATTCAAAATGAATTGTATTTCTATGCATCTGGTTTATATATGCAGTGTATGCTTAGTATAGAAAGCAGTAAAGCCACATTATTTTAGACATTTCAAAACCTTGCACTGATTTTCAACTATCCAAACCCTATCAAATTTCAAATGCACATTCTGAGGTATAGCTACTCTGCAGAGTGGATATCAATGCATTTTTGTTCTTCCTTTGGATAGGTCTTTCAAGATATATAGGTGTCCCTTTGTCCTTTTTAGTGGTAACTCCAACCATATCTGGCCCAAGGACTAATGTACAAGGCACCAACCCACCCTTGTGGAACCCAACCTTACCACAAGCCAGCTTGATGGCTTCCACACATAAAAAATATGAAAGTCCAGACCTGCCTAGGATTCGAACCCACAGCGGTGAGGGGCCCCGATAGATTTGCAGTTCATGAGGACCCCTAAAATTTAGTCATATAAGCAACGTCTAGATAATTTCAGGGGGAGGGAGACTCTAAAGGCACAGGAGCCATTCAGTTAAACCCTACTTACAACAAACCAGCTGGAAGGCTTCCTCCTGTCAGATTTAAAGCTAAAACAGACATTTTCAACCACCAAGAGCAGATTTCTAATTGCTGAATTCCACCACTGTTTCTTTCGTTCTTTTTTTCATGGTGTTTTCTGCCGTTTATGAACAATTTTTCAGTTATATCATGGCAACATTTCACTTATTCATGCCTCCTGTCTACCAGTACTAGGCTAGGCTCTGAAGTGCATTGCCCAAATACACTCCTGTGAGACTAAGCTGCTAGGGCGGGATTCAAACCAGTGCCCTTCAGTCACCCTAACCACTGAGCCACAGAGGACCCTACCACTATTTCTTAACACTAAGTAATACATTTATTAAATTCTTTATTCAGGTTTAAATTTATTATGGTACTCCTGTAAATTAATATGAAATAAAACTATGCATTTATGCAATACCACACAAACAAGAATGGTGGAAAATAAGTTTTACTTAGCGACAAGAATATGTACTCACGGAGGGGTACTTGTGGGGAGCATCCATTGTGAGGTGCAGTTCCGTACATTTAGTACTTCTGTGTAGCATCAGATTTGGCCATACTGTGAGGATTTTTGTCCATTTTGTGCAAAACCTTGTCTGTAACAAGAAAACTTTGGCCAACAAATGTAACTATTAATAAACAAATGCATCCCACCATTCTGAGAAAACAAACAAGTGACTCTGTCACATAAACTCTCAAAGGAGAATTAGTAAAACATGTTCATGGACCAATGAAATACACATATTCAAACAATGCCATTTTACAAGAGGCTTTTAAAAGCTTAATGATTAGTCAGATAAATAGAATATCTTTTTTCTTTGTTGTAAAATGTCAAACAAAGGTCAGTCGAAAGGCCAAGGGGGTCATTACTCCTGAGGTCAAGACATGGTCCCTTCCGAACTTTTGGAGGTATCCATATGTGAAAATTCTATGCTCCAATTGACCAAACACCGATTGTCAATCAAAAACATCGATAAGCCAATGGACGAAAATTGTCACACACCAACTCTTTGTCTTAAATTCTTCATTGCTACGTCACGTGATATTGTATCGATCTATCAACTGTCAATCAAAACAATTGACATGCCAATGAACGATCAGGAAAATGCCACACTTCCGTTGTTTGTATTAGATTCTATATTGGGTGGAGCGATCTATGAATTGGCGTTTGGTAAATTCTAATATAGTATGCCTTACCTGCCCCTAATATTATGTTTATTGGGTCAGACACAAAAACATAATGGAGCAGAAATCATATTTTCAATAAAGAAGAATCTATTATCTTAATCTGAAAATAAAACAATTTTCCATAACCTTGGGGTTATTTAAGTTTTACATGGGCAGTTGCCAGGGACTATAATCCTAGTCGTCTGTATCACTTTACAACTTTGAAATCTGATAGTTCATGTATAAATCCTTAATGTCCACAATCATGGTTTATTGGAGCAAGTAAATTTTCAATTTTGCTTCAAAATTTAAAGGATTTTCACCCTAATAGCAGCTTGCAGCTCAGTAGAACAGCCATTTGTGCACCTCAGGAAAATGGACAAACTTTTGCACAATTCCTTGTTATCATTGACAATATCAATTGAAAGCCATACATGCATATTAGGAAAATGGACAAACATTTGCACAATTACTTGTTACCATTGATTATATTTGATATAACCTATGTAGCAGCCCGAGGTTCCATAGTACAGCCAATTGTGCACCCCAGGACAATGGACAAACTTTTGCACAACATCTTAGCAGCTTGCGCCTAAGTAGTACAGCAATTTGTGCACCCCAGAAAAATGGACAAAACTTTTGCAAAACTTTTTGACACCATTGACTAGCAGCTTGCACCTCGGTAGTACAGCCATTTGTGCACCCTAGAAAAATGGTCAAAACTTTTGCAAAACTTTTTGACACCATTGACTAGCAGCTAGCACCTCAGTAGTACAGCCATTTGTGCACCCTAAAAAATGGACAAATTTTTGCACAACATCTTGTCACCATTTGACTAGCAGCTTGCACCTCAGTAGTACAGCCATTTGTGCACCCCAAAAAATGGACAAACTTTTGCACAACATCTTGTCACCATTGACTAGCAGCATGCACCTCGGTAGTACAGCCATTTGTGCACCCCAGAAAAATGGACAAACTTTTGCACAACATCTTGTCACCATTGACTAGCAGCTTGCACCTCAGTAGTACAACCATTTGTGCACCCCAGAAAAATGGACAAACTTTCGCACAACATCTTGTCACCATTGACTAGCAGCTTGCACCTCAGTAGTACAGCCATTTGTGCACCCCAGAAAAATGGACAAACTTTTGCACAACATCTTGTCACCATTGACTATATCTGATATAACCCTTGTAGCAGCATGCAGCTCAGTAGTACAGCCATTTGTGCACTCCAGAAAAATGGACAAACTTTTGCACAACATCTTGTCACCATTGACTATATTTGATATAACCCTTGTAGCAGCATGCAGCTCAGTAGTACAGCCATTTGTGCACCCCAGAAAAATGGACAAACTTTTGCACAATTTATTGTTACCATTGATTATTTTTGAATAAGGTTTTCATTGTGCATGTAATAAGTGGAGAAATCAATTGGTCAACACAAGCCTTTGTCACTCTCATTTTAGCCTGGTATGGTTGTACTGGCATTTGAAAAGACAAAATATTGTTAAACCATAATGACATGATAAAAAGAATTTCAATGGTCTTTCCACAGGATTTGTTTGTACAAAAGGAATTATTATAATTTCATCAGAAAGGTCTTAAATTTGAAACATTGAGAAACAAACACACATGCTTCATTTCCTTGTACTCACTGATATGTTACAGGAGTACAAACATATTCACACCCCGAAACTGAAGTGTACATACACTAACAATACATTATTTTGATAACTTCCAAGATATATGAAGAAATTAAAAAGGAAATGCACAAAAGTACGGAATCCTGTTTCTGCCATCCACTTTTCCCTACATACAACACGAAAAGTCGAAATTGGTGCCATTAACTTCCACTTTTCTACCAAACAGTTACCTGGAAATGCAGAAAATTTGAAGTTTTGTCTGTGACAATTGTCAGAAATTAGTGTGACTAACTTCAACTTATCGACTTTTCACAAACTGAACACCATTTAGGAACTATGTCATGTATCTCTATATCCCGCCCATAATTTTATCTCGAAGATTTTTATAGGAAATGTATCTTTATCGAAAACATGTACATCTGCAAATTCAAATCAATTATTTATGGTGATGTTCACTGTTTGTACACGGTCTCTGGATAGCTGGTCTGATTCTATAATTACGGTTGTACATGCCCATTTACGATTTAACCCTTTCCCAAACAAGACCAGTGGCCAGTTTCATCAAAATATTTAAGGCATTCTTTTGCCTTACTGATGGCGTATGCCAATTTAAGGGCAAAAAACGCATGTCGCCAATCTATTACGACCTGGGTTATGCGATTGTCGTTTTTAAGCCATTTAAAGACTTTGGAAAATCATAAATATGTCCGTACTTGAAAAAATGCCAGTTATTTCTAAACTGTGTTACATTTCCATTCCAAATATAAACATTTTGTACGGTTTAGAATTTTTAATTCATGCATACTTATGAAAAAATTTGACATAAATGTTCAAAATTACCTCCCTTGCATATGAATATGGAGTAAAATGATTTTTGTCAATTATTTTCTTCTTGAAGCATAATATTGAAATCCGGCACGGTGAATCAACTTATGTGAAGTGCATTTACAAGTGTGTGTAATTTGATGCATTTCATATGGCTAGAAAGTGGTGTTTTTCATTATGGGTATTCTGCCTTAAATGATTTGATGAAACAGACCCCTGGCTTTGACATCCCCAAACAAAAAGGCACAGGAAAACATTGAGGTAAAAAGAGAAAATGCTTATTATCAGCATTTTCTCTTTTGTCTCAATATTTTCTGTGCTATATTATGCAAAAATCCTATCTTCATCAACATCAGTTTGTCGTCAGCAATATATTTCTAATTAATTTCATAATTCTGGTTGTTTGGAAAAGGTCTACTTATAAAGGGTATACAGTTTGCAAATGTGGCTCAAACATATTCTTTGCATTCGGTGTAAAAAGTGTTTAAAACATGTCGAAAACTGTATGTATAGATCCCGATCCGTTTCAGTTTATCGGGGTTTTACGCTGTTTTCAACTGCTATGGTCATGTCGCAGCGGCTGGGGCACCTACCCATGGATTCCTGTTGTTTCTCAAACCAGTACTACCACAACACCCTTACCAAGCCTCAAGCTGCTCGCCCACTTAGGTTAACGATTTCAAACCCATTGGTGGGTGACAATTTTGTCAGAATGGGTATTAGCCGCGGTCGGGTATCGAACCTGGGACCTCTCGAGTGAGAGGCAGATGCACTACCAACTGCGCTAAGGTATGTATGTGTGTATTAATTAGAAACATTATTAGAAAAAGAAAAAGGCTGGATATCAGCCTTTTCTTCTCGTGCTTTCTTAGCTTTCTCTGAAAATTGAGATCTTTAACCATTTACCCGTGCCAAAACCTACACCTCTGAAAGTTTTCCAACATAATTCAAAGGTAATGCAGATGCCAAATCGTCGGTGTAAATGCAAAATCTCGTATGTCGATTCTTGTGATGATCAAAGTCAAATCTTGTGTGCCCATTTAAGACAATTCTTGCAGGTTTTGAGGTAATTTTACTTATCAGTATTAATGGCACATTACTTGTGAACAATGTGTTCAAATTTCAAGTAAATTCTTTCAGTAAGGGAAAAGTTATTACACTTTTTTCCGACCCCTTTAAAAATTTCCAAAAACGAGATACGAGGTTTTGCATTTACAATGACGAGATGCATCGTGAAAAAGGCAGGACTTGTGTACAAATTATAATACCAAAAAGTACAATGACTGAGGAACTGCTAGCAATGCTATATAGATTTCAGCATTTTCTTGTTTTACCTCAATGTTTTCCTAATTCTTATCTATTATAGAGGTCAAATCTGGTCTTGTCGAGAGAGGGTTAAAACCAGGTGTTATTAGGTAAAGCGGTTAACAAACTGAATTACCTAACTTTCGAAGAATTTGTATGACTGAAGAAAATAGAGAAAGAAGAGGAGAACATTTGGGTAACTGGGAATGATCATTCCCAATTTTTTATTCTTTTCCCCAAAATCAATCTAATAGGGCTCGACTTAATCAAGTAAACAGTGACATAATTTCGGACATTTTAACATTAGTTTACTTTAGTTTGGCGGTTGTGTGTTTTCCGTGTTGTGTAAAGGGCGAGTGTAATAAATATTGGACCGTGAACCACGGCACAACCTTTCTAAGGAACGATAACCCACAATGGTTCCCCATTTTGATTTTCTACTTCTCCGCATTGCTTTCAAGCTCTGGTAGCCTAAGTCTTTTTTACAATTATTTTAAGTTGACTCTGAGCTGCTTGAGTCCCATCAGCAGGCATAGTTTGGCCAGACTTGCTTGTGAACAGCTTTCCCAGAGACCTAAAGCAGTGAATTGCTGTCCTGGTCATTTTGAAAACACAACCTGAACTGCCGATAATGACCGGAAGCTATCCGCTAATGACCTAATTAGTGCTGTCAGCAAAAAGGGTCTATCTAGTAGATAAATAATATTTGTGCCCAGGTATGGGATTCTATGACAGGAATACATGTTTACTAATCGGTACCAAACAAAAAAGATTATCACTTGTAATAAAATTGTGCACAACGACAAATTAGTTAGCGATCCGCTACTGCCTAAACAACTGTACACAATTATGAAGGAATTTCTGCATTAAAATGCAATAATCAGACTACGAAGGGGGGTTGGTTTGAACCCTGGAACCCCCTCTCGATCTGTCACTGCAGTCAGCCATAATGTGCAACTCAGAAAAATGGACAGACTTTTGCACAATTCTTGGCCTGCTTTGTTTACGTTTTCAAGCTCGTGTGCTGTCATTTGCAATTGAATCTCCCATACTGGTGTTACAATGACAGTTTATCAAAGTCAAGATAATTTGTGAAAACAAAGTATTACCTAATTTGACTAAACTCCTGACTCCATAGAAGTAAATGTCTGATCCATCTCATTGACAGCTGCACAATCACACAATTGACCTAATTAGGTCAAATGAATAGAACTTAGACAAGGAAAAAACTGTTTTCATCTGGTCATTCATGCTCTCAATAACTTCCAATATGACCAATTCCAACAACCACAAATCATTTCTCAATCCATTTCTAAATAGCTTCAAGACACAACTAATTAAGTCCAAAACACTGACTGAGTATCCAAAATAGCGGTCAATTATTTTAACTCCTGACACATGCATTGTAATAAGGTCAAGAACATAAGAGAATTTTCCCTAGCAACTAGAATAGGTTATAAAATAAAAAGAATTACTACAAATGTATTTCTATAACTACTACTTTACAAAGAATCATAAATAAAATACAGTATATTCCATTATTTACCTTCAAAGTGTGGAACTACTTTTTCTATTGATTGGGCTCTGGTTCCCGGTTTAGTAACTTTACACTTTATAGACTGAACCCCCAGTAGTCAGAATCATAATAATATACAGGGAACCAGCTAATGATGAAATATTGCGTAATAATACATATTTTAAATATACATTGTATTAAAACTGAAAATTTCATGATCTCGGCCATACACCACGGACATGTCCAGAAATCCGAAAATTTCTGAGGTGCAAAACACAAATGGTACTTGTGAGGTTTTGTGTTTTTTCATGTTCACTTGCGAGGTGCACCTCGTAAATAGCATTTATCCCCACAATTCTTCTGCATACGTGTCTTGCAACTCGCAACTACCTTCTCATGAGAGCAGATGGACGGACGGACGGACGGATGGAATGACGGACGGACGGACAGGACGGACGGACGGATGGACGGACAGACAAAGCGGCGACTATATGCTCTCCCTTCGGGGAGCATAAAAATCACACAATACTTAATGACATTTTCGCTGGTCTTCGCACAAAATAATGTCTGAGCCGTAATCTGGAAAAGGGTCCCTTATAGCAATTTAGAAAGTCATCTTCTAAGGTCAGTCTGTGGTCAAATATAGTCTAATAATTTGGATTCTTTCTACTAACTTAGACTTGATAAAGTATATGCACAAGTTATTGGAGAACAACATGTATCTTGATCAGAAAGCGTCTACACAAATGCCATAAGGGACGTTTTCCAGATCTTGGCTCAATTCTATTTGAACAATGGGACACATTTTCGATAAGAAACCAGAGCAACAGATAAGAGGGGATGCAACCTCTCTAGATTTGGTATTTCTGTGGTCTAGTGGTAAGACGCGGGCTTCGGGATCGAGAGGTCCTGATTTCAAATCCTGTCGGTGTTATGGGATTTTTTCTGAGCAAAAAAATAAAAAACAAGAGCCGTCAGAGACGGACAATGCTCCCCGAATAAGGCATTGTCACAATAAATATAGGTCATGCAGAGCTAATATAAAGCTAACAAATGTTAAGCCCCCTTTTTCCATGACATATTTTGTATACGCAAATTTTAAATAGTTTATTGTCAAGGGCATCTCATTTGCTACTCAAATATGAAATTTCATCAAATTCTGACCATTAGACTAGGAGAAATTAGAGAAAAACTGTATTTAACCTTAAGTCCCCTTTTCCCATGACGAGGCCTCAAATAAAAAAAAAACCGGGAAAAGTACATCGGCATTTTGTCAAAGGGAGTTCACATGGTAAGTTTCATTTGATTTGGCCCAAGGGTTATGGAGAAATCGCTTCGGACGGATGGACGGACGGATTGACGGACGGACGGAATGACGGACGGACGGACAGACGAAGCGGCGACTATATGCTCTCCCTTCGGGGAGCATAAAAAAAAAGCCCCACGTTCCTCCTCTTCACCCAGGTGTATAAATGGGTACACGTGAGAGTGAAAGCCAATGTACTGAAGCCTGTGGCTAGCCGTAGGCGCCGTGTGTAAACATCCACCTTGAAACTCGATGATCGTGGGTTAAAGTGTAAAGTCTGTGAGATCTACTCCAAGATATACGGACTTAAAAACCCACCTTTAACTTTTTATTTCAAATCCAAACCAGATGTTGGCTTATTTGAATTGTCTCGATGAGATGATTCCAATAATTACCCACAATGTGTGTTCTGATGAACAGCTTATAAAATATTGCATATTGAATATCCATGACCCATCGTATCTTTAACTCTTAGTAACAAAACGACACAGTTAAATTATATTCAGGTTGTTTATTTCAAATGAAAGACCAAAATTATATACAGGATCAACACCATTGCTTGTCAAGTAACATTTGGCAATATATTTCAAAATGTTTTCTGTTAACGAAGTGTCATACCTTCTCTACGTTTTTGTCAATTACATACTTTTGTAAATTTCTGGTAAATATATGTAACCTTTTGCCGCATATTGTTTCGGATAACGGTTTAATTTTGTTGACAATGCTGTCGTAGAGATCCTGTGGTCTGTGCCGAGAAAGGTTATACTGAAAATAAAAGAGCGTGAGCAATGGCTCTAAAATATTACAATATTATGAATAAACAGATAAGCACCATAAACAATAGCAATGAATTTTGTGCTAAAAATATATTTGGTTAACCGATATGTGTTGATAAACCGTGAAAGTTGTTATAAAATCTCGTAACTACGGCTTGAATCAAGCCGTAGTTACGAGATTTTACAACAACACCCGCGGAAATACCATTGTGTATCCGAAATTACGTCACTATACCCTGGATAAAATCATTCTTTATTCCCTGATCAAACAAAAATGCTATTCCTTAAACTGTACACTATAAGAAATTCACGCAAAAGTGTATTTTGGACAAGCTTTGGATTTATTAGAGGAACAAAGAAGTACACTGAACCGATCTTCTAAACCGCCACTTTTCGACACAGATTTTTTGGTATAAATAAAAAACGAAAAATTCGTTTGAAACAATTTTTTGAATATCATATTTTGTGATCATACTCTATCGATTCCACGAGGTAAAGTCAAAATTAAAACAACAACTTTTTGTGTGTAGAGTCTTTGATATAAAACCCGTTTTGCACGTGGTACACGATGGGAAGACTTAGATTGCACACAATTTATTCAAGTTTAAGTTAATATCGATCTGACATGCAGATTTTGAAAAGAAAAGACAAAACAATGGGCAGGATGTCCTTAAGAGATATGGGTCAGACTGTGCGACCTATCGAAAGCAACGTCAACATGAATAAGGTATGTACCCTTTTAAGAGATGTGTGCATGTTTCAAAAGGTTACTCATGGCACTGCTGAATGCAACGATTGTTTTCCTATTGATTTCTTAATTACGAGTTTTATGGACCTCAAACCATTTGAAAGCGCACCACAGAGCATGGCCCCTAGGGTCCACCATACAAAACATTATTATTCCACATGTACATTCTTCGACAAAAGACATTGCTCGTGCACCAATTAAGCATGACAGTAATGGATGTTTGACGCGTGTGTACTGCCAGAGAGGATTTCAAGATATGTTTACAAATTGATTTTTCGGGTTCTTTTATCACATAATGTATTCCGTAGGAGACCATAATGCATCAAAATGTGATGATATACCGAAGTTGGTGTTAAATGTATCGGTTGTTTTTCTGTTGTTGTCTTTAAAACGAGTCCCGATGCGCAAAACAATGTCAAAGTGCACCACAGAGCATGGTCCTTACAATCCACCATACAAATTATTATTGATCCATGTGTACATTTCTTTACGAAAGACACGAATTGAGAATCAGTTGTTCACATCATAAAATGATTTTGGACGCATGGTTGCTACTGCAATGGATACAAAGTAAATACAAACTGTATTTTCGTGTTTTTATAGTCTGTACTGTATTCCGTAGAAAAAAAAAACAAAAACAAAAACAAAACAAAAAAAAACATTCAAACGTGAAGATTTGTGGGCATTGTTGTTAATGGTCATCACAAATAACCTAGATTTGATTCATTGATCAATTTAAACCGGAGAAATGTTTCAATGTAACCACAATACATTACATCATGTTTTGGCAAAAGTTCCACTCGACCAGAAGCGCGGAAGAAATACCCAAGCAGCTGTGATGTATGGAATGACACCTCAGAACTTCCTAGGTAGCTACAACTCAATGAGGGCTCGATGTCAAGCAGAGTTATTGACGCAGAGTGATGGCATATCCCGTACTAACAGTTTCTTTGTCTGGTGTGAAAATTTAACTTGAGAGTGGCCCTTTTCAATTTGCAATTTTGTAGTGTTACACTTCAATAATCTCCATGAAATTTAATCATCTTTTTTGAAAATGGTTTATCTTGTTTATTTGAAATTTTCAAGTTCCTATCTTAAGTATTAATGGAGTTTTATAAAGTTACATCCCGTGGCGGTTTAGAAGATCTGTTCAGTGTATGTCCTTCGAAGAAAGATTGAAATAATGTTTAGCTCCCAAACAAATGCATTTCTTGAGTTATTGTTTGTTCAAAAAAGTATTATTACCAAAGTTGTGGCAACTGTATGTATTTTCCCAAAATATGGCCACACAATTATTACACCAATATGATATTAAAATAATTTATTAAGGTTGAAGGACAAATCACGTGTTCCTGTCTTAATTGGATTATGTTAATTATGATAATCTTATACAAGTTCTCATCTTATATGGATCATGTTAGTTATCGTCATCTTAATCATGTCTCATGCTGTACAGCTGTCCCAGGATAATATGTTGCTTATAACAAACGTTCAACATATAACAGCATGTTATTAAAGAGACGTACGTGCAAATCATCTCGTCAATATTACATAAAAATAATGATTATCCTCGATATGATTTCGTTTTGACCAGTATAACCTATAATTAGTAAATGGATACGGTCTTTATTGTCTGGCGGGAATCTGAATAGAGTGTGACCACTATACAACAGTGTACTCTCCATTGCCGAGCTCTATTGATTAAACCATCAAATATGACCTCTGCAGTTTTCGGTACGCCAACAGCCTATTTGGTCGTAATAATCTAATTATAGCACACCATTTGAATTATCGAATCAAAATCATTTAGTTTTATCTTGCATGATCATTACGTATACATTACGTCGCTTCTATTTTTGGCTGAAGCCGGTAACATTTGAATTATCGAATCAAAATCATTCAGTTTGATCTGGTTTGATTACGTATACATTACGTCGCTTCTTTTTTTGGCTGAAGCCGGTAATTTGAAGCGTCAGCCAATGAAAATTTGTATCAGCTTTTTGAATTGTTTTGCTGTGTATCGCCAACGATTGGATACTGAAATCCCGCCAAGGCCCCGAGATTAGACGTGAAATGACCCCGCGAGAACAGAGCTCATTCTATCGAAATGGAATGTAGAGATAATGTGCTCTGTTCATAAGAGAGTAACAACAGTGTTCCTAGAGTCAATAAAGGGTTTTATACTTTATGTTTTTTCAATAACTGCGACAATAAGCTCATTGAAATCAACAAAATTACCAACCTCTTTAAATGCTCTGTAAACGTGCGCTATATGTGGCGTTCTTTTGATATCGTGGAAAATTTGACGATTGGCATGTAGTACATCAATTCCAGTACTCAGAGCTTCTTTACATAGTTTTTCGCTGTAGCAGAAATTACCTCTATAGTTCCACGTGCAATTCATTATGTAAAATACATCTGAGGATAAAACAAACCATTGCACCTCAACGAATCATCGTAACTTCAGCTTAAAACAAGCTGCAGTTACGAGGTTTTCGTTGAAAAGCTACAAAACGCCATCCGTCACGCAAAGATGACATTCTGTACGATGGATAATCACCTGATACAACAATTTCAGAAAATATTCACTTATTTTGTTTTACAAACCGATTTGAATTCGGTTTGAAGCAGAGGAAGTGGACAAACGTCACGGCTCAGATGGACGTGATAAGCTTTTGAAAATCAAAAATAAAGTGAAAATCAACCAATTTTTTTATTGATCGTCAATAACTTTTTTACCAGTTGAATTTTCAAAATTTTACCGTGTCCAGCTTATTCCTGACATTTTCCCACCCTCACTACTTCAAACCGAATATCGATTATTTTCTTCAATTCTGATTCATATGATTACGAGCGTGTTCTGGGAAGCATAGTGCAAAGCTATCGATCTTAGTCAGTCTGTGTGGAATAGAAAAGACTGACTAGGATTGAAACTTTTCACTCTGAGATTTTCTGGATCTAGATTTGCTCTACAGCCTTGCGTTCAGTAAGACAAACCGTAAGCTCAATTTCGTAACATTTTCCTACTGAACGACCTGTTAACTTTTAACGTTGGCAACTTTTGGCACACAAATTTGAAGGTGGTGTGCCAAAGCTAACAAAAATGCCGGCTAGTCTGGTTCCCTACCTTCTATACTGCGGAAGGAAGGAGGGAACCCACCAGACTAAAATGGCGGACAGCTCCGATTTACGAAATTCAATGTAATTTTTGTTTCATTTGTAAATAGATTATCTACTGCCTTACAGTAACTACAATGCATGCTTTTTTGTAAATGAAAATATAAATATGTTATATGTAAAATTTGCTTTAGGTAATTGCGTTCGGTAAATCCCCGAGGGTTATGGAAAGACCAGCGACTGGTTACCGCCCCAGAAATCTACTACTGGTACTATTTTATTCCGCAGAGCGTTCAGTAGGACTGTTTAGTAAATGCAGTAAATTATATTTCTGAGAGAGTGATGGCTTCCGTTTGGAAAGTAGCGAGTGATGAGATGTCCTGTGATGAGCCAGATACCGATTCTAGCGAAGAAAGCGAACTTGAAGAGGTGGCGGTAAAAACGAACAATAGATTTGATTTGGGCGCCATGTCGAAAGATCTAAATTTAGATGGTCATTGGGAAACCGTTAAACAACGAAAAAAACGAAAACGCAATAGTACAGACAGTATACACAGTATTGATAGTGAACAGTTTTCAAAATTGTCAACGTCGGATAAACTTGTGACAATGTTTAGTTCGATCACAAAAAATACGGACTTATTGGGATCGGTAGTGTTACAACAAAATGAATTTTCTAGGGATATAAAAAGGATTACGGAAAATATCACACAGGCAAGTACACGATTATCATCAGTAGAAGCAAAACTGCAGGACAATGATGAGAAAATAAAACTATTATCATATAAGTCAATCGATGCAGAAGCTAGAAGCAGACGAAATAATCTACTCTTCTGGGGTATCAAAGAAAATGACGATATTGACTGTAAATACCAAATTTTCCATTTTCTTGAAGATGTTATGAGTCTAGATACAAGTGAAATGTGCATAGACCGAGCTCATAGGCTAGGAAAAAAACAGTTCGATAAACGGACAGGCGAATCTAGAAACTCCTGTACGAAAAAAAGAGGCGGATTCCGCTTGGAAAACAGGCGTAAATGAGGCGTAAATGAGGCGTAAATGGCAATTTACGCTTGTAACAGTGGCGGAGTTCTACTTTACGCCATAGTCACTGTGCAAAGTAGTGGCGTAAATTAGAGGCGTAAAATGAAATGGAGGCGTAATTCTATCATAACAGGCGTAATTTAAAACTTTAATTTTTGAACAGGCGTAATTTTTGGACTTAGCTATTTTAACAAGGCGGAATGGCTGTTTCTTAAAGCGGAAAATAACTTAAACTTTCCAGGGAGACGGAATTTTTGGACTTAGCAATTTTATAATGACGCAATTCCAATATACTAGCCATTTTCATTTTGCACTGCATAAGATATAGGCAAAGAAAAGTCTTTTGTTAAGAAGGTCAAACTCCAAATTCAAGGTAGCAAGGTCAAGTTCAAGATTGATGGTCTTGGTAGGAGGTATGCAAGAGTAAACTATCAAGACTCCATCTGTAATAGTGATTGAAATATAGGCCAAGTTAAAGTTCTTGTAAAGTATAAGCCTTATGGTAAAGGTCCTAATGCCAAAGGTCATGATCCCAAATGAAAGGTCTTAACAAGTTCTATCCATATGTGAAATATCAAAGCTCTATATCTCACAGTGTATGAGATGTAGGCCAGGTTAAACAGTAGGTCATACTTCAAGGTCAAGGTCACAAGGTCTTAATTCCTGAATGAAAGTAAATGTCAGGTAGAATCTTTGTGTGAATTATCAAGGCTCTATCTAAACAAGAAATGTTTGTAAAACATATATGCCCCCTCAAGGGCCTACCTTTAATGTAGGTCAAAGTTGAGGTCAAGGTCCAAGGTCATGATCAAATGTAAAGGTCTTGGTAGGAGGTGTCCATGTGTGAAATATCAAGTCTGTATGTGTAAAAGCACCTGAAATATAGGCCAGGTTAAAGTTCTTTAAAGTAAGTCAAAAGCCAAGGTCATGGTCAAATGCAAAAGGTCTTGGTAGGAGGTGTCCATGTGTGATATATCAAGGCTGTACATGTAAAAGGACACGAGATAGAGGCCAGGTTAAAGTTTTTACAAAGTAGGTCAAAGGTCAAGGTCACAAGGTCCAAGGTCATGATCAAATGTGAACAGTCTTGGTGGGAGGTGTCCATGTGTGCAATATCAAGAATGTATGTGTAAAAAAATCATGAGTTAGAGGCTGGGTTAAAATGTTAAAAAAGTAGGTCAAATGCCAAGGTCAAGGTCACAAGGTCATGGTCAAATGTGAAAGGTGTTGGTAGGAGGTGTCTATGTGAGAAATATCAAGGCTGTATGTGTAAAAGGGCATGATATATCGGCCAGGTTAAAAAAAACTTAAAAGTAGGTCAAACTTCAAGGTCAAGGTCACAAGGTCCAAGGTCATGATTCCAAATGAAAGGTCTTGGCAGGAGGTATCCATGTGTGAAAAATCAAGGCTCTATCAATAATAGTGAATGAGATATAGGCCAGGTTAAAGTTTTTTTAAAAGTAGGTCAAACTCCAAGGTCAAGGTCACTAGGCCAAAGGTCATGGTCCCAAATGAAAGGTACTGGCATGAAGTATCCATGTGTGAAATATTATGACTGTATCTCAAATAGTGCCTGAGATATATAGTTCATAAGATATAGAATTAACTTTGTGAAAATAATGCCTCCCAGTCTATTTTCTCCCAGTCTATGACCATTTCCTACTTCCTGTTTAGAAAATTGGAGGGAATTTTGCTTCTCTGACTTTTTGCAAAGTTAATGTTTGAGGTATGTATTCAAACATTGATATTTGATGAATCCAGTACATTACGGGGCTCACTAAATGGTAGGACCAAGTGAGGCAACATTGGTGAGTGTTCTTTTGACTAAATTAAACAAATTCAAATGTTCATTTTTACCATTCCCCACCCACATTTTATGTAGTAAATATCTAGGAGGCGGGATTATGAGGCGGATTACGCCTGTAATTTCTTAAAAATTCCAAGCGGAATCCGCCTCCTAGCAATTACGCCTGTAAAAAAAATCCGCTTCATTTGCATATTCCGTCTCTAAAAATTCCGGCTAATTAACATTTTACGCCTCTAAATTACGCTTGGTTTACGCTTGGTTTCCGTCTCATTCCTATATTTCTTTAAACAAGCTTACTAGCGGAAAATAAGGCAGATTCCGTCTCATAATTCCGTCTCATTTACGCCTGTTTTACGGGCGTAATTTTTCGTACAGGCAGAGCAATAATCTCCGATTCAGAGATTATTGTGATACAGAAACTATCCTATCAGAATCTAAAAGACTCAAAGGCACTAAATATGGAATTGACCGGGACTATCCCACAGAAATATCCAAAGCCAGAAAAGAACTGTATAAAAGTAATGAGGCAAAAGAAGCACGACAGGAAAAGAAAAAAGTCCAACTGAGATACCCTGCAAAATTATATATACAGGGTAAACTAGTGATAGACGCATTCCCTGACTGGTTTGATATTTTGAACCAGAGCCGAATAGACACTGATCAGCCAGTACGACGTACGCGCCACGAGCCACGATCGAGAGCATATTCGGAGGAAACGCACGTCGATGAGCCCCTGATCCAAGATCGTTCCCCAAACGCTAGTCCCAAACAAATGACCCATAAAACTGATTCTGATCAAACAAAATACAGCCCCCATCCCAACAGAAACTACCCGAACATATTTGAACCCGTCGAATTTGAAAGACCAAAACAACAAAGTGTCAGTGAAAAGTTGCATGATTCAGTAAATCATGAAGTGGAAAAAACCCAGTGTGATAAAAATAGAAACAAAAAACCGGATAGTGCTAAAAATAAAACAGAAAAGTCAAAAACTTCTAAAAATAGAACAAAACAGCCCGACAAACATAAAACAAAACCCGGATCTCATTCGTCGCAAAATCAACCTCTGCACGTGGGGGCTGAGTTTGAGACGAACGAGAGACCGTATAACACAAGAAAACATGACAGTCAGTCCGGCGCAGGTCGTCCTCAACACGAGCGACGGGCTCCGCAGGACGGGGACCCAACAGCAGCGAACCCCGGAGCAAACCGATCGTCTGCTCAACCCTCCCAAGCGGAGACGTCGATGCAGACCGGGATGCTTCCTGGTCAAACTAGTGGCGGCACAGAACCGCAGCAGACGACAAATGCAAAACAAAAATAGGATTTCGCGGAGAAAAGCGAATTAAGATTTTGCTTACTAAATATACAGGGATTAAAGGGAAAAAGTTATGATAAGTTTGATTATAATGAATTTGATAGTTTGTTTAAACAAAATAGTATTATCATGTTAACAGAATCATGGCTTAACGACGAGGTTGATTATAGTGTACCTGAATTTGTGCACTATGCTCTTCATCGTAAGTCAAAAAATAAAAAACGCAAAAAGAGAAAGTGGCGGCATTATTATATATAGCATATATAGTATGTAGCAGATCATCTAGCACAGAAAATTACTTTGGTCAAAACAAGCTCCGATAATATTATCTGGATTAAAATTGACAAAACATTATTGAAAAAAGATTATGATGTATTACTTTGTCTCACTTATATCACTCCAACGGGGAGCAGTAGAGAAAATGAAAATGATTTGAATACATATGACTGCATTTTAGATGACATATTAACTTTGAAACCTTTATATGAAAATTGTCAAATAATGATATGTGGTGACTTGAATAGCAGAGTCGGGAACAAGAAAGATTATGTGGAAAATGAATTTTTGAATGTACTTAACATGATGCCAGATGACTATGTTTATGATACAGAATTAGAACGAAGTACTATGGATGGTTTTGTGAATGAAAATGGGAAAATGCTTTTGAATTTTTGTAAAGCTACAGGTTTAAGAATAGCAAATGGTAGAATTTGTGAAGATAAAAATTTAGGCCAATTTACATGTATAACGCATAGAGGTAGTAGCGTCGTGGATTATGTATTATGTGACCCACAATTATTTACAGTGTTTACACAGTTCAAAGTGGCACAGCCAAATATTTTTACGGATCATTGCGCCGTTAATTTTTCGATTGAATTGGGCACTTGCCAAAATATCAATCAACCCCAAGATGAAAATAGCTCACAAGAAAATTGCCCGAATTTTGAATATGTTTGGGATAACAGTATTGAACAACGATTTATCGATGAACTTAGATCAGATATAAACATTCGTAAATTGTCGAAAATCACTCAAGGAATAGGAGAAATATCTACTCAATCAGCTCTTGATGCAAATCTAAATGATTTTTACTCATTTATTGAAAATATGTGCGATCCAATTTGTAAAAAGAAAACCAAAACGAAATTTAGTTCAAACAAAAACAAAAAAGATTTTCAAAAAATTAAACAACCGTGGTTTGATGACGATTGTCGAAATTCACGATCGAAATTTAATGCAGAATTAAAAAAGTTTAATCGTATTAATTCATCAGAGAATAGACAATCGATGGTTTCGGCCCGTAAAGAACACAAAAAAAATGTAAAGGATAAAAAGACGGATTATAACAGTAATCAAACTAGAAAATTAGAATCTTTACGGACAAAAAATGCTAGAGAATACTGGGATTTACTTAAATCGGCGTATACACATAAGAAAAAAGAACCAAAAAATAAAGTTAATATCTCGTCTTTTGAGCAATATTTCAAGGCAATCAACAACCCAGATTCAACTTTTTACCAGCCAGATGAAGATGTACTTTTATTCAATTCACGAATCATTGATTCTGAAATACAAATAATGTTTAATGAACTTAATACTGAAATCACTTCCTCAGAAATACACAAAGCGTGTAAAGAATTAAAAAACAATCGCAGCGGAGGTCCCGATATGGTCATAAATGAATTTTTTAAATATGGTTTTGATAACCTCGAACCCTATCTAAAGGCGATTTTTAACAAAATCTTAGACATGGGTTGTTTTCCTTCTCAATGGACAGAAGGTTATATAGTGCCACTATTTAAGAAAGGGGACGCAACTATGCCGGGACATTATAGAGGAATTACCTTACTAAGCACATTTGGTAAATTATTTACGCGAATTCTTAACAATAGATTAACGAAATGGGCAGAAGATTATGACGTTTACATAGAAGCACAAGCAGGATTTCGAAAAAATATGAGCACTATAGATAACATTTTTGTCGTACATGGTTTAATAAATAAATTTTTAAATGAAAATAAAAAAACTTTACGTCTGTTTTATAGACTTTACAAAAGCATTCGATTTACTTGTGAAAGAGCATATATTTTACAAACTTATTCAATACGGTGTTACAGGAAAAATTCTATCGGTCATAAAATCCCTTTATTTGAATATTAAGTCAAGGGTAAAGTCTAACAATAGTTTAAGCAACAGCTTCAAGTGTTTTCTTGGGGCGCCACAAGGAGACTGTTTGTCACCTTTCGTATTTGCAATGTACGTGAATGACCTTGAACAATACTTAACATTAAACGAATTTAAAGGTATTGAATTAGACATGTTACAAATATTCCTTCTATTATATGCAGATGATATCGTACTCTTTTCGGAAAGCGAAAGCGAACTCCAAAACGGTTTAGATCTATTAAAAAGTTACTGTGACAAATGGAAATTAACAGTTAATGTTGATAAAACAAAAGTAATGATCTTTCGTAAAGGTGGAAAACTGCGAAGAAATTTATCTTTCAAATATAACGAAAAAGAACTAGAAATAGTCAATAAATTCACTTACTTAGGTATTACATTTTCCTCTAGTGGATCATTTTATCACACATTCGAGTCTATGGAAGGTCAAGCTTTAAAAGCAACTTTTGCGTTAAAACAATACTTAACAGTTTTTAAAGGATTGTCAATTAGTCATATATTAGATCTATTTGATAAATTAATTCTTCCTATCCTGAATTACGGTGCAGAAGTACACGGTTTCCAAGACTGTGAAAAATTAGAAAGAATTCATACACGCTTTTGTAAAAAGCTTTTATGTGTCAAAATGCAGACGCCAAATAATTTCATTTATGGAGAACTTGGGAGAGTACCTTTAAAAGTAAAACGCAAGGCATGTATTATCAAATACTGGTTAAAATTAACCCGATTAACCCTCATCCTACCAACATATTTTACATACACATCCTACCAACTGGGGTCCATTTGGACCCCACACGTAATTTTGAATTTCATGACAAAAATAAGTTTCATAAAAGACATATTCTTTGTTTAAATGTTATATTGGTCACTTACAAATGATAATAGCACAAAAACATACGGAAATGAAAACCCAGAAGGCCCTAAAGGCCTTGAATCGCTCCATAGACCTGCATCTATTTTACTACTTTATGCAATTATTGCATAAAATTCAAGGGCACATAACTCATGATCTAAGATTTCGATCAAGCTGAAAATTGCACTCAGGCAAGATATGATAGTCACCAACATTCTGATTACGTTTTGATTTGACCTGTCAAAATTTGTTGATGTGAGAGTAAAAATAGTAAAAAAAAATAGTAAACACCGAAATTTTGGACAATCAAGGGCAGATAACTCGGGTATTTTTAATGAAATCAAATTTCCTTGAAGGAAACTCAGAGAGGGTCGCCCAAGGATTATTCCTGTGAAGTTTGGTTGAAATGCATCCAGTGGTTTTTTAGATGTAGATTTTTAAATAAGAACAGTTTAAATAAGTTTAAATAGTTGTAATAAAGAGTAATTATAGTGGGGTCCAAACGGACCCCAGCAAAAAAATCAATATTGCAAACTCAAATTATGCTAAAATCTGAAAATGTTGTGTGACATGAAGAAGGTTGTGCTAAACCAACAAACTCCTAAAATTTGGACACCAGAGTGCATGTGGTAAAAATATGACACGCAAAAAATGACGCGTGGGGTCAGATTGACCCCAGTTGGTAGGATGAGGGTTAAACGAGAGAAAATACGCAAAACTCGTATACCTTCAAATGCTACACGATATGAATGATAACGAAAATACTGACAATTGGGCCTCAAAAGTAAAACATCTTCTAGAAAGCACTGCTTGTGGTTATGTTTGGATGAATCAAGGTGTCGAAAATATTAACGCATTCATGAAAATTTTCAAAAAACAGGGTTAAAGATATTTTCATCCAAAATTGGGACCAAGAATTGAACATATCAACAAAAGCAACCACTTATAATTTAATCAGCTCTTTCGAGTTTAAAACATATCTTAATATTATAACTGTTAAAAAATATAGAATAGCCTTAACAAAATTACGACTTTCAAGCCACGATTTGCAAATAGAAAAAGGTCGCTGGACAAAACCTAATAAAACTCCTAGATCTGAGCGTAAATGTAATTTATGCAAAGTACTCGAAGACGAATTCCATTTTTTATTCGAATGCCCCATGTATGAGGAATTTAGGTCAAAATATATAAAAAAGCACTTCTGGTTAAGACCCAACATCCCAAAATTTATAGAACTGTTAACAAGCCAAGAAACGAAACACATCAGAAAACTGAGTATATACGTCTATAAGAGTTTTGAAAAGAGAAAATTACAAGAAACACAAATTTGTTCCCTCGAAAATATTATAGAAATTCTTATCACTATTAAACACTCAGAAAATACGCCTATAACACAATACCATGTATATCTAACATTTGTATGTATACCAATAAATAACTCCTTCCCAAACAACAATTTCAGACTGATCCAAATTGAAATATACCACAGACAGCATGTATTTGAGTATATTGATAAAACACAACTTCTCTACAGTATAGCACAGAGGATATCGAGACAAAAGAATGAAAGCGCCATCTATCAGCGTTTCCTTCATCTGCCTCAATATTTTCCAAATTTGTTTCTATTAGTGACGTCGAAACCAGATCTTATTTGTTTGGGAAAGGATAGTTTGATATTATTAAATGGGAATATTGAGTTATCGGGGGATAATCTATAAGATTCGCCTCCGGTAACTCAAGGTTTCCAAACCATATATTTGAATATGTTGTTTTATAAATAGAGGAATATGTAAAAACCCTTTGCCAAACATCAAGTATAGAAAAATCCTTTACGGCTATTACATAGAAAATTGACCAGTCTGGATTTTATAAAGAATGACAAAGGGGGGCCTTACATATTCTGCCTCTATTATTTCGATTCTTCAAAAGAGGCAATTTTGTTGAAATATTGCTAAAATAGTGAAAAATGTGTATACAGTTAACTATATATCCAGAAACTCCGAAACGCTTCGATTTTCGTTTCGTCGAAGCGACAGTGATTTCTGGTACATTTTATACATTTTGAATCGATAATGTTAATATGCATTGTATAATAGATAGTTTCATATATAGTAGTTAAATTAGAACAATAGTTTGAAAGAGTGAACAGAACACCGTACACACGGTTTAACAAAACCATGTGTACGATGCTGTGTTCCAACTCTCGTTAAAAAACAAAAAAATCAGTTTCTCTTTTCGAATCATCAGTTGTGTTCAAATTAAAATAACAAAGTAAATCTAAAAGAAGGGAAAAGAAAACACTCGATCATATCCCGCTTTTCTCCAAATTTTTGTATCACAGGTATTTCATATACCTACTAATTACATTATTTATTGTCGTTTTTCAGCAAAAGCCTTGTAACTGTAGCTCAATACAGACTGCAGTTACGAGGTTTTCATTGAAAAGCATCGTTATATCATATTTTTTCTACGTCTATACCATCATCACCGGAACACATTAGTTTATTTGGATAATGTAATTTTGTTTATACATGTATTATGGACAATTTTGTCTCATACAATAAAGAAACTTGAAACTTGAAACTTGAGTAAAAAATCTGGGAACTTCTAACGTTAAATTTAACTGAACGTAAGGCTGTTTAACCGTTGTTTCTGTACATTCACTTAAAAATCCAACATCTGGTCTCATCCGTTTCTCATCATTTGGATAAAATGTCTCCCAAGAAGGATGTGTTGGTCGTGAAAGGGTTAAAACACAAGATGTGTTTATGAAACACAAATGGCCCCGAAATGGCTATTTATCTAAAATGTTAATTTTAATGTTAAGGGTTGATAAGGGTTAACAGATGGCCTTGAGGAAGGTCATATTTCATTTCATGGAACAGATAGATACCATTGAAAGTAAGTTACATGATACGAAATTTGAGATTTGATTATTATTTTTCAGTGTAAAATAAGATTATGAAATTTTGGCGTTTTTGGCCAACTCAAGCAACAACACCCCCACGTCCCTCTTTGTTCCTACGTGTCTAAAAGACACCTATATCTACATGTTTTGCCTACTTTTGATTATCGTTACCCTCATGTTAACCCTATTCCGGTCAGTGACTTAAACTTACGTTAAAGGTCAATTGGGGTCCACTGGACCCCATTACAAAAATGCATGCAAAATGCAAATAATGTGTCAATGTGAATCGTTAAATTACATTGATTTATTAGCTTACCTTAGCACAAAGTGCTGAAGATAATGTACTGTGATCGTACACTGTCATTTGTCTATCTGTCTGTCCATCTGTTCACCTACCCGTCTGTTCAAAATTACAAAAAAGTCATTTTTTCCCAAACCACAAGGCCTATAGCCTTGAAAGGATGGGTTGCAACAAGGGCTCAAAAATAGATTTTCTTTAAGTTCTGTGCGTTGACAGGGTTACATAATATCATTAGTTTGTACGAGGGGCGTTCATTAAATAATGAAAACATATCTGCAAGTCTTTTCATACGGAACATAATTAAGAAATACTTATACAGTTACAAAGAACTGCTTTTAAGCTTTCATTGTGAAAATCCAGACTGAACGTTCCATGTGTTACTATGGAAACGCATGACGTCACATTCTCAATGGGTATGACGTCTGACGTTTTTTCGCGTTATTTTCGCTAAAACAGACTTGCATCATAGTATTTATTTAGAATTTGCGTACAGAAAATGTTTATTCAGCATTATTGTCTGATGGTGTTATGTTTTTACTTCAAAACTACATATAAGGTTCTTGTAAGTGGCAATACTGAAATCTTCGGCATTGTGATCAAGGGAATTAGGTAAATACAATGATATGAACGGAGGTGTCTACATGCTTTTTAACCATATATTCCTCTGTGATATGTACTATGCTAATTTCAAACATTGATTTAAAACGTGCAGGGAACTTGTGATTGATTATGCTATGCCCCAACATTAAAGTTCTTTTATTTAAAGTGTCATGACGTCACATTATTGACCCCCCACACTTTGGATCAGGGGAAAACGTCAAGATTTTCCAGATACAAAGTATTTGATAATGATTTTTTTCTATTTTTTAGAGATCAAAGTGACTTTTACTGCTATTTTATGTTTGTACATGAGACACAAAATTAATTAGTACAAGGTCAGAATGATTCAATTTTGTTTTCTTGGTTTTTGAGAGGAAAAATTGGTGGAAATCGCTGGAATTTCAGAGTGGAAACCTTTGCAACTTTGTGACAGTGTTGCCATGGCAACGGTTGTCATGCACGGTTCTTGTTACTTTGAAAAAATTTCACATACTTGTTATTTGCATATTAAACATTAACTATATAATTACATATTCTTAACATTGAGCTGATGAACACCCCTCGTATGTGTAAAAATTCTGAAGAGGGCTTATTTTTGGAGATAATGGCTAACAAAGTGGGTGGGGTAAATTGACACGAGAAGCAAATATTTACTTTGAAGTTGAATAACTGTTTCTGTATAGATCAGATCAAGATGAAATTTCGCATGTACATTTAATGGACCGAGGATAATACATTTCAGGAATCATTATTCATATATATCAGTTTGTTGATTTTCTGTATTCGTTCTTCTGTCAATCTCAGATTTTGCTTATTTTTGATGTACTAACTTTACGAAACTATCTCTACACCATTTAGGTAAGTAAAACACCAGTTCAAACACAACTTATTTTAATAATGTGTACAACAGAGTACATTCCTAGTTCAGTTAAAATGGAAAAATATCGTCATTTCTTCAATATTGCCTATATAATTCTATATGGGGTCCAGTGGACCCCAACTGGGGTCCAATGGACCCCAAGCTTCTTTTTGGCTATAGTATGAATACCCTTCAGTGTACATGGAAAATATTTTGTGCCAAGAACCATCAATGGACTGGTATAGATTACCTGAAATATAAATGCTGTAGCTTTTTACATGACACCGTAGATATACCCGAAATACCCCTTGGGGTCCAATGGACCCCAAAAGTCCGGAATAGGGTTAAACGATAAAACATGTTACCAATGGAATGAAGTAATAATGTCTATCCCTTATTTCGTAATGGTCATCTTTTAATTGATCGTTCTACTTATACCTCACGATAAATGACCTAGCAGAGCAGCCCATACTAATCGAATGAGATGCTCTGTCGGGTCATTTATCGTTAGGTATACCTGGTTGGAAGTAGCAGTAAATATTGATAAGATCTTGGTCACCGAGTGAAAGTTTACTTCTGTACGTCTGGAAGTATTCCTGAATCTTGTTCAGCCACTTTACTGCTCGAACACGGGTCAAATTCATCCACATCACGCCTGAATTCACACCTACATGCATACAAGAAAATCGGATATGTATTTGCCTTTTCAACGAAAATCTCGTAACTGCAGCTTATTAAAGCTGCAGTTACGAGGTTTTTGTGGAAAATCAGCGATATGTGACGATGTTGTGTTGGTCGACCAATGACCAGTGCTCGTGGGTAAGCCATTGCTCAAAGATGGTACACAATTCTTCTGTCTAATGTTCTTGTCCTCCTGATACAAGTGATTTTTCTGGTTCCAGTATTAACAAGAATAAAAGACATAACGCTGCTGGGGGGTCAAAACCTCGTAACTACAGCTTGAATAAGCTGGAGTTACGAGGTTTTGACTACCCATCGACGATAATGATTTTAACTGTATTATGTATCATACAATATCACATTATTTTTTTCGATATATGGTGAGCTAAAATGAAAAAAAAAAAAAAAAAAAAAAAAAAAAAAAAAAAAAAAAAACAAGAAAAAAATACTATTTCTTCCCATTGTCTCAATGTCTCCCAAAGTACAGTACTGGAGACAATACAGACGTCCAAATCAAGAAATGTAATGAAAACACGCATGTATATATAAAAGTGACCTTTCACGGTAAAAGGAACCTTATTTAAAAAAGTCCGCGAAACCAAGTTCAACAGAAACGAACCAGACACAAAAGAGGTTACCCCGAAATCGCATTTTGAAGATGGAACTATTGTAAGATAGAGAAAACATTCTAGAGTAAGAAAATTACCTACATTGTAAAAATGAAAAGTTTCGATCCTAGCCAACGCAGACTGACTAGAGTCGATATTTTTCACACTTCCCATAAGGTCCCTTTTAGCATGTCGGATAACAAATACCTGTTTTGGTACAATATGGTACAGAGTTCTTGGAATACCAGGGTTCAAGCTCGGGTACGATACCAAACACATGATTTTGTCCAAAATGAGTAAATTGTTCCCATGCCTTCTCGACTGACGTGAGAAAGACTGTGTCGGTATCCAAGTATATAAGCGAGTCAACGTCTTTCAGTATATCCTGGAAGAAAAGCATTCCCTTGGGATTTGGCAAAGCGTTTTGATATCTATAATTAAAAGGTTTGAGGAAACAAGGACCATAACGAAAACATTGATAAAAAACATTTTCTTTTTTGTCTCTATCTTCCTTTTAATAATTCTTCAGTTTAAATTTTTATGAATATTTATCTGTATCAGCACAAACTTATCATTTGTAACAGTGTTCGAATTAGAGCAAGCCCTGTAGGCAAGGGGGGGTGAGCCCCCAATCTTGAGCAAAAATACAGAATTGTCCTAAATATTGTAGGCCTAAATAGAAAAGTTAGGAAAAAAACAGGCCGACAAACGATTCTTAAGGTTACAGTGTTGGGGAAAAACTTATAAAAAATATCGATGAAAAACGGGCTGATTAAAAGAAAGGGAAAAACATGAGCCACACGATTCAAAGCTAGAGTTACGATGCTTTTTTTCCAACGGCGATATGGCCTTGAATATTATAAATAGACTTGACCGCGGCGCAAGGTCGGAAATGAGACTTTAACACTATAATCAAATAAAACGCAAACAAATAAACGACAAGAAGGGATCCATACACTACAGAATTTTTTTAATGATACTCAGTTCCATAGGTAAGTGTCCACTTTCTGTCGTTTTATTTCTTCCCTCATTTTTCACTAAAAGTGAAAGAGTTTGCTATCAAAATGTACCTTACAATGTCAACTAAATGTCCGACATTTAAAGTTTGGGCAAAATGACTATTTAAGTTTGTTTTCCTATGGTAAAACGAAGGTGGTACGAAAATAAAAGTTGTAAAAGTACACAAAAATGGTCAAATTAGAATGGTGTTTATTTCAGTGTAACCGGATTATTCATTCAATGTTGAATTGAATGTTGATTTCTTAACAGAAGCAATGTTGGAGTTCTTCCCTGGCCATCTTTGGCATGAATTTGGATCAGATTTAACATAAGTGGGGTCATTTAGGAAGGAGCGTTCAATAACATCGAAGCATCAGCAAACTTCAGGATTCTGCTATTTTACTCACCCAGAAATGAATAACATTCCAAAAATAGCGTTGTTGCGTTGTTTGAGATCCATGCGACCGTCACCTACTCGCATATATCGGCAGGACAGGTGGTCATGCAAGATATTCAAAAACATCTCCAGTTTATTTCCTCTAAATTAATCAAAATATTAATGTGACAATTTTTTGCTGTACTTTTGCAACTTTTATTTTCATACCACCTCCATTTAAAGTAAGAAAAGCAAACTAAAATGGTCTTTTAGTCAAATTTTAAAAGGTGTGACATTTTTGTCTATTCTTAGCTACAATATGATAACAAACTGTTATATTTTTAGTAAAGAATCCAAAGAGAAATGAAACGAAATAAAGATCACACTTATTTATGGAACTGAGTATATATCGTACGACCTCTCTCCTGCTTTTTTTTTTCAAAATAAGTTCTTAGATTAAATAAACTGATTCAATCAAATCCGAAGTTCCCTTTAAAAATGTGGTATCCCAAAAATTGGCGGAGATTTAAAAATATACTAGGTTATAAATAGAACTTCCGTAATTCTACGAGTACTTTACGGAAATATCCGATTACAAGAACTGGGGCGGTAATATTGTCATCTGCTACTCCAATTTGAATTAAGGTAGAATGATTCTAATGGATATTTACTATTGTCGTACATTTTCGACAAATGTCGACAATTTCCGTATCTATTTTAAGCAACAGTAGTGCTAAATATAGCAACAGTATTGCTAAATATAGCAACATTATTGCTAAATATTACTTCCCTTTGTAAATGAAATTCCCCGAATACACCCGAATATCTTTTTCTGGTATGATTCTCCGTTTCACAGCAATTATTCAGAGACATTTTTCGTGTAATTTCATATGATTTTAATTGATATCATCAGTTTGTAAGTGATTAGAAACTTTTATTTTAATGAAACTGCCTATTTAGGAAACTAATTGTAGTATGTATAATTTTCGTTTCTTCCTTTGATACTGGTTGGCTCAATATAACGAGAAACCCTAAAGTAGAAGACACATACATGTAATCTAATGAAATCTATGATGTGGTTATCAAACGCCTATCGTTTGAGAACGACGCGTGGATCAGATCATCATTGTTCAGACTTTCGCACTCGATTTTCATCACTTCATCGCCGGCGATCCTTATTTAATGTGCAAACTCGTTGTCAGTTAATTGTAACGTGGTTTGATCCGTGATTTGATCCTTTCTTTTAGATTCTTTTTCCATTTAAGTCCTTAGATTCAATATGCAATCCAGAAGAAGTGATATAAGGAAGCTGTTATAAACTATAAAGATTAAGTACAACTTTGTCTTTAGAATTTGCATTACTTTTTATAAATAGCGATGTTCAATTGGTTACTAGGTAAAGGGTTAAAATGGTGAAAGTCATACGAAATCACAACTGATATGGTATCATTTGCCAACTTCTGAAAGTCTAATACAACGTTTGGGTTTTAGTTATAAGCATATAATTAGATATGGGCTACGGTACACTTCATTTGGGGCATTGACGTCTTTTGGGAAAGAAATAGTGCGTTCGAAAGCATGGGGGTACTAAGAATTACCTTTATATATTTTCAATTTTTGACGGATAAAATGTACATATGTGGATTTTATCGTGTCCCTACACATATAAGAATAATTTTGATATTGGTTTTAGAGAGTGCGCGAACTTATTTCTGGCACTGTCAACATTTGTTTCAGAGGCATAAATTTCAAACTAGGAAATAAAGAGGCTTGATTTTTAAATAAGCACGCAGTAATTTTACAAAATATCTCTCATATGCGCACAAATGTCATATCATTTCATATCAGACGATGGGTAAACATGTTTTTGATAATAAAAACCAAAATCTAAACACATTTAATGTGTTTATGTCCAAAATTCAGATACTTTTTTGCTTTGAGTGGTGGCCGCCATATTCGAATTTTGCAAGTTGGGGTGGGATAAGGGAAAATCAAGTTTCTAGTAAACCTCTGGACGAATTTCTGTCTTATTGCACATATAGATGTCTAATATAATGTACTATCAGGCAGAAGTGTTTGTCACCCCAATTTCTAAAGTTGCCATTAGGCATATTCTACCTTAACATTTTCATCAAAAATATAAGTCGATAGTTTTCGCAATGATTAGCAAACTGTTGCATTATTTTGCGATGATTATGTTATTCGAGTAAATTTGAATCGTTCAAGGGTATGCCTACTTTCTTCAGTGGATTCACACAAACGACTATGAGGTGGACCAAAAATGACCAATAAGTGACCAATTTTTAAAGTAGAATATCTGGAAATTCCAAGTTTTGAAGCGTTCGATCGATATAGATCGTGAAATCCCTGATGGGATTTCCCAAACTAAAAACGTAGAAACTTATGACTAATTCAATTTGAAAGCTGCTGAAAAAAAAATAAAAAAAATAGAGTGACATAAAGGAAGAATCTGTGTACAATATAGTCAATAAAATATTAAGGCAAAAGGAAAAAATGCTAATTATTAGCATTTTCCTCTTTTGTCTTAATGTTTTCTTAAACATTTACAACTTTACAATTATGGACGCAAAAACCAGGCATTGTTATGGAAAGGGTTACTATCATAATTATGCATGACTGCAATTAATGAATTAGAAGCCTAAAAGTGTTTGTGAAAGGTTTATCAAATTACAATACATTGACGCTGTTTGACACCAAACAAGATAATTTTAAGCTTTGAAAATATTGTAGAAAATTAAGAAATTCCTTGTTAGAAACGATTTCTTCATTTTCCACAATGTGTTCTATCCAGTATAACTAGAAAATATCAAATTTTATTTACTTTAACAAGTTATCTGAAACATATTATCCGGACAAGCCCAAATTATGACGTTTGGGAGAGGATTTATCCCACTTACTGGAATAAAAAGTCTCTGCGCCGCACAAGGACGAAACAGCCTTTTCCATTCATTCGGTGTGCAGGACTTGCAGCCCGGGATTGCCGGGAACTCAATGTTGTGTAAGGCGAGCTTCAAACGACTTCTCTGGCTATACGGCCAGCTGGCAAACTGATATATAATTTAACCCTTTCCAAAACGTCAAAAATGTCGACTGTTCCAATTTGAAAGCTGCATCAGACGACAAAATGGATGTTGAAAAAGATAGGATTTGTGAAAATTATAACATAGAAAATATTGAGACAAAGGGAGAAACTGCTGATTATCAGCAGTTTCTTCTTTTGTCTCAATGTTTTCCCAAGCCTTTTCTATTATGGACGTCAAAAGAAGGTCTTATTTGGGAAAGGGTTAACAGACTGGATATTTTAAAAATAATCATATTTTTTTTAATATGGCCATTTACATGACCAGCAAATCTTTTGATGAACTTTTTGCACTTAATAGCCATCATTATGTTTCTTCTTAGAGTTGAGGAAACGCATTAACGAATTTTTGTTTAAGCATAGAACAATGGATTCTTTGTGTAAAAGACATTCGTATAAGATTACGCCACTGATCAATGAAAAAAAAAAAAAAAAAAAAAAAAAAAGAAAAAAGAAAAAAATCGTCATGATTATAATATACTGAACCTCAGAAATAACGCACCACTTTTTCTTGTTTTATATTTTTTCAACAAAATAATTCATTTTGTCGACACATTATTAATTGATATTGGCCGGACACTAGCTATGAGCACAACACACTCTTAAGCAGTAAAACCGTTCATCCGTGACGCTAGCCGCCCAAACTTGGTAAACAGGTCTTATGCACGTGCCGCAGTATTGACGTCGTGCACAAACCTGCTTATCGGTTCATAGGGTACATGCAGTCGGTGACAGAAAGAAAACACCCAAACATTTCATCGGTCGGAAGTTTCGATTTTTTAAACAACGTCAAGACTTACATAATCTTGCTATTGGGATGCTGCAGGCAGTGATGACGTCACGGGCTATTGCACACATGATGGGATTTCATCACAAAACTATTCGCCGGCTTAGAGAACTTTTCCAACAAAGTGGGACAATGCTGGACTACCCGGTAGGGGTGCGCTAAAGGTCCCAACTGTGGCTAAAATCAGGTAAGCATAAACTGCAAAGTGATACAGTGAGACAGGAGAGTCATGCCAAAGTCAAGAAACCAAAATGTGATCAGTTCCATGCGTCGGCGAAGCACAGACTGTATTACTCTGCAAAATGGTCACACTCAATACTGATTTTTTGACTTTCACTTTATAGGGTAGTCACGTTTGCGCGCTCGTCACGCTTGATTGCTTTATGATAGCGTTACATCTTTTTGACCAGAAACGAATAAACTGACGTCAGTTCGGGTTGTGGTTGTACAGTCTGAAAAAAGTAACATAATCAAAAATACAATAGAAATTGTAAGTGGTGCGTTATTTCTGAGGTTCAGTATACAAGAGGGCCGAGATGGCCCTGGATCGCTCACCTGATAGAAGTTTGAAACTTTCTCCATGCAGAACAAGACCCACCTTTTACATGCCCTAGGTATCTCTAAGAAAAGAACACGAAACTTAAGATGCGAGATTATGATCCAGCTGAAAACAGCATTCTTAATCTTTGATGATCAATTTTTGGTGATTGTTAAAGTGAATACCAAGTCGATAAAAAACATCGATTTTGTCACAATCCAGGGCACATAACTCTGTTCTTATAAAGATATTCTCATCAACCTTATGTCCTAGTTGTTTTTTGATTGGTCGATATTTATCGCTGTTTGAGTGAAATTAAAAAACGAAATCGGCAATTTTTTCACCATCAAGGGCACACTCTCTCTTTTCTAGTCCGATCAATATGAAAAATGAAATCATATAAGATCTCATGGTCACCAAGATTGTGACCAAGCTGTGTCCTGATTGGTCAATATTTGTGTTTTTAAGAGTGAAAATAAAGTCTAAAAAGGTAATTTTGTGAAATTCAATAACTCTGTTTTTTTCTGGCCCGATCAAGCTGAAAATTCAACTCATTCAGCTTCTTATGGTTACCAACATTGTTGCCAAGTTTTGCCTCGATTGGTCAATAAATGTAGATGCTAAAGTGTAAACAAAGTTGAAAACGGCAAAATTGTCAAATTCAAGGGCACATAACTCCAGACTTCCTACTTTGATGACACTGAAAATCGAACTCATTTATTATTGTATGGTTACCAACATTCCAGCCAAGTTTTGTCTTGATTGGTCAATATTTGTAGATGCTAGAGTGGTAACAAAGTCGAAACTAGCTATTTTGATATTCAAGGGCGCATAACTCCGGACTTCCTACTCTGATCTGACCCAAAATCATACTCGTCCAAGAGCTTAATGTCATACATGTTTTGACAAAGTTTGGTTAAGATTGGTTAATATTTGTAGATGCTTGAGTGGTAACAAAGTCAAAACTAGCCATTTTTGACGTTCAAGGGCACATAACTCCGGACTTCCTGATTCGATCTGACCCAAAATCAAACTCATCCAAGAACTTATCGTCGTACATGTTTTGGCAAAGTTTGTGTCGTGAACGCTGTATAACGTTGTTTTGTATTTCCCGCGTCTCGTTAACGTCATTTCGTCTTTCCCGCGTCTTGTGTACGTTCCCGTATTTTGTACGTTGTTTTGACGTTGCTATGTGTGTCCGTTACGTATCTCTTTTGTGTTTGTAAACAACTTTGTAATTTGAATCAGTTGTAATAAAGGATCGAACCTGAACAGACGTGTATTCATTACGTGACCTACAACTCAGTACATTTTGGTGCCGTGAACCAAAACAGAAACAGAAGACAAGATGTCGAAGCCAACGTTGGGCAAACTCATTGTGCACCGATCAGTGCATCGCAAAACTACCACAAAATTACTTGAGAAAATCGAGGAGGCGAAAGAGTTCGGTAAACGCGGAGCCGAATTCATGAAGATTTTCGAAACGCTCGAGGCGAAATGGAGTATTCTTGAGACGCTAAACGAGAAGATTTTGTCGCTTATGGACGAAGAGGGGATGGAAGACGAAATTGTTGAGACAGACGAATATTCCCTGGAACTTAGTATTCGGCTACACAAATTAAAAGAGTTCCAACAGACAGAAACTGCAACGAGCCAGTTACCAGAGCAGAATAGACTACCGACCGAGCGGGAATTGGAGTCAGCAGAATCGATAGTGAATCAACTTAGCCAACAAGCAAGTGTGAACCAGCAACGAGAAATTGTTCGGGAGGATAATCAGCCAACCGTGAGTAATGGTTCTTTATATTCTTCCACATCACTGAGTCATAAACTTCCAAAATTAGTGCTCCCGACGTTTGATGGTAGTGTCCTGCAGTGGCAGACGTTTTGGGATATCTTCGAGACAAGCGTCCACAACAACCCTACCCTCAGTGAAATACAGAAGTTCAGCTACCTGAAATCCCAGCTAGAAGGAGTAGTCGCCATGACAATAGAAGGATTTTCCTTGACAAATGCCAATTATTCAAGAGCCGTAGACCTACTACGTGAGCGTTATGGTCAGCCCCACAAAATTATCCAGTCCACGATGCAAGCCTTACTTCAGCTACCTACCCCATCCCTGACTATCCCCAGTTTGCGAAATTTCCACGACCGAATGGAGAGTTACATCCGAGGTTTAGAGTCATTAAACCAGTGCCTAGAAACTTACGGAAGCCTGCTAGTGCCCATACTATTGGAGAAATTGCCCGGAGAAATACGCCGAAACATCGCTAGGGAAAATGAAAAGAATGACTGGACGTTAGCGTGTTTGAGAAAGGCTATCAACAAGGAGATCAACATACTCGAGGCAGGTCAGTGCAATAAAGTAGAGTTAGAGTCACAAAACGCGACAGCTATATTCCATGCATGGGCAAAAAATGAAGTGAAAGACAACGTCGATCGAAACAAGGGTCCAAAACCTAGTATCAAGTGTGCGTACTGTAACGAGGATCATCGCAGTTTCCAGTGCAAAAAGTTCGCAACTTTCGAGTCGAGAATGGGCGAGGTTAAAAAGAACAAATTGTGTTTCAACTGTCTAGGTAACCACCAGTTAGCCGAATGTCAATCCAAGAGAACATGTAGATTCTGTGATAAGAAGCATCATTCCAGCATTTGCGCGAAAAATCCAGCATTCCAGACTAACGAAGTTAATTCCCATGGAACAGCGATGATGTACGCCAACAATGACAAGCCCGACATATTATTGAAAACGGCGGTAGCAGAAGTTAAGAGTAGCAGTGTCAGTATGTACGCAAACATTTTATTTGACGAGGGCGCTCAGAGAAGTTTCATCACGCAGAAATTGGCCGACGAATTGAATGTAACCCGGCGAGGAACAGATAGTGTACGGTTAGCCGCATTCGGTGGTAAAGAACAAGACCTGACACACCAGCATTTAGACCGTGCCGAAATTCAGTTGATAACAGATAGTGACGAGAAACTGAAGCTGGACGTGCTTATTATCCCGACTATAGCCGTGCCCCTACAAACGAGTATGGCGCGCGAACAGGGTCTAAAGTCAGTATAGCGCTAGACCGATAATTAAAATAGGGGTAGACCCTTAAAAATACCGGTCTACCCTTATATTTTTACCGGTCTACCGATAAAAATATCGGTCTACCCATAAAATAAGGGTAGACCCCTATTTGAAATAACGGTCTAGCGATAAATTACCGGTAGACCGATAGTTATTTTTGACCCTTCTGCTCGAAATCTCATTAGCCAATCAAACGGCTCGTTACATCCTCAACACACCGGGAATATCAACGACCGTATAGTACAAGCTCTGTGATTGGCTATCGAAAAAAATAGGGGTCTACCGATAAAAATACCGGTCTACCGGTAATTTTATCGCTAGACCGTTATTTTGAATAGCGGTTTACCCTTATTTTATGGGTAGACCGATATTTTTATCGGTAGACCGGTAAAAAATATAAGGGTAAACCGGTATTTTTAAGGGTCTACCCCTATTTTAATTATCGGTCTAGCGCTATATTGACTTTAGACCCTGTTTGCGCGCCATAAACGAGAGCACAAAGCCGTGCAGCGGAACTTCCGTATCTAAAATGACTTAAACTAGCTCATCCAGTGACGAGTGAAAGTGAATTCGAGATTTCATTGTTGATAGGTGCGGATCAGTACTGGAAAATAGTAGAAGACAGAGTAATTCGCGGTAATGGACCAACTGCTGTGAAGTCGAAAATAGGTTATCTTCTCTCTGGACCAATTCTTAATCATTCAAGTAGCCACGTGATAAGCATATTCACTTACCAGGAGAACGAGCGTTCATGTGATTCAGAAACGAAAGTCAAAATGGACGAGTCTGCTGTCAAAAATACAGGCTACTTACGAGAGTATCAACCAGAGCCGAAAGAAAAACGTGTACCGTGGTACGACGGACTGTGGAAACGATTTAAGGAAATGGCAGGAACTGTTGTAAGAAAAGTAAAATGCCGAATAGAACCAATCTTGAACGATAAGCACGTGCTTGGTTCTTCTACGAATGAACAATCTTCATCGATCATGCACAGTGAACCACAAGAAACTGATCGTATTAAACATTCTAAGCATTTGTGCGGGCTGAGGATATCCACATATACGTTACCAGACAACGTTCCTCTGCACAAAACGAAGGCTAACTCAAAGTCTACGTCAACGAGAGGGCGTAGGCAAAACGATTCATCCGTGACAATCCAAATAGAGGATGAGATATACCATACACTCACCGGAACCATGAGTATGGATTCAAAATGAGAAACAATCAGAATAATCGAGCAGTGAACCTAAGGACGAGCAACGGTACTACAAACAGATGTAAAGCTGTACCCGTTAGAACTGAGGACTGACGATCTATAAGTTAACTGTGATTTAGACATTTAAAGATTACATTATTTAAATTCTGTGATAAGGAGACAATATAGGACATTCACGCGATTCAATTAACTGTGATTAAGACGATTATATTAATTCCGTCAAACTTTCACATATCACTTGATATTATTCATGTAGGGATTTTCAATTCAATTTATGTGTAATTCATGTGTAATTTCAATTCATTTGATTCATTGTGCCGCCCGGAGAATGTCGTTAACGCTGTATAACGTTGTTTTGTATTTCCCGCGTCTCGTTAACGTCGTTTCGTCTTTCCCGCGTCTTGTGTACGTTCCCGTATTTTGTACGTTGTTTTGACGTTGCTATGTGTGTCCGTTACGTATCTGTTTTGTGTTCGTAAACAACTTTGTAATTTGAATCAGTTGTAATAAAGGATCGAACCTGAACAGACGTGTATTCATTACGTGACCTACAACTCAGAACAGTTTGGTTAAGATTGGTCAATATTTGTAGATACTAGAGTGGTAACAAAGTCAAAACTAGCCATTTTTGACGTTCAAGGGCACATAACTCTGGACTTCCTGATCCGATCTGACTCAAAATCCAACTCATCTGAGAACTTATGGCCGTACATGTTTTGATCAAGTTTGGTTAAGATTGGTCAATATTTGTTGGTGCTAGAGTGGTAACAACAAAATGTGAACAGACGGACAGGCAGACGGACAGACGGACGGACGGACAGACGGACACCGACGGACAAAAAGCGACCACAATAGCTCATCTTGAGCACTTCGTGCTCAGGTGAGCTAATAACTAAAAATATACCATTAATCCCGTTGGCCGAGACATATGTCTCGTCCTTCCACCAGATGGCTTCTTATTCAATTTAGATCTAGGATTGTCGGTCAAGAAATGTCGGTGAATATTTCACGGGTGGTAAACTTTGGAACGACCTCCAAAAAGAGGTAGTGAATTTCTGTTCCCATAGCACATCCGGGAACTCGCGAGGTCGGTCCAATGGCTAAAAACGTGTAAACAAAGGTAGGTGTCGGTGGTTCTTTTGATGTTTTTCTAGGTTTCTGGCGAAAGATGGATTAATACGGCAATGCTATGTCGTGTAAAAATGACTTCTCGACGCATACGGCCAAAAACTGCGGTCGAAACCGAAGTAATTTCCGCTGGATCGTTTTTAAAAGTTCGAACACGATGTTGCATTTTCACAACAGTTTGTCAACAAGCGTCACCTTTTTGCATAATTTGTGGTTTTCCGCAAAGAATACAGCACCAGTACGCTCGCCCTGGGGAACCGAGCACTCTGTAATACATATCCTGTTAAAAATGGCAACGGGGCGCATCTTTTAAGAAAATTATTGAGAAAATTCCGGTAGAGGTCGTTCCAATAAGGTGGAGCTTGTTCCAATTTGAATGAGATCGTTCCCAGTGCTCTCCTGTTTTATACAATGAAATTAATATCTGTGATATCAGACCAGCCAAACTCAGACAAAATGATGGCGTTTGAAATATCAGAATAATCGTCATGTCAGAGGCGTCGTTTTGTCTTGTGTGGTGACTTTGTTTTACATGAAAGTCTGCTTCTAATGTTTCTTAAACTCTACGCAGGGATCTCTTGAAATGCATTTTTAGCTCACCTTAGCACGAAGTGCTCGAGATGAGCTATTGTGATCACTCTTTGTCCGTCGTCCGTTGGTCCATCCGTCTGTCTGTCTGTCCGTCGACACTCTAGCATCCGCAAGCTTTATAAGCCAATCTTAAACAAACTTGGTCAAAATAATGATGGTCGTAAGTTCGTGGATGAATTCGAGTATGTGACTTATCGAAACAGAATGTACTGAATTATCTGACTTTGAATGTCAAAAATGCTGTTTTTGACTTTGTCTACACTCTAGCATCTACAAATATTGACCAATCAAGACAAGACTTGGACAGAAAAGTTAATGATAATAATATCTTGGGCAGGTTTGATTTTCAGCCTGATTGAAAATGCATCTCTTGAGTTATCTGCCCTTGATTTTGACAAAATTGCGATTTTCGACCATGTTTTTGCTCTAGCATCCACAAATATTTATCAATCAACACAAAACTTGGACAGAATATTGATGAACATAAGATCTTACATAGGTAAACTTTTTAGCCTGGTCAGAATGATGTATCTTGAGTTATCTGCCCTCGAATATGACAAAATGGCGATTTTCGACTTTATTTTCACTCTTCAGCAATCAGTTTCTTTCAATCAAAATTAAATCCAAGGAAATAAGATCTTAAGAGAATAACATATTATTTAAAAGAAAATTTAAGCCTAATCAGAATGCATCTTGAGTTATTTGCCTTTGATTTTGACAAAATTGCCATTTTCGACTTTGTTTTCACTAGTGTAGCAACCACAAATACTTTTCAATCAAGAAAAAACTTGGACTGAATATTGTTGACCATAAGATCTTGCATAGGTAAAACTTTCATCCTGATCAGAATGATGCATCTTGAGTTATCTGCCCTCGAATTTGACAAAACTGCAATTTTCAACTTTACTTTCACTCTTCAGCATCACACTATTTCTTCAAACTCATCAAAGAACTTACGCCCATCATTATTTTGACAAAGTTTGGTTAAGATTAGCTTATGTTTATGGATGCTAGAGTGTAGACGGACATACAGATAGACGCACGGACAAACGGACGACGGACAAAAAGTGACCACAATAGCTCACCTCGAGCACTTCACGCTCAGGTGAGCTAAAAATGCCTCTCAAGAGATCCGTGCGTAGAGTTTAAGAAACATCAGAAACATACTTTCATGTAAAACAAAGTCACCACACAAGACAAAACGACGACTCTGATATGACGACAATTCTGATTATTCAAACGCCATCATTTTGTCTGAGTTTGGCTGGTTTGATATCACAGATATTAATTTCATTGTACATGTATAAAACAGGAGAGCACTGGGAACGATCTCATTCAAATTGGAACAAGCTCCACCTTATTGGAACGAACTCTACTGGAATTTTCTCAATCAAATTTCTTAAATAATGCGCCCCGTTGCCAGTTTTAACAGGATATGTAATACAGAGTGCTCGGTTCCCCAGGGCGAGCGTACTGGGGCTGTATTCTTTGCGGAAAACCACAAATTATGCAAAAAGGTGACACTTGTTGACAAACTGTTGTGAAAAAGCAACATCGCGTTCGAACTTTAAAAAAATCATCCAGCGGAAATTACTTCGGTTTCGACCGCAGTTTTGAGCCGTATGCGTCGAGAACTCATTTTTACACGACATAGCATTGTCATATTAATCCATCTTTCGCCAGAAACCTAGAAAAAAATCAAAAGAACCACCGACACCTACCTTTGTTTACACGTTTTTAGCTATTGGACCGACCTCGCGAGTTCCCGGATGTGCTATGGGAACAGAAATTCACTACCTCTTTTTGGAGGTCGTTCCAAAGTTTACCACCCGTGTATTTATGACTGTTGTCATACAGCTACAGGTTCGATTTCATTCTTCATTAAAAAAAACAAACTCTTACGCTTCATCTCATTTTACTGATAATTGAGCAAGTATCCCTTAAGGCTATTTAGCCCAACATAGTTCAAGATCAGCCTGCGTCTACACACAGTCTGGTCATAAACCATGCTGTTCTCCAATAGCTTTTTGGTGACTCGCAGCAACCATGAGACAGCAACAAAGATGCCAGCCATACTGCACTTAGGCATAAGGACCATATTTTATCATCGAACTTGCGTAAAAAATTCGTAGATTTGAACGTAAGTTCAAAATTTTAACGAGTGTTTTTACAGAATATGTTCGCAGCTAAGATTTTTTCTCAATTTTGCGTAAGTTTACGATAAAAAAGTTGAGGTAAATGTGTTCGTAACTACTGCCGATGCCTCGATTTACCTTATAAAGCCTTGAAATTCGAATCAATACCGAAAAAAATCAACAAAACTATTAAAAGAAAGGTTGACACTCAATAAATCACGGAAAATGTATACAAATCATTGTTTTTTCTCACTTTATTTTGTGTAACTATTTTTAAAAATACAACAACAACAACAACAACAACAACAACATAACAACTAGTACTTTTCACGTTTTCCCGATTTTTAAGGACCCAATACGTTTTAACTGTGGTTACGTTAGAGTGTTCAGCACAATAATCTTTCAGTAATTCACTGGCAATTCCCATCTTTGGTAATTTTTGATGGGAGAATTAGCTTTATTAATGCATAAAAGCACAATGCAATACAATACAATAACGTAAAGTTACGAAAAAAAAAAAAAAAAAGAAAACTTACGCAAATTTTAGCAAACGGGCCCAAAATGATCTGGAAACTTGTAGGTCTAAAATGCTATAATGGCCAATTTTCCAGATCCCGGCTCAATTGTATGATAACATACCTCATCCTTTATAGATTGATTCAGATTTTGCTCGGTGAACACGTGCAGAACTAAGTAGGAATGAGAGAATATTACCGCAGATTTAAGCATAACAAGTCCCTCTTCTAACCTACTCCCACATATAACTACCGCTATGTGAATTGTAGAACTGGAATAGAAAATTTCTTCTTTAAAAATAATTCCATATGGAACTGTTATATTATTTCCTTTATTTCTGATGTCCACTCTTCTTCAAAGATGAAGAAGAGTGGACATTAGAAATAAATGAAATAGAAAAGTTGATGCAATGTCGGTAATAGGGAACAATTTTACCAAGTTAAACTACGGCTTGAGTTAAGCTGTAGTTATAGTCCAGCAACATTAACCCGGGACATCTGCATATCGTCGGTGTAAATGCAAAACCTCGTATGTCGATTGGTGCGATTTTCAAAGTACAAACTTGTGTGCCCAGTGTAGACGATTCTCGCAGGTTTTGAGATATCTTTACTGATCAGTATTGTTGACACATTATTTGTGAACAATATGTCCAAATTTAAAGTAAGACATTTCAGTTTGGGAAAAGTTACTATACTTTTTTCCCTCGGTCTCCTTTAACATTTTCCAAAAACTAGATACGAGGTTTTGCATTTACAACGACGATATGTAATGACCCCACTTCGGCAATGTTTTGTTAAGACGCTCAACTAACGGACTTTGCACACGAAAATCAAGTTGTCCCGGGTTAATATTGCTGGACAATACGAGATATTATAACAACACCTACGGTTTATTAAAACATAACAGTAAACCTAGTCTAATTTAAGCACAAAATGCAACTCAATAGCAATGAATTTTATGATAAAAACAGACTTGGTTATTGTCCACCTAAATTAAACCGGGACAACTTAATTTTCGTGAGCAAATTCTGTAAGTTGAGCGTCTTAACAAAACATTACCGAAGTGGGGTCATTACATATGCAGAAGTCCCGGGTTAATCTTGCTGGACAATAACACCCATTTTGAGGTAAAAACAAACAAGATGGCCATTGGCCCTGAATCGCTCACCTGAAATAATAGCTTTCTGTACGAAAAATAATTATTATGATGTAGCTAGCCTCTAGAATGCACACATTTTCTATGAAGATTTGACCTGGTGAAATACACGTAGTTTATGACCCAGATGTCCCAGATTTTGCCAAGACAATCATTCTGACGAATTTTCGGATTAAGGAATACGACCCATCATTAGCACCAAATGATTCGTGTAATGTCGGCTGTTTCCGCAACAACGGAAATAATCGAGCATGTTCGGATTTACGGACATATTTTAAAACATTTTTTGTAAAGAGACTTCTACATTAGATTTGAATTTGTACGAACAGTTTCTACAACGAATCCCAGCCGATGAATTTATAAAAACGTCAAATGAAACAACAAAAGACGAAAACATCAAAATATCTTGGCATTTAGAATGACCTCCCTTTGCAACAACAACAACTACATCGCACACAGTGATCTCCCCTGAATCAGAATTACGTACCTCTGACGTAATATGTCATTATTTGGAGGTTGAGTCGCACCATAAATATTTCGTTCCATAACTGGTCACTTTGTTTACCGTAATTTGGGCTTTTTCTTTGGGAAAAGGTAAGCTTGGCCTTTGCCATTTCTTTCTGTTTAACCCATTCCCAAAAAACTAGACACAAGATAAGACCAACTGATGCTTTCTCTACACTAGGTTTGCGTGAAAAAAGAAACCAATGTGAGAAAAGAAGCAAATACTGATACAAGCAGTTGTAATTATTTTCTCTGTAGAATTTCTATTTGTTTATATATTTTTGTGTTTCTGTCTCGTCTTTTCCATCTCTTTAGCTACTAACAAGACAGCAAACATGATTCAAATATGACATCAGAAAACTGATATTCAAAAGTTGCTTGTTCACCTAACCCTTTCCCAAACAAGACCTAGTTTTGGCAGAGACCTATCTTTCTACAACATTCCTGGCTTTATTTTTATTTTATTTTTTTCAAAATGTTTCTTGTGATGATAATACCGTCCTCAACTCACACTCAGACACACAAATTTCTGGGGCATTTTAACAATTTTCGACATAGACATGTTTGGCTAACGATTTACATGCAGATATTATGTAGATCTACTTGTAACATTTTTATTTCTACCATTGTTACAGTATTGCAAACTTTGCACACAAGCTTGTGGTCAGACATGTATATATTCCGTATTAAGGATAAAGACTGGGTAAAGATTCATTACCCTTTCAAATTTCTATTTGGGTGGACTTTTTATTCTTTTCATCCTATAAAATTTCACAATCCAACACTTTTTCGTTGAGCTATCCTGTCCACTGACAACTCTTGTTTTATAAACATTTTTGTTTATATATATGTTTTTTAATAGTAACATTTACTATTATATAAATATTCCAATACAAACAATAAAAAAACCTGTAAAATTCGTATGGAACAATTTATTTAAGTATAATGAACAAAGAGTGCCATTTTCCTCACGAAATTGGGCGGTGGTAAAAAAGGGGTGTGTTAGTCAAAGTGATTTTTTTAAAATTTGTGTACGGCGAAACTGTTTATTTTTTACTTTATTTGAAAGAATATACACATAGGAAAATTATGATCTTCCTTTTGTGCCATGCATTTTGATATATCATTGGAATTAATGTTATTTAAAATTGACTATTGTTTCAGATTCGTCCGAAAAGCCTGTCGAAAGTATGGTAGCCATGTATTACAAAAGCAAAAAAAATATTTTGTTGCTGGTTATTATTTATTTACTTGTAAGTCCATTGTTGGGGATAATATAAGCTATTGATTAGATGCAAGCATTTGTGTTTATTGCTTTTAATCATGCAGTTTTTGTGTTTAAAAGCTTACTTGGGGTATTTGACATTTCATGATTTTGTATGACCCTGATGCAAGATATAAAATTATCAAAATTTCACTAACGAAACGATCAAAGTTGATAAAAATTGGCAATTAGATGCGGGATACCATGCTGATTTTAAATATATATAGTTATTTTTGTATCTTTATGATTCTATTGATGGGTCGTATACCTTAACTGGGCAAACAATGTGTTCTCTTGAGTGCACACAAAGTTTTATTTCTCAAATGTGACCTAGTGACCTAGTTTAACCCTTTCACAAACAACAAAACTTAAGGATTAGCCTACCATATTTACAAAGTGATGGGTAAGAAGTTTTAACAAGTATATATGTGTTATGAAACATAAACATAATCCATGCAAAAGCTTACTTTGTTCCTTGTCGATGGTATGATGACTTCCAGGGAATCCTGAATTGGCGTAAATATGACATGATGTCGACGTCAACATTACGATGACGCATCAGTCCAACGTACATACCGGCATAACATACCACTGCAAGCATGGCAATGCAAAACACCATCTTCATGTCCTTTATGTCGAGCTTGATTGATGACGGCATGATGATGTCATAAAATTACACGTCTACAGGATTCAGCTGTCTAAGGAAAAATAAACTAAGAGGTAAAAGAAAACTCGTTTATATTAGTTTCATAATTTTGATCATGTCGACTCCTTATTCTGTATAACACAGTTTTACACACAAACCAATATAGCTGGATAGAGTAGGAAATAATTGTGCACTTGGAGAAACAAGCATGAAACTTGGTTTGATGACTTGCAAGGGTCCACTTTTAAACAATAAATAGTTTGCCCCCGCAAACATTAAAACTGGCGTACGAAATGGCGACATTTTCAAAATGACCGCAATTCAATTATTAGTGTACTAGATTTTGATCTTGAAATTGTGTCGTTGAATTTGTGTAGATTTTTGTGTTGTGTGTGTTGTTAGCGATGAAAAATTGTATTTGCATGAATTGTATATATGTACTCATCATTTAAGATCTCCTGGGTATGATACAGCCGACACTCATTATGTCAACATCAAATAAGTCGGATTTCGGCTTTAGTCTAAATGAAATTCTGATCCTGTCCTCATCAATGCATATGAACAAATTCCAGCGAAACAATTTCTTTATAAATATAGCCATTGAAATAAAGCAGGAATAGGATAGAAACTGTTCGTTTTGAAAATTGTCTTTCTTTCTCCTGCTTTATTTCCATTATGAACGAGATTGGTGATTTTGAATAAGGCCAAATATCATTTGATTGAAAGATTTAAAAAATCGGATGAGACGAACTACGGATATGTCGAGGTAGTTTGACGACCCTTCTGACTTCGACACATCGAGTGTCCGCTGTATATTCCAGGAGAGCTCCATGGGACACTTTTGTCAATCACTTGACATAAAAATTGACAAAAGTTAAATCCCTGAGCTAGACTACTATCATTGCATTTGGTAGCCACAAAAAGCAAAACTTTTCTTTAAAATTCAACTTGATTGCAAAACATGAGGGTCGAAATGACCATGAACTAGTCATCTCCTTCTGAGAATCTGCACTTAATTGTCTTTTCCATTTATAGGATACTATAGGGTTAATTAACGTTTTTGAGGTCGTTAACATTTCGAAAAAGCCCGAGAAATACGTTATCGCCCAAGTGCGAAGCACACGTGCCGTTTTTGTATTTTGAGGGCTAGCGACCGAAATGACTATATTTTTGCATAAAATATTCGAGTTGGGGAGCTTTACCTCTTCGCACAATAATGATCGTCACGTATCATCGGCGTATGTCGACATATGTCGACAATTTCCTTTTAAGAAATCTTACGAAAATTATTTGTGTTACTATGATTCCATAAATTTTGTTCTAGAGTTATTTAAAGATAAAATGTTGAAAAAGCCCATCTCACTACATTTCTCTTGAAACAAAATTTAACGTTAAGGATCTGTTTCGATGACATCATAACGACGCCGCCAAAAATTACGACGTCGTTCCCGCGTTTTGTATAATTTACGTCCAAGTGTGTTTAGCATGTTGTGACTTTTGGTGACTTTTGCATTTTTTCCAACATTAATATGTTGACACAATATGTCAAAGTAAATTTGTTATAGTAGTCTATCTGATAAGCACTTTTTGAGGTATGATTTATACATATTTCTTGGAATTGGCACTTTTAATTCACGTATAAGTATCTGTTACTCTGTGCGCGAAATGCACATTTGTCCTATTGGTGTGATAAATCTTAGACTTGTCATGAAAATTTCGGTTAAATGTCCTTATTTTTTTCAGAAAAGATGTCGCTTTGAACGTAGATTTAAAAAAAGAAGTGCTCCAACCCGTAATTTTTTATGCCCCTTAGTATGTGAAAACAGTAAGTTAAAAAAATGGTCGAATACTTAACTTTGTAATACAAGAGGACCATGATGGTCCTTAATCGCTCACCTGTACCTAGATAGAATGAAAGTCACAATGTTGTCAAGTTCAAGAGCTCATAATTTAAGATGCAAGATTATGATCCAGCTGAAAACTATACTTTCATTATCTTGAATGATCAATGTTTGTAGCTATTAGTAAAAACAAAGTGGAAGAAAACAATTATTTTGTCACAGTCAAGGGCACATAACTGTTCTGATAAAGATATTCTCATCAACATTATGTCCAAGGTTTTTTTTATTGATTAATATTTATTGCTGTTTGAGACAAAACAAAGTCGAAAACAACAGTTTTGTCACCGTCAAAGGCACACAACTCTGTTTCTTAGTCCGATCAATCTGAACAAACTAAAACATTTAAGATCTTATGGTCACCAACATTGCAACCAAGTTGTGTCTTTATTGGTCCATATTTGTGTTTGTTAGATTGAAAATGAAGTCAAAAACAGTAATTTTGTGAAATTCAAGTGCCAATAATGTTTGTTTTTCTAGTCAAATCAAGCTGAAAATTTAACTTATCCAGGATCTTATGGTCACCAACATTGTGTCCACGTTTTGTCTTGATTGGTCAATTAATGTAGATGCTACAGTGTTAATAAAGTCGAAAACGGCAACTTTGTCAAATTCAATGGCACATAACTCCCGACGTCCTGCTCTGATCACACTGAAAATCAAACTCATCCAAGATCTTTAAGTTACCAACATTGTGGCAAAGTTTTGTCTTGATCGATCAGTTTTAGTAGATACTAGAGTGGTAACAAAGTCAAAACTAGCCATTTTGGACATTCAATGGCACATAACTCCAGACTTTATCAACCGATCTGACTCAAAATCAAACTAATTGGAGAACTTATAGTCATACATGTTTTGACCAAGTTTGGTTAAGATTGGTCAATATTTGTAGATATTAGAGTGGTAACAAAGTCAAAACTAGCCATTTTTGATGTTCAAGGGCACATAACTCAAGACTTTCTTGTCTGATCTGACTCAAAATCGAGCTCATCCGAGAATTTATGGTCATACATATTTTGACCAATTTTGGTTAAATTTGATCAATGTTTGTGGGTGCTAGAGCAGTAACACCAAAATGTGGACAGACGGACGGACGGACAACGACGGACAAAAAGCGACCACAATAGCTCACCTTGAGCACTCCGTGCCCAGGTGAGCTAAAATGCTGATCATCAGCATTTTCTTCTTTTGCCTAAATATTTTCCTAAACCATCTTTCTTAAGGAAGTCAGTGGACCATCTAGTTTTACACTAGGAGAATGTCCATCTTCATCTTTCACATTGAGGTTTTTAATCCATTACCAAACGACAAAATTTTAGGGTGGTCCAAATTGAAAGATTCTGCAGTCGACAATTTCAAGTGAATGGAATTTTTAGTTATTATGTCTTTTTCAATGGAAAATATTGTGGGAAATGAAGAAATTGCTTGTGACAAGCAATTTCTTCATTTTCTACAATGTTTTCCACAGACATTATTTTGTGAAGAGTTAAAAGGAGTCATTGTGTGGTAATGGGTTAACACCTTCTGGTGCTAGTCTATTGCATAATGGACATCTACATAGATGGATATTTCTGAAAAAAAGAGATATTGTGGTTTTACGCCGTTTTTAACTGCCAAAGTCATATTGCGGTGGCCGGAGCACCTATAAATAAACCATGACCTCTGGACAGACAAGTCAAACTGAACAGGTAAACCAGGTATGTAAACGTCGTGGTTTTAAGAAGGCGTTTACCGTTAGATGTAATCACAACACCCCTCTCACTTAGGACAGTCAATATTTAAAAGTACATTTGAGTCTCAATGTTGATGGTGGCACTATACCCATGGATTCCTGTTGTTTCTCAAACCAGTACTACCACAACACCCTTACCTAGCCTCCAGCTACTCGCCCTTTTTGGTAAACGATTTCAAACCCATTGGTTGGTGACAATTTTGTCAGAAAAGGTATTTGTCGCAGCCGGGTATCGAACCCGGGACCTCTCAAATGAGAGGCAAATGCGCAACCAACTGCGCTAAGGCGGCGGCCTATGAAAAAAAGGAGAAACCCATGGAATCATCTGATGTAATTTCATAAAATTAAGACATAATGAATTCGAAAATAATCTTAGTTGATTTAATCCCTTCCCAAACAAGACCTTGTTTTGACGTCCCTAAAAGAATAGGCTTGGGAAAACATTGAGACAAAAGAAGAAACTGCTGATAATCAGCAGTTTCTCCCTTTGCCTCAATATTTTCTGTGCTATATCATACAAGTCCTACCTTTATAAACATGAGTTTTGTTGTTTTCAGCAACGTTCAAAGTAGAACGGTCTAAAATTTTCTTGTTTGGGAAAGGGTTAAATCTAACATGGTTTTGACATCTCCTGAAAAATAAGGTTAAAAATAATGAGGCGAAAGAAAAAAACTGCTGATAAGCAGCATTTTGTCCTTTTGCCTCGGTATTCTACATCTGTGTCATAATTCAAGCAAACTTCATATTTATGTAAATTTTGCCGTACACATCAGCTTTCAAGTCGGAGCAGTCTGAATTGTTTTGATCTTGGAAAGAATGAATTAAAACTAAAAAAGTAATCCAAGCTATATCACTCAATTAGTCTTCTGGAAAATAAGGAGTCGGTCAATAAGAAATTTTATCATCTAATAATTCTAAATTCTCTTTCAAAACAAATTTCACACTTCATAATGCATGCCATAACAAAATAAATTTTCATGGTGGCAAAAAAGGAAATATTTCATAAGCAAGCAAGGAATATTCCGAACGTTTTCCCAAAGGTCATGAATTTGGACTGGCCAAAATTAAAGGTTTTTCAGGTTTTGAAAAATAAATGTTATCCACTATAAAGTCATTCAAATTTTCCCTAGAAAGGAAGGAAACCGTGTTGTTAGTTTGTTCTTAGTTTCTTTCAATGTTAGCAAAGTATTCACAGTTAATGTCATAAAAAGTAAGAATATTGTAGACCAGCGGTTTATTATAGAGTCACTATCTGGCAAAAATTAAGTTTCTATCTTATTCAATTTGTAGCTACCGAAATGTATCAATTACTAAGTAATCCAAAGTCCTGGTATGTCACTAAACAATTCTCATGGCAGATTTGTGTTTCACTTGAGAATTCATTTCATAACTAGACATTCTATTTCAAAGCAAGTTTTCTATTTCATCATGCATGCCAGAACACATTAAACTTTCATGTATTCATAAAGCATGCCATTTGGCAAAGTATACATGTATATGCATGCCAAATAGGTGATTTGTAGTTTACAAATATTTGAATTTATTTGGTAGAATACTGCGGAAGCTATAAATCTTAATTGAATTTTAAAACTCATTACCAGATGGCAAAATTTTAGACTGGTCAAATTGTAAAGATTTTGCAGACGACAGTGTCAAGTGAATGAAATTCAAATATTTTTTGGTCATAGAAGGTACCTTCCACAATGTTTTCCAAAGCTTTATGCTAGAGGAGCATCAAAAAGCATCACTGTGTGGTAATTGGTTAGATATCTAGAAGAAAAGACTAGACAAATATCACCAAGGTGATAAATACTCATGCCACTAAACTTTTCATACAGACTGCCTGACCCACCAAACCATTGTTTCTAGAATATGCCCCCACCCCAACTTCATTTGTCGGGTCATGGAACAAAATTCTAATTAGGGAAGCTTCCTGCAATTTTACAACTCTTCTTTCAGACGGTCAATAAAACAATGTTATAAAAGGAAAGCAGACACAACAAAAGTAAGGCAATTACAGACAAAACAAATGAACAATTTAATTGGCCATAGCAAACGTCATAGCTTGTCTTTGATCTGGTCCATAACTAATAAATACTTCAGAAGCTTTCCAGTAACATGTAGAGACTATAGCAGGAAAATTGTTTATGAATATAAACCCGATGACATTGCCAATTTTCCCTACCCTAAAAACCACCAACGGTTTTACTGACTTTCAGTAGAAATACTTGTTATTACTTGTTGTAACTACATCAATCTATTTTAAAGCAGGGATCTGGAAAAATTCCTATATGGCATTTTGGCCAACATGGATGTATATGGATGCATATGTGGCCCGTCACGCTAAAAGGGACCTTATCCGAACTCAAAAAATCTAAATTATGACAGACTTATCAGACCCAGCACAGGTCAACCAGATCCCGTATGCAAAATATTAACACATAATAAGATAGAGGAAACATTATGGATTTAGAAAATTACATAGAAGTGAAAATTGTCGGCCCTAGTCTGGCTGCGCGGACTGCGCAGACTGACTAGGGTCGATATTTTTCACACTTCCGATAAGGTCCCTTTAAGCGTGATGGGTCACATATGCACAGTCTGATCAAGACCCATGGTGATCTATAATAGCTTAATTCTCCATTAAGTGTACATCAATTTTAAGTCTAACATAGGATCAACGGTCCTGATATCACTGTACTTAGGTGCATGCTCGCCATCTGCTCAAATGCTACAAGGGCCTTTTCCTGACCTTTCAACATTTATTCAAAAGGTATAGGACGGTTTATAGTATGGGGGGGCAAAATGTTTAAGTAAATGGAACCTGATCAAGCGTAGCGTCGCTTGGGGAGTCTGGGGTCATGCCCCCCCCCTCATAAATTTTTGAATTCTAAGAAGCCATTTCCTGCAATCTGGGCACTTTCAGACAGAATTTTATACTTAGACCTTTGTTGAAGGAAAATATTGGTGTATTATTGGGGGTGCCATAGGATATGCTGCCCCCCTTTCTAAATTATTGGGGCCCCCCTCTCCATACCCCAGTGAAAACTAGTCAGAGTAAGAAGCAGTCCATCACACACAAAATAGGGTGCCCTAATATTTTGCCAACGTTATCATACTCGATGCCTTAAGATGCATCAATGATTCAGCGATCTTCAGAACGTTGATGATAAATTATAGGTTATGAGGCAATACTTTACACGGTGTAAAATCACGTGATACAACAATTTCAGAAAATCTTCAATAATTTTGTTAATACGGGGCCGATTTGAATTCAGTTTGAAGCAGAGAAGGAGGGCAGACATCACGCATTAGATGGATGTGGAGTATTTTTAAAAAATCAACTGATAAAAAAGTAATTGAAGATAAACCAATATTTAAGTAACTTTTTTGTCAGTTGATTTTTCAAAAATCTACTACCCTCAGCCCATTTCGGGCAATTCCCTACCTTCTCTGCTCCAAACCGAATTTGAATTGGTCATGTATTAAGAAAGTTATTGAAGATTATCTAAAATTCTGAGTCACGTGATTATATACCATGACTTTAGGTCTGCTATGTAGCAACCAGTTATCGAGAAATGTAACAAAATACCATTTTGCGACATTTTTGCTCTTAGAATCAGTGTAAGACATATGTGAAAGAGAAAAAAATACATAACAAAAACCAAGGTTATTACATTTCTCGATTTTATTACATTTCTGAGTGCTACATGAAATATACTCAGTTTCAAAAGAAAGTGTGCACTTTTAAATTTTAAATATCTCAAAAAGTATACCGTCTAGCACAAGGAAGTTTTGTATGACACATCTCAAGACTATTGAAAAACGACATATTGATGAAGAAATCACACGACACGCACGAATTTTCGGCTTGATTGCGATTTTGCTTTTTCAGTGTTTTACGTATGCCTCACGTGCTGGATAAGTTGTCGATCAGAAATTACACTCGCTGCACTCCTTTTGGCATATTGTAGCATAAAATCACATATTCATTACATTTGTACATAGTGTATTAGCGTGAAACGAATTACAATTAACGTTGGTGAGCAATACCGAACCTGGTGAAAACAAAAACCTTCCGAAAATTTGAATTTGTACAGTATTTATGTTCTAATGGCAATTGGTCATTTGTATTGCATCTTAAAGGCAAACAAATTCGCTTTAGAACGTTATTGCACCGTTCGACGGCAATTCACTAGACTACAAACATAGCGATTACTAACGTTGACGTATCATTAAAGCAAAAACTACAACAACACGTAATTTTCAACGTTTCGGCGTATGCCTTCTTCAGGAAATATCTTTAATGAATAAACATAAACAAACGTGACGTCATGTACGTAACGTTGATTTACAATTTTTTTTAACGTTGACGTACACATAACGTCTACAAGAAAGTTCAAGCTTTAACTTGGAAATGGCTTGGAAGGCCTGGCCAAACCCTACAACGGCATATTAGCTTGTAACTCTATCCACAGGAAAAGCTGTAAGGAGTGCAAATCTCAACACCATCAACACCATAATGATCTGACTCTGTGAATGCAATATGAGCAATTCTATCGACATCTGTTTTGATGCCAATTTTCTTTAATGTCTAATCTGAAGTATGATATCACTTTTACTCCCTAAATTGCCATTAACTTTGTGAAAATTACGGAAAAGGGAAAACGCAAAAGTGCACACTTTCTTTTGGAACTGAGTATATAATACGAATTTTGTCGTTTCAACGAGTTTTGTAATAATTATTACATTTCTCGTTTTTATTACATAACTGGTTGCTATATAGCAGTTCTAGCATTAGTTTTGATTATGTCAGTTATATTTTTTACCGTTGGTTATTTTTGTGCTTTGTAGGGGGTTGTAACTACATGTAAATGTGTTTGCAATGTGAATCTATCTGCATGTTGACAACCCGGTCTTATTCACAGAATACTATCTTGGTATGCGAAAACAAACCAGCTAGAATGTCAGTATATGGTGGCCATTTCAATTAGTGTCTATGTGCTATAATACAATTCAAGATTATAGCATTTTATAGACTTGGTGTTAGAATCATAATCCTAGGTAAACAGTAATTTAAATATCAGGATACAATATCTTGACAAGCTTTGTAATCGATCATCAAAAACTTAACTTCCCACCAAAATGGTTGTCTGGGTACAAAATTAAAGTCATTAAATTTCTTCGAATATTAAGGCAATGGTCCTTGATACAACTTGAACCGCAAAACATGAAATTATATCTGCAATGTAAAGCAATACTTTTTTCTAAATACCTCCGAACCATCATATTGATTTATTATCATATCGCACTATCATTAACATGTTGCATATTTTACGCAGATAAATCAGAATGATTTATTACTCTGTAGAAAATATATAATGGGCCTTTGTTCAATGCGATTATTAAATGCGTTTCTTAAAGATTAAACATGAAACCATGATAGGAACATATTGGTGTTTTACAGCTTTTAGACAAAAAATCTCTGTTCTCATTTCAAGATGGAATTAATAAAACAGCAAAATTTATGTAAATATGGTCACCATCTCTGTGTCCAAATATATGGCTAAGCTTTCACTTTTTAATAATGTACATGTACAAATATTAATTTTGTTTCTATATACTTTGTAATATATTCTTGAATAATTCCTAGAACAGACTTTCTTTAACATGAATAATATCGCCACCTGTCGATTTCAAAGATTTCACCTCAATAATAATATACAAATAATATACAAATCTTTGATTTTGTCATGAAAGCCCCATACCACACAAATGTTTCCCACACCCACTCTGTAAAGATACCAATTGCCACCTCTTTATCTGATGTTTGTGTGTCCATAAGGCTCATATCGTCCTCCTGATGGTATTTTATGGTGATTTATACAGAAATATTTGGTTCAGAAACGAAATAGTAGGCCTACTTCTTATATTTTTTGACATTTTTATCAAGAAATCAAGGGCAAGTAATCCAGAAAATAAAAAAGCCATTTTGAAAATTTTCATATTACAAATTACGGTAATATATCTTCATTCACCACCAGAAAGATAAATCAAATGAAATGAGAAATAAAAGCCTGTTGTGGTTTTTCGTAAAAATAGTCCATCCAAAAATCCTAAAATAATCACAAACATGTTTAATGCCCATTTTCTCCTGAACATGACATCCAATGGAATAAACAACAACATGTATTCAAAGTGCAATACACATATATTTCACTGCATCAGCAATTTTCAAGTTATAAATTGTTAGTAAAACTGTATAAGAAATTGATTACCATCTAATGGCATAGTAGGCGACTTACCCCACCCACTTTGGTTGAATATATCTTCCAAACCAAGGTTCCGTTCAACTTGATATTTTGCCTACATAAGGTCAATATGTTAGTGGTCACGTGTGGCGAAAATGAAGAAAATAGGGCCGGGTCACGGAAAGAGCCTTATTGACACTCATCCTTTGGCGCTTATACGAGAGAAGCATTTTCCAACATTTTGAGCTATAGAAATGGCGGCCATCTTGAAAGACGGTCACGTTTTTGTTTTTCGTGATGAATACTTTGCTTGTTGAAGACAGTGCACACTGAGAAACATTTGTGCCAAATTTGGTGATTATATCTCAAAGTTACGATTTTTTCCTTCTATAGAAATGGCGGCCATCTTAAAAAAATGACTGCCATGTAGTGTTTTCATGGTGGATGTAATATGTTTTGAAGATTATTTACTCAGAGGAACATTTGTGTCAGATAAAGTGTACGTATCTTTATAAAGAAGGGTTTTCTTGATTTTCTTTACCTTTAGATATGGCGACCATTTTAAAAATAGCAACCATGTTGATTTCTTATGATGGGCTCTATGCGCTTTGAAAAGAGTATAATAACTCTGAGGAACGTTTGTGTTACATTGGGTGCTTGTATCTCAAAACGAAGTATTTTGTCTGATTTTTTGTATCTATAGAGGTGGCGGTCATTTTGAAGAAAAAAATCGGCAGCCATATTGTTTTTTCGTCGTGGATTCCATTTGTTTTGAAAATGTTATAATCTGAGGAACATTTGTGCCAAATTTGGTATTTTTATCACAAAGTGAAGTATTGTTGGATAAGTTCCCCCAGTATTGGGCGCAATAGGGTATAGAATAATAAACATGAGAAAATAAGTAGAAATATATGAACCGACACAGTCAGAACAGGTACCGGATTTTCCCGGTATTCGGTCAGGAATTCAAAATGAAGTGTGCATTGAACGGGGCCGTCTTCGTCGCTTCAATTGAATTTTCATTACTTTTACCAATGAATATAGCTTTTAACTTTGTAGCATTGAGGGCAGATGTCTGTTGTTAGATTAAGAGTCTTGCTAGTACGTTTAAAAGTGTGAAAAAAAAGAAGAAAAAAAAAAGATCGAAACTTCGGAAGAGGTTCGTTTTGGGTATTAGTCCGTGTATATGTTCAAAGAACAAAGGTGTATTTGCATTCGAAGCTTTAAAAGGAAAGATTGGAGAAACTTTGTCTAAACAAGAATACGAAACACAAACTGGGCCTACCACATTTGATTGTTAAATCCACCCAATTTGCTCCACCCAATCCTATTTGTATCTCTAGATAGTGTATGTTTACATGTGATTTCCACAATCGTCCACTTTTGATCACATGCCCAGTACCATTCGCTTGAAATAACATAAACAACCATTGGTCGCTATCATTTCCAGTCAATGAAATTCATTTCAGTTCAAAAATCTGCAGCTATCCTTCTGTTAAATACTTCTTTTGTTCAAGAAACATACGTCTCGATATTACGTAATCAGATATGATTTGACTGGGAGATAGCTTGTTTACAATTTATAAGGGTGTACAGGCGGTCGTCCAAGATATTATATCGCGGAAAATGGAAGTGAAAAAGTATCGGCTTTATTTTAAAGTTTCTTAATCGCTCACAACAAATACCCGATCGAGGATATTTGAGTGCAAAGCCGAGCGGATATCCCATGTTCATTTATTGAATAACACACAATTTTTCAGAATATTCGTCCGGTTTCTTCTCGTTATTCAATATGGGTAATGACCCCAAAACATACATTTTATGCAATAATTTTAATCAGTACAGAATTTACAGTTGCCAGTACCTGAGTTATATTATGCCATATCGATTATCCAACCTATCACTGTCAGAAAAGATGTTTAAGGGGGAATGCTCAAGTTTCCTAAATTGTTTCCAAATAAAAGAATTTATTTATAATTTGTATGTTGAAATAACATCTTATTACCAATTGAAAAATGAAATAAAAATGGATGGTCATCGATCTTGTTTGAATTTTATAGGCATTCGTATCACATACCCCTACAGCGAATAATGCATTACATGTATTTCTTGCACCTGCCATGGACACTAAGGTGCTGGAAATACTGTGTAATCATCGTTTCGTTCCAAAACACGGATTTAACGTATACAACCCATCATTAGCACCATAGAGCCAGAGGCGAAATTTGAAAAGTGCCAGTTATTCCTAAACTGTGATATATTTCCATTCTAAATACAAATATAAGCATTTTGAATGGTTTTGAATTAATGCATACTTTATTTGACAAAATATTCAAAATTACCTCCCTTGTATATGAATTCAGAGTTAAAATAACATTGTAAACTATTTTCTTCTTGAAGCATAATCTTGAAATCAGGCACGATGAATCAACTTGTGTGAACTGTATTTACAAGTGCGTGTAATTAGATGGGCTGTATACCTTAAAGTAAGTCTTACATTTAATAAGAACAGAAAACCCAAAATATTTGCTATCATTAACGCCAAAATGTATAAAACAGCATGCTCACGTGTTCAGTTAGATCATGGAAGCTGAAGTGTTTTATGACAATATTTGCATATTTTAGGAAATATTTATAGTTCTACATAACAGAATTTGATAAAACTCCCTTATTGTATAAAGCAACATGTCCTGGTAATGATGCAAATGTAACTTGAAAGCCATTCATAAGAGTATGCACATACATGTATTTTATGCAGCTTTAAACCAGATAAATGCATTATGTATGATAATTAATGCAGCTGTTTTAGCTCATAGCAAATAATATTAACATCAAAATATCGCTGCTTTTCTGCGAAAACCTCGTATCTGCAGCTTAAAACAAGCTGCAGATACGAGGTTTTCGTAGAAAAGCGACGATATTTAGATAGTACTCGTGAAAACTGAAATCCAAAGTAATGCAGTTGCCTGAGACACTGACTGTAAACTGCCATAATTCATTGGTCGTTAAGGTAGTCAAACCCCAATGAGATTCGCGCGACGTCGGAATTATTCGGGCGAAGTCGAGAACATTCGACGGTGGAACTTTATGGTTCGGCTACATGATGACGCCGCTCGAAAAAATCTGACAAACAAAGTAATAAAAACTTTCTATATCATCCATCTTAATTAATATCTGTTATTTTTTTACTTATACCTTTACATGAACATGTGCATGGAATGGTGGCCACTTTTTTCTTTAGAAGTGCCCACGTGCGTTAAATCGAACATAATACATTGACATGTTTTTACTATTTCTAAGATGAAATTTTGATTAAAATCAATAGCTATTTAGCTTATTTTCAGCAAGAAAATTGCATAAAATTTACAAACTGTGACAATTTTGGACAACGGCCGCCATTTAGTCCTTTTCGTGTGGCAATTGTGATTTTATCAGTCAACAAAACTGTAGTCTGGCTCAGGAATATGACATGTGATGCCGATTGTTGATGCTACTTACAAAGGGTCACCCACGGAGCTACCGTCCTGTATACTGTGCACAATGATTTAAACTGATAAATTGAAGCTAAATTGATGCAATTACACTTTCTAGTACCACTAACCTTAGATTTAGCACATGTCAAAATGTCAAAATCTGTTACACCTATCATTGAATAGCAGCCTTTAAAAAACGCCGTTTTGTCAGCCTTTTTGATTTTTTGCGTAGCAAGCTGTTTCTCACATCAGTGCTTTACTAAATGCACAATTTCAGTGAAAAAATTCCTTAATCTTCCCAGCTATTAATACAGTGCTGATCGAAGTCAAGCGGTATCGCTTTCAAGACTAATTGACCAAACGCCGACTGTCAATCAAAAACATCGATTAGCCAATGGACGATCAGAAAAATGTAATGCCCCAATCGTTCTTCGTTGCACGTGTTATTGTACAACCAAATTAAACAGGGACAACTTATAGTCTGTGATGGTATGTCCGGAAATCTCGTCCCGTATGCATTAGAGTATTAAGCATGCCAACAACTGCAATTGTGTACTCCAATATCTGAACTTTCATGATCCACTTGTTGGCATATCTGGAAACGCGTCATTACGTCGTATTCCGCCGATTACGTAACGTTGTCAATTTACTTTATTGCAAACCAGGTTTAGTGAAACATATGAAAATGATGTTGTTGTTTTTTTGTTATATGTGTGTTTCTATTAACAAATATCTGGATATAGATATAAATTCTTTGAAATGAATACCCCATATGATGCATAGATATGCCTTCATTAACAATATTGAGACAAATACTGACGTATTCAACGTTCTTTACTTTTGCACTACTAGACATCTATCTCGACTTTTAAGTTTAATCGTGCGTGTAGTGGTTATAAGCTTATTGATCGGACGTCTTTGACGATATATCGGGAAGATAAATATCGATTTCATAGATTTCACGAGCCGTACATGCACTTGACCCACGTGTGTGTGGTATACTGATCAAAAGTTCTAAAGCGCCACATTACAAATGACTATAATTATAACATGTTTATGAATTTTTATATGTGAATTATGTGAATGTGTACCAATTGGATTAATTTGCACGATTTGTTGTCAGTTATCATTGAATGTAAGGATGTTATTTGAGTAAAGCTTTAAAAGCTCTAAATTGTCGTAGAGCTTTAGATAATGCATTTATAATGATTTGAAGATACATGGATATTCAGCAGAACCCAATCAATGGAGAAAAACGAAAGAATGAATGACACGCTCGTATTGCTGTTGACTACAGCAAAAGGATAAAAGTGGTGGGTGGGGTAAATCATGGTATATCAATTTTCCAAACAGTCTTTTTTTATTGACAATTGTCACATTCCTTTTTGTGCAATAAATTAACACAATCAAATGAATTTTGAACATATTGTGTAAGTTTGTGTCACCGGCAATCACGAGGGCATATTTCAATCATTTTCTGAGAAGACCAGTATAATTATATGGTAATTTTGTCAGTTGAAACTGTCCTCGTGCGAGCGTACATGTGTTGAATCCCAAATATTGCGCACATAGTTTATATTTTAGTACGTTGAAGTATTCAATTACATAAGTATTTAGTTCTTTTAAACAGAATAATTTACAACTACATTGTTGTTGTACAAGGACGTGCATTGCGTACATAATTGTGAATGATATTTATGCGCGCGTGCATTAGTTTTTTGTTTTGTCGTAGATATAATGCCGAGCAGATTATCTGTCGAAGAAGCCAAGGATATCTACCCAATGGAGCCATTGTATCATATCAAGTTCTAGATCAAACTCTAGTCAGTGAATCAATAAAAGATTCCTGTGAAATTTTAATTCAGGGTGTAGATATCATATCCCAGTATGAGGACAAAACCTGAAATTGCTCAACGTTTCAGCATGCTTGATGACAGCTATTTATGTAAAAAGAATAAAGTTTCTTGATACAGACAGTAATACAGTGGTGCTACGAAAAAGACGGAAAGAACAAGCAAAGAAACGCCATGAAACACTACTCACGGCTATACTCAGAGTAAAGGAAATATCAAGCATGACACTGGTGTCTTTTTTACTTTGAAACAGAGAAACTGCAGTTCTTGATGCAATGATTCTGTTGCAGTGCCTTCAAAAAACTAGTATCATATAATCAGGCAGAGATCAAGTTTAGCACTTTTTATCTGTAACACATTGGTAATTTGAAGGTTACAAAGAGGTTCCTTACACATTTGACCTATAGATATGTGCTCTGGAAACTTGTATTACGACAATGTGTCGGACATCAAGGCGTACATTTAAGTCAAACGGGCTGGTCTGTACTAGTAAAAAGGAGCGGACAAAGATGCTTGCTTGAATCCAGAACTATTTACAGATTAATAAATGTCTTCTATCGTACTTCAGCTAATTATGCTGTGCCTTTATAAGTAGGTGTTTATTGTTTTGTACACCGTATATTTTATAATCCTTTAATTTCGTTGTCTAATCTCTTCTTACTCGATGGGAATTCTGTTGTTTTTATTTGTTTTTTTTTCATAGTTGTTCGCCACAATTCATTTATGCCAGAAAACTGAAAGTTCAACTTCGACATAATCGAAATCTACTAGACTAGTAAATTCTTTTTGAAAAGCACTAACAAGTAGAGAAACGGCTTTTGAAATAAAGTGAATTACATTTTCCCACACAACTTTAAACTTACAAAGGAAAATCAAATAAAAAATGAAATAGTGGTAAGTGGAATAAATATTTCATATTACGGTAAATACCTAAATAAGTTTAAACTTTTTAATGTTCACGTACTGGTTTCACGAACATTAATCATCAGGATGTTTGGATGTAAATTTCATGATTATTAGTAACGACGTTACCATGACGTTGTTAACGTTAATGCGTCAGAGCAAAAATATCGAAGTGAAATCGCATATGGAACATTAAAAAGTTAAAATTTAAAGTTTTTTCACTTTGCAATCTTAATACAGTGGATATATGTATTAGATAAAATTGACCTATTATCGACGTTATTTATCTTTTGATGTAATGATAAGTTGTGACTCTTAATATAATATTTTCATGTTGTTACCTTTATTGAATGTGATCATGAACTAAAAGTTGCTAAAGTCATTCATATAATCAATAAGTATTATGTTTGTACTTTGACGTCAGTGTGACGTCTGAACACTAAAACGCAGGTAAAAGGTTTTACAAAATGATGCGTTTTCTCTAAAACAATTATATCAAAAGATTTGAGTTATTTTCTTGTAATCATTCTGTACAATATCCCTGTAATCGACTGTTTATCTCAATTTTGTTGTTTATGATTGTTGTTTTGGACGTGACGTCACCGAAAAACGACGCGTCTACAGATATGCCAACAAGTAATTTCACCATTACCGGGGAATTGTTTCTCTGATTTGCGTTGTTGGCATTCTTAATACTCAAATACACACGGATTACCGATTATCACAGACTATTAATTTTCGTGCGGTAAGTCCGTTAGTTGAGCGTCTTACATGTAACAAAACATTGCCAAGATAGGGTCATTAGATGTCTCGGGTTAATCTTGCTGGACAATATTGTATCGAATTATCGACTGATTATCAAAACAATCGACATGCCAATGGCAAAGAACGCTGTGCTAATAATAGACTAGGTATACCGTTATGTTTCGATAAACCGTCGGTGTTGTTATAAAATCTCGTAACTACGGCTTAAATCAAGCCTTAGTTACGAGATTTTACAACAACACCTTCGAAAGACTATTTTGTTTGTCCGAATTTACGTCACAATTAACTGGATTAAAATCTTTCCATATTAACGATCACATCCGCATTGTTTTTCTTAAATTCTATGTTGGGCGGAGCGATCTGTCGACTGGCGTTTGGTCAGGTATCGCATCATCCCGATTTTGCAAACTTTGAACATGCAAACTCACTAGGAAATCAAATATTGCTATCAATCTGTATTTGATTAATCTATTGTGTATATTCCGTTTTTATTCACCTGACAGGGTGTGGCTTAGTAAAGAGGTTATTCGACGAGTTTACTTCTCGATACCTTGGTTGATAGAAGAGAAAAAACGTGCGGCACGAGCATGAGCATATTTCAAATTGAAACCATGCGCGATTGTAAAATGTGTTGTCATAAAACCTCGCAGCTATAATACGTTCAAAGTTATTGTCCAGCAAGATTAATCCGGGACATCTGCATATGTAATGACCTCACCCCGGCATTGTTTTGTTTAGACGCTCAACTAACGGACTTTGCGCACGAAAATTAAGTTGTCCCGGGTTAATCTTGTTGGACAATAAACGAGAATCGTTTACGGTTGTTTTGGTTTATTTTTAGGTAGAACTACTACCTTTACCTACGTAAAATTAAAGCAAGACAACCGTATTCTATTCTCGTTTAATTGTGAATCTATTATACGGATTGATTCACGCTGTAGTTATAATGTTTTGCAACAATACCGACGAATTACCGCTAATCGAGAATGCTGTTTCTCCCCATGCTTAAATGGAATGAACCGTTTACTAAGCTCCGCCCTGTCTCCCGAATAAAAACAGAATATACCACAATAAATCACAAACAAATTTTTCTTTTGCACGAGTGATATGATACGAGTCACTGTGACTAATGAGAGAATTAGAGCGATATGCCACTTTTGTAGGTAGTTCCTTTGCTATGACACAGCAGTAATTGGACTATTTTTGGTAAATTACATCAAAATATGACAACAAACGTAAAATTAATGTGGTGAACCAACATTTTGTATTAAGACCTCTTTTTCTTATGATACGGAATAAATCCGTCAATGAGTATAACGGAGTTCTGTCAACGAGAAAGTTTGCACTCTAAAAACGGAAGGAAGAACAAACAGGTGCACAGACATAGAGGATGACACCAACAAACATTCTACGGAGTTAAATATAGACACATTTCATTTTGAAAATGCGGGAGATCGAGAGAATATAGTTAGATTTACCTCTCAATATAGTCGCATTTTCATGTATTCTTTGCGTAAAATATATATAGTTAATAAGACGCAACAGAAGGAAAAAAACAACAAATATCAGCATTTTTTTGTTCGCAATGTTATTTTCAAACGTATTTGTTATTATATCATATACGAATCGTTTTCAAAATTCGCAGGTCTTTTATCCCATTGTGATATAGTGTATATTTAAGTAATAAGACAAACATCTACATGTATGTTTCAAATTAGTCAATGCCAATGTAATTGTGTTGATAAAGCAAAAAATATAGCATTTTACATGTTTTAATGAGAACGTGTCATATGGCCTGAAATGTGTACATTTGCTTTGTTGCACGGCTGCCCTCATTGGTTTTGGCATGCAAAGATTACTACTTTTAACCCTGACTAAAACACTTTTTTGGATCATTTTGCTTCATAATATACTGACAGCCATAAGAAACGCCCCAGTCCTATGAAATATCTGATTTTCAGTATATTTGATTTGAAATTACAAAAACTCATTTCCATCTGTAAATTTGATTATATGGTGTTGAAAAATGATTGTAAAGAAATTATCAAATTGTTACAGTTCAGAAAAATAGCACATTTAAACAGAGTTGTATCAGAATTTCCATTTAGAAATCAGTTGCACGTGGTTAAAATTTTACTTACTACAATAACAGGTGCCGTGAAACGTGTTATTTGCCGTCCACAGTTAGTGAATATTAAATGCGACGTCGATCCCAACGTCATAATTATGAAACGCATATGACGTTAACGTGAGAAATCTTCTTATATAACAGGCGTTATCCGAGGTCTATCTGACTTTTGCCGATTGGCAAATATTTCTGTAACTCTAACTCGTCGACATAGAAGCCTAATCGTGCAATGCAAGACGTCAAAACGTTCGACCGCTTGTTTTTGAGTTTCCCGTATTCAAAACTGGCTCATATACGAGCTCTATTTTCCGAATAATGTAGGGGAGACCGGGGCTATTTCGGCCCCCTAATTTCGATTGCTCATATTTTGAATTATATGAAAGTTATTTGGGCGTGATTTATATATTTAAGTTCGACAAGCGAAAGCCTTTCAAACTGCGCCTGTCCTTTTTATATATTTCTTTTCAATAAAGAGAATTTCAAATTTTAGAGCTTTGATCGTGGTGGCCGAACTTGCCCCATACATGAGGCAAGTTCGGCCCACCCTTGGGGCAAGGTATGCACAGACCTATAAATCCTTATACATGTATTTGATTTTTAGACTGTTTAAATTTAAAGGAATCTGCTTACGACTTCCAAATGAAGGTATAAATTGAAAAAGCATTGTTATAACAGTCAAATCATCGTGAGTAAGGGTACATTCGGGATAACAAGTAGAGGCTGGGGCAAGTTTGGCCTGTGATTTTGAATTTGTCCATTTTTTTACATTTCTGTAAGATCTAGGCTTGCGCAATTGATATATTCAGAGTCGTCAAGAAATGGCAATTCTAACAGCAATTATTCGTTTTATTCATGGGCAAGTTTGGGGGTGGCCGAACTTGCCCCAACCCCAAAGGCCGAACTAGCCCCAGACAGACCTGGTGTCAACATCAGGTCATATCTTCTTTTAGATAACATGAACGCTTCATCTTTAGTTTTAATATGAAAGAGGACTTAATTGTCTTCATAAATAAAAAAAAAAGAAATCTGAATCCTGGCGCATATTACTATAAATAAAAACTTACATAAATGTGGAAAAGTGTCTAAAATCAGAATCGTGTTCTAAATTCTATGTTTTTGTATCCAATTCGACCAAAAACCTTCTGCGTGAGTGACATTAAAATCCGGATCAGAGCTCTCTATCTCTGTCGACAGGCTCAAAAGAGCCACTAGCCGAACTTGCCCCGGGGCCGAAATAACCCCGGTTTCCCCTATCTGTTTCAAAAGTTACTGGAAACAACAAAAAATGCCACGAAACACTTATTTGGCCACCACAGTAATCGACTTCTCAACACAACGTCGATCACAACGTCACAAACCTGAAACGTACATGACGTTTACGTTAGTAATTTTCTCGTTTAAAGGCGTTACACAAGATCCAGTTGAGAGTGGCCGATCGATAAACGTTCGCGAAACTCAAACGCGTCGATCAAGACTCCGAATCGAGACACATAATGCGTTAAACTGTCTGGCGACTTGTTTGCGTATTTCCCGCCTTCGAAAATGGCCATATCGTGAGCTCCCTTTTCAGAATTTGGCCTTTGCATCCTTTAATACGGATGTTTGACAAGAAAATCTTAAAATTCCTGATTGCATATCCACTAACACATGATACTGTGTAAATTATGACCAATTTCATCACATGACAAATAAACAAAAAGCGCACGCAGAAAACGTGACCAGTCACCGGAAATGACCATCTTGATGAATAGAAAAGCATATTTGTTTATTTGACGTAACTGTTGGTCAAAAATAGTATATACAGCATATATTTCACTAATGTTGTAATAGGTTTAAGGAAAATAATGACAAAATTCATTGAGGCGTTTCTTATGGCAGTCAGTATATGTAAAATTACACTTTAGATATACCAATTACACAAATGACATTAAGTAAATGTTATTAAAGTCATCAGATATATACAAGTCCCACAGAGTGTTGTCTTTGGTGTTCGATTGTCTAAAAGGTCTAAGAGAGGCAATTTTGAGTAGATGTAGACACAAATCATTTATCTCCATCTGAAAAGCTGTCTAAGTTTCATACAGTTCAATTGAAAGAGGAAGAATTTGTTGTGTGTCTTGTTTTAAAAATGAAAATGAAGGCAACTATTCGGTACAGTACTCTTTTCATTGTCTTTGGGATACAGCACTTTATTTCACACCCTACATTAGTAAACCAATGAAATCGTCCCGTTCGTACCACGTGAGTATACAATACCTAGAGCCGTATTGTACGCACGAGATAATTGCGTGAACGCACGGGATTCTCGATACTGCAAAGCGGCCAAATCGATATTTGTACGATGCACCGGTTAAACCCTCCAAATATGCATTGCACTCATTTGAACCCTACAAATATCGATTGTACCGTACAAATATGGATTTTTTTTCCAAATCGAGGCTGCGATACAAAATATCCATATTCGCATCGAAGAAGAATCTCCCTTAGTAGAGTTGATGTGCATTGGATTTGAATGATTGTTTCAACATGCTATTTTGAAAACACTGTCCTAAGCAAAAGCTAAATTTAATAGGGATAGAATTTATCCAATTATCTGTGACGTAATTTCGGACAAACAATAGTATCGTGTGTGTTGTTATAAAATCTCGTAACTATGGCTTGAATAAAGCCGTAATTACGATATATTACAACAACACCGACGGTATATCAAAACAAAGCCGTAAACCAAGTCTAATTTTAGCATAAAATCCCTGAATATTCTGTGATTAAAAAATAAACTCTTGGCAAAACATTAAAGCAAAAGGAGAAAATGAATTTGAACATCATTTTCTCATTTTGTCTCCATATATTTACTATCTTTGACACAAATTCTGGTTTAACCAACATCTATTCCTATATTGTCTGCAACAGCTTTCAATTGGGGAACGATTTTATCGAGTTAACAGTGACAAAATTTCGGACAAACAATAGTATTTTGTAGGTGTCGGGATAAAATCTCGTAACTACGGCTTGATTCAACCAGTAGTCCCGTACGAGATTTTATAACAACACCCACGATTGATCATTTCATTATGGTAAAACGAATCTATTCTTAGCACAAAATTCACTTATGTTTGGAAAAGGATAAAAACTACCGCAGAGTTTGGTGTGAAATAAAGAGGTCATTTAACATGTCTTCGTACAATACTGAATTTCTATTGGATTCATACATTTCAAAACAAGTCTATATTTAGACTCGCCTATCGGCTCGTCCAAATATAGCCTCGTTCTGCAATGTATTCATCCAATAGAATTCAGTATTGTACAAAGACATGTTAAATAACCTCATATTATTATGATTTGGAAGACACCTTTTTATTAGATATTTGATTGGCGTATCTGACTTTGAGAAAAGCACAGTTTTTCAATAGAAGATATTAGTCTGTGATGATATGTCCGGAAATCACGTCCCGTGTGCATTAGAGTATTAAGCATGCCAACAACTGCAGTTGTGTGCACCAATATTTGAACTTTCATGATCCACTTGTTGGCATATCTGGAAACGCGTCATAACGTCGTTTTCCGCCGATTACGTAACGTTGTCAATTTGCTTAATTGCAAACCGATTTTAGTGAAAACATGAGAAAATGATGTTGTTTTTTGTTTATATGTGTTTCTATTAACAAATATATGGATATAGATATACGAATGCCCCGTATGATGCATCGACATGCCGTCGTTAACAATATTGAGACAAATATTGACGTGTTCAATGTTCTTTACTTTTGCACGACTTGACATCTATCTTGACATTTAATTTCAATCGTGCGGGCGTTGTAGTGGTTATGACCTTATTGATCGGACGTCTTCGACGATATATCGAGAAGATAAATATCAATTTCATAGATTTCACGAGCCGTACATGCACTTGACCCACGTGCGTGTGGTATACTGATCGAAAGTTCTATAGCGCTACATTACAAATGACTATAACTATTTAAATAATTATCATAAATGTTATATGTGAATTAATAAGTACCAATTAGATTATTTTGCACTATTTGTTGTCAGTTATCATTGAATGTAAGGATGTTATATGATTAAAGCTTAAAAAGCACTAAATCGTCGTAGAGCTTCAGATAATGCATTAATTTATAGTGGTTTTAAGTTTCATGGATTTTTAGCAGAACCCAATCAATGGAGAAAAACAAAATTTGAATGGCACGCTTGTATTGCTGATGAGTTCAGCAAAAATAGAAGAGTGGTGGGTGGGGAAAATCATGATGTTTTAATTTTCCAAACAGTCTCATTTTATTGACAATTGTCACATTCCTTTTTGCGCAATGAATTAACACAATCAAAAAAATTGTGAACATATTGTGTAATTTTGTGTCTCGGGAATCACGAGGGCATATTTCAATCATTTTCAGAGAAGACCAGTATATATTGTAATTTTGTCAGTCGAAACTGTCCTCGTGTGAGCGTACATCGTCAAACGCACGCTATTCTGCATTTTTTACATTTTTCACTATATTCTCTCATAATTATCAATATACTTTGATTAGGTACATAAATAGGAGCCAATCTTAGGAAATTATACTATTTACCATCAATTTCAGCATGTTATATGTAATTTAATTTCATATAAAGAAAAAATAACTTACATTAACTCATAAAAATGCTTACATTTTCACGTAACGGGTAACGAAATTGAAATATAATTTAGATATAAAATGCAATAGAATTGCTAATCTTCGGTCGATTTTCAAAATTCTTTCAACGTCGGAATCCTTATATCGTGTGTAAATATGACATTTGCATGAGGGACATCAGAAATGTTACTTGTGTCCAAACAAGGTAAACAACAGCAGCATGTAACAATGTAACGTTTTTTCATCATAGGTCGGCTACAGTATGTAAAAATTAATTTTCGTATATTTTCCGCTAGGTCCCTTCGATGATTTTCATTTCATATAAAAGTACATTGTTTCAACAAAAAGGAATGATAAAATTATATTTGAAAGGTTGAATATTTATGTTTGAAACAAAAACGTAGAAAAATTACAAATTTTCTACCCTGCTCAAAAATTGTGTTTATCTAAATGGGGTTCATCTCTTAAACTTTCATGTTTGATTCGACACGCTAAAATCATCACATGCTATTACTACTGACAAAAAGTACAAATAATAAGCTTTAAAACAGTAGCTAATACAATATGATTAATATAAACATGTAATAAGTTCAATCATGATTTTAAAATTACATTTTTTCTACCCGACGCGCAAACGTCGTTGTAGCGTTATATCATAGATGTGCGCTGTTTTTTATGTAATTTGAATTACTGTAATACCAAAATTGTTCATACAATTCGTTGGTTTTATATAAAAAACTAAGGATAAAGTTGTTGTTTCTGTAAGGAAGAGATTCATTTTCTTATTTATCATTACATGTATAATGTTCAGAGTTCTTTTAATTCTCAAATACACATCGATAAGAATTTGATCTGAGTAAAGGATATATTGCCAAAATTGATGCAAGGGATAAAATGTTGGTTATAAGTATTTCTCTTTTTGCTTAAATGTTTTCCAAAACTAACTTTTAATAAAATCATACAATAAAGGGTCTTTTTCAAGCAATGAACAGTGTTTCTGTAAGCTGAATTGTAAAACAAAACAAATGTTGATAAATTGGATTAATTGACACACTGAAAAAAAAATATTGCGTCAAAATGAGAAAACTCTTGTTACCAAAAATTCACCATTTTCACAAACCTTTCCCATAAGAAATTTTCATTAGTGTCCAGATTTTAAAATTATCGGACATTGGGCTGGTTTTAACAAGCATAAACAAATTATGCATAAACATATTTTGTTAACACAACGTCAGGCACCAACATAACATTGGATAACGTTGGTTAAAGTGACGTTACGTCGACTTGCGGAATAGCGTGCTATTGTATGCATTGAATCCCAAATATTGTGCATCTAGTTTATATTTTTGTACGTTTAGTATTCAATTACATAAGTATTTAGTTCTTAATATATACAAAATAATTTACAATTACATATGGTTGTTGTACAAAGACGTGTATTGCGTACATTATCGTGGGTGATTTATACCCATGTGCATTAGTTTTTTGTATTGTAAATATAATGCCGAGCTGATTATCTGTCGAAGAAGCCAAGTAGCCTATATCTACCCAAATGGAGCCATTGTATCATGCCAAGTTCTAGATCGAACTCTAGTCAGTGAACCAACAAAAGATTCCTGTGAAATTTTACTCCGGGGTGTAGATATCATGTCTCAGTATGGGGACAAAACCTGAAATTGCTCACGTTTCAGCATGTTTGATGACATTTATTTATGTCAAAAGAATAAAGACAGTAATACAGTGGTCTACAAAAAAGACTGTGAAAGGACGGTCATAGAAACGCCATGAAACACTACTCACGGCCATACTCAGAGAAAAGGCAATATCAAGCATGGCACTGGTGTCTTTTTGACCTTGAAACAGAGATATTACAGTTCTTGGTGCAATGATTTTGTTGCAGTGCCTTCAAAAAACTAGAATCATTAAATCAGCAGAGATCAACCTTAACACTTTGTATCTGTAACACAATCATCGGAATTTGAAGGTTACAAAGAGGTCCCTTACACATTTGGCCGATATACACTCTGGGAACTTGTATCAAGAAAATGTGTCGACCATCAAGGTGCATATCTAAGTCAAGCGGGCTGGTCTGTACTGGTAAAAAAGAGCGGACAAAGATGCTTGTTTGAATCCAGAACAATTAACAGATTAATAAATGTTTTCAGTCTTCTACCGTACTTCAGCTAATTATGGTGTAGGCTACCTTTATAAGTAGAGATCTATTTTTTTCAATTTGTACACCGTATATTTTATCATACTTTAATTTCTTTTAAGAATATTTGTCTAATCTCTTCTTACTCGATGAATATTCTGTTTTTATTCATAGTTGTACGCCACAATTCATTTATGCCAGAAAACTTAAAGTTCAACCTTAACATAATCGAAATCTACTAGACTAGTATATAGCTTTAGGATAATTCTTTCTCTGGAAAATCACTAACAAATAGAGAAACGGCTCTTGAAATAAAGTATATTACATTTTCCCACACAACTTTCACACTTATAAAGGAAAATCAAATAAAAAAATATGAAATAGTGGTAAGTGGAATAAATATTCCACATTACGGTAAATACCTAAATCAAACTTGAAAACAAGCCTTATAAGTTTAAACTTTTTAATGTTCATGTACTGGTTTCACAAATATTAATCATCAGGATGTTTGTATGTAAATTTTATGATTATTAGTATAACGACGTTACAATGACGTTGTTGACGTTAAGGCGTCAGAGCAAAAATATCGAAGGAAAATCACATAATAGAACATTAAAAAGTTCAAGTTTAAGGGTTTTATCACTTTGCAATCGTAATACAGTGGATATATGAATCAAATAAAATTGACCTATCATCCACGTCATTTATCTTTTGACGTAATCATAAGCTGTGACTCTAGATATAATATTTTCATTATGTTACCTTCATTGTTTGTGATCATGTACAAAATATTGCTAAAACCATTCATATAAGCAATAAGCATGTATGTTTGTAATTTGACGTCAGTGTGACGTCTGAATACTAAAACGCATTTAACAGGTTTTACAAAATGATGCGTTTTCTTTAAAACAATTATATCAAAAGATTTGAGTTATTTTCTTATACTCTTTCTGTACAATATCCCTGCAATCGACTGTTTATCTCAATTTTCATGTTTATTATTGTTGTTTTTGACGTGACGTCACAGGAAAACGACGCGTCTACAGATATGCCAACAAGCAGTTTCGTCATTACCAAGGAATTGTTTCTCTGATTTGCGTTGTTGGTATTCTTAATACTCAAATGCACACGGATTACCGATTATCACAGACTATATAACCCATTACCAGACGGCAAAGCTTTAGACTGTTCCAATTTGAAAGATGCTGCAGACGACAATCTCAAATTGATGAAATTTTAAAAATCTTTCCATTTTGGGTTAGAAAACATTGTGGAAAATGAAGAAATTGCTTATCACAAGCAATTTCTTCATTTTCCACAATGTTTTTCAAAGCCTTGTTACAACCTGAATTGTAATAAAACCGGAATTGTAATAAAATTATTACAAAACCGGTTGGGATGCAAGATTTTTGTTACATTTGGAAGACAACCGGTTTTGTAATAAAACCGGTTTTGTAATAAACTTTTTTCTACCTATCCACGGCACTCAAACAGGCTTATCTATACTCAAAATGATATGTACGTGTATATCCACTCTATCAATGATCAGTACTTGCACTAATTACTCACTTTTTTTTAAACTTTGCATTTTTGTCACAAACATGTTTACCCATTTATACAATGTCGAAACTGCTGTGGGGTCTTATTTTCGCCGTAATTGGGGTTCTCTAACGTTTTACCACGATTTCATCATGGAAAAATTCTAATATTCCACAATTATTTTTTTATTACAAAACCGGTTGGAATGCAATATTTTTGTTACATTTGGAAGACAACCGGTTTTGTAATAAAACCGGTTTTGTAATAAACTTTTTTTCTGCGTGTCAACGGTACTCAAACAGGCTTATCTATACTCAAAATGATATCTACGTGTATTTTCACTCTATTAATGATCAGTTCTTGCACTAATCACTCACTTTTTTTGAAACTTTGCATTTTTGTCACAAACATGTTTACCCAACTATACAATGTCGAAACTGCTGTGGGGTGTTATTTTCGCCGTAATTGGGGTTCTCTAACGTTTTACCACAATTTCATCATGGAACAATTCTAATATTCCACAATAAATTTTTTATTACAAAACCGGTTGGAATGCAATATTTTTGTTACATTTGGAAGACAACCGGTTTTGTAATAAAACCGGTTTTGTAATAAACTTTTTTTTCTGCCTATCAACGGTACTCAAACAGGCTTATCTATACTCAAAATGATATCTACGTGTATTTTCACTCTATCAATGATCAGTACTTGCACTAATCACTCACTTTTTTTTAAACTTTGCATTTTTGTCACAAACATCTGGACCCAACTATACAATGTCGAAACTGCTGTGGGGTGTTATTTTCGCCGTAATTGGGGTTCTCTAACGTTTTCCCACGATTTCATCATGGAATAATTCTAATATTTCACAATTATTTTTTTATTACAAAACCGGTTGGAATGCAATATTTTTGTTGCATTTGGAAGACAACCGGTTTTGTAATAAAACCGGTTTAGTAATAAACTTTTTGTCTTCCTATCCACGGTACTCAAACAGGCTTATCTATACTCAAAATGATATCTACGTGTATTTTCACTCGATTAATGATCAGTACTTGCACTAATCACTCACTTTTTTTTAAACTTTGCATTTTTGTCACAAACATGTTTACCCAACTATACAATGTCGAAACTGCTGTGGGTGTTATTTTCGCCGTAATTGGGGTTCTCTAACGTTTTACCTCGATTTTAACATGGAACAATTCTAATATTCCACAATTGAATTTTTATTACAAAACCGGTTGGAATGCAATATTTTTGTTACATTTGGAAGACAACCGGTTTTGTAATAAAACCGGTTTTGTAATAAACTTTTTTTTCTTCCTATCCACGGTACTCAAACAGGCTTATCTATACTCAAAATGATATCTACGTGTATTTTCACTCTATCAATGATCAGTACTTGCACTAATCACTCACTTTTTTTGAAACTTTGAATTTTTGTCACAAACATCTGGACCCAACTATACAATGTCGAAACTGGTTTGGGGTGTTATTTTCGCCGTAATTGGGGTTCTCTAACGTTTTACCACGATTTCATTATGGAACAATTCCAATATTCCACAATTATTTTTTTATTACAAAACCGGTTGGAATGCAATATTTTTGTTACATTTGGAATATAACCGGTTTTGTTATAAAACCGGTTTTGTAATAAACTTTTTTTCTACCTATCCACGGTACTCAAACAAGCTTATATGTACTGCAAATGATATCTACGTGTATATTCATTCTATCAATGATCAGTACTTGCACTAATCACTCACTTTTTTTTAAAAAAAACTTTGCATTTTTGTCACAAACATGTTGACCTTTTTATACAATGTTGGAACTGCTGTGGGTGTTATTTTCGCCGTAATTTGGGTTCTCTAACGTTTTACCCCGATTTTAACATAGAACAATTCTAATATTCCATAATTAAATTTTTATTACAAAACCGGTCGGAATGCAATATTTTGTTACATTTGGAAGACAACCGGTTTTGTAATAAAACCGGTTTTGTAATAAACTTTTTTCTTCCTATCCAAGATACTCAACTATGCTTATCTGTACTCCAAATGATATCTACGTGTATTTTCACTCTATCAATGATCAGTACTTGCATTAATCACTCACCTTTTTTTAAACTTTGCATTTTTGTCACAAACATATTGACCTAACTATACGATGGTGGAACTGCTCTGGGGTGTTATTTTCGCCATAATTGGGGTTCTCTGTCGTCTTAGCACGATTTCATTATGGAAGAATTCTAATATTCCATAATCAAATTTTTATTACAAAACCGGTTGGAATGCAATATTTTTGTTACATTTGGAAGGCAACCGGTTTTGTAATAAAACCGGTTTTGTAATAAACTTTTTTTCTACCTATCCAAGATACTCAACCATGCTTATCTGTACTCCAAATGATACCTACGTGTATATTCACTCTATCAATGATCAGTACTTGCACTGATCACTCACGTTTTTTTAAACTTTGCATTTTGTCGCAAACATATTGACAAAACTATACAATGTTGGAACTGGTCTGGGTGTTATTTATGCCGTAGTTGAGCTTCCCTACACTCTAACCATAATCTTATCACCAAAGAACTTTAACATAACAACAATTATTTTTTATTACAAAACCGGTTGTAATGCAAGAATTTTGTTACATTTGAAAGACAACCGGTATTGTAATAAAGCCGAAATTATAATAAACTGTTTTCTTCCTTTCCATGGTACTCAACCAGGCTTATCTATACTCCGAATGGTATTTAGATGTAGGAGATTCCCGTACTAGCAGTAATAACTCATCACTTTTTAATATTAACGTAAAAACGACATCATCACGTATTTTTCCAACGTTTCGGCGTATGCCTTCTTCAGGAAATAAAATTATTGAATCAACGTAAACAAACGTGACGTCATGTACTTTACATTGATTTACAATTCGGTGGAAAAAAAAAACAAAACAAAAAAAAAAACCAGACAATAATGTACAGGCATGAAGTATATAAATAAACGACGTAAGAGACTGTGTAAAAACATTACGTAAAACAGTTTTTGTCCAAAGCATACTGGTAATTAGACCAAGATCAGTTTGCACAAATGTGCGAGCTAATCAAGATCCAATATCCTATATGAAGGAAATGGCATTATTACATTATATCACATAGCGCACATTAGGCCGCCCGTGGCCGAGTGGTTAGAGTCGCTGACTCAGGATCACTTGCCCCTCACCTCTGTGGGTTCGAATCCCACCAGGGACATATGAACTTTCATGTGAGGAAGCTATCCAGCTGGCTTGCGGAACGTCGGTGGTTCTACCCAGGTGCTCACTTGGGGTCTTCCTCCACCATTCACAGCTGGAAACAAGTCAAAAGAAGGGATTTCCTTCCTGGGCACGCCCAGTCTACTACTCGGTCATATGGAAATGTCTGGCAACCGAAGATAAATAACCTAAAACACACATAGCGCACTATCGGATATAGAAATGCATAATTTCCTATATAATTTCTATTATTAAAAAAGGGGATTATAAGAAAAAACGATTACAGTGATTTTTATTTTTTAGATACGCAATTTTATCACAAACATTTTGACCCAACTGTACAGTATTGGAACTGCTTTAGGGTGTTACTTTAGCCTTAATTGAGGTTCTCTAGCGTTTAACAACGATTTCATTATTCTATCTTAATCGTTTCTCAAACAAAATTTTAGTCTTAGTCTTATTGAGAGCAATTGCATGTTACAGAATGTATTCTAAGATAAGCTGATTTTTGTACGGTATGTTTTAACATAAAATCCTTGAGAAAAAGGACGAAATACTGATTTAAAGACGTTTTCTGGAGTTTGTTAGTGCGCAAGTTCCTGCGCATTGAAATTCTTTACTCTTGATAGCCTCCGTGGCACAGTGGATAGCGCACTCGACTTGAAACCCGGAGGTTCCGGGTTCAAACCCCACTGGGGGTGTGTCTTTTGGCAAGACATTTAAAAGGGAACGATTTTTCAAGTAAATTGTGACGTAATTTCGGACAAACTAATGAATTTCGTGGGGTTTGTTATAAAATCTCGTAACTACGGCTTGGTATAAGCCGTAAATACGAGATTTCATATCAACACCGACTGTTTATCAAAACATAACTGTAAACCCAGTCTATTTTAGTGCAAAATTCCAACAAAATTAATATGGTTACCTCTTTATTTCCTTTTACAGTTATTTTCAGCATACTTTAATGTACAAAATCTGTGAATTTAAAAAAAAATAAATTCGTAAAACTTTTTTTATTTCGATTTTTGTGCATTACTTGAACGAAATTTGTGGAAAAATGTGCCTTTGACGGAAAAAGTAGTAATTTGTAAAACCACATTCCTTTGGTATTTTTACTTTTCTACTCATTTCATGAATTCCACATCTTGTTTGTAATACAAACTGAATTGTATGACCAAAGAAATATGTTAGATATGTGAAAAAGGTATGAAAAATCATGTATTTGTTAAGATAGTGTGTATTTTTTAAAAAATAAAAAAATCATGCAAAAAAGGTTTACAGGTGTGTTGTAAGAATGCAAATACAAGGAAAACTAATATGGTGACCCCACTTTTTCTTTGCATATTTGAACTAGGCATACTCTAAAGAAAAAAATATGTAAAAATGAGAAAAATTAAATTCGGCAAAAAGAATCTAGTAAATGTCTTTAATTATCAGCATGTTCTTATTTCTTATCATCATTTTTTCTCGTAATATTTTGTAAAACTTAGATTACAGGGGACTTCAAAACCAGGTTGTATTTGGGAGAGTGTTAAATATTTTGCGAACAGCATTCTAGGGAAGTCCAAGTTGAAAGCTGATGCAGACGACAAAATATATATTGAAAGGGAAATAATTCGTGGGCAATATACATGTATCGTAGAAAATATTGAGACAAAATGAGAAATGATTTCCCAATTCTTTCGTGATAGTGAAGTCGAAATCAGGTAAGGACGTTGTAAAATTAATCTAATCCTGAACTAAATAATTATTAAACCTTGATTTGCACAAACTCAAATATGATTATGCATGCAGACAACAAATTCAAAAATAGTAGACGCAAAAATATAAAACGACTAAATTAATGAAAACAAATGCGTAAAATATCAATGTCATGGCGTGAAAAAAAGGCTGAAAGAAAATTTAAAAAAATGCTGAAAATCAGCGCTACCTTCATTTCTTGCAATGTTTCTGAAAATGAATGAGTATGGGCATTGGACATACCATGGCTTAATTTCAGCATGTTTGTATTGTGATCAGGGGCTAGCTTTTAACGCTGACAGTTCAATTCAATTAGATAATGGGAATCCTAGAAGAACAATGTGAATATCGACCAGAATGCTAGTATTCTAAGGCTACATGTAACCTGGATCCATGTTGGTCAGAAATGTGAGAAATACCCCCTTTTCATATCTCAGAGTAGATTTATCTTAATTTGATAATCACGGTGGAGAATGTGCATGATGGGATGGATAACGAATACGGACAAATTTGCCTCGCTTCAGGTAAGAAATTGTGCAATAATTCTCTTGTTTCTGCGTCAATTTTCAAGCGGTTTGTTGCATGTACCCCGCATTACTGAGCTCTTTCCTCAGATATATGACTTGTTTGTAGAATCTTTGTACTTTGTCCAAACATTGATCCCAACCGACCAGAAAAACGACAAAAAAATCAGGTCCTTTTTCTGGTCTGTTGGAATCGGTTTTTGCGAAAAGTACAAGGAGTTTCCAGATAAGTAATACATCTGAGTAAAGGGCTCAGTAAGACGGAGTACATGCAACAAACCACATGAAAATCGACGCAGAAATAAGAAAGTTATTGCAGAAATTCTTACCTGAAGCGTGGTTATGCCTAATTTGGCCGTAGTCGTTACCATTTCGCTTTCTGGTGGGTTGGGACAACATTTCGGAAAAAGTACAATGAGTTATCTAATATGTCATACATCCGATTAAAGAGCTCGGTAAGGCGGGGTACATGCAACACACCTTTTGAAGATTGACGCACAAATAAGGAAGTTATTGCAAAATATCTTACCAGAATCGAGATTATTTTGTCCGTATTCGTTATCCATCGCTTGATGCACAATCTCCACCATGATTATATGAACGACAAAAAAGTCCAAACTTGAATATTAACCATTTCCATCCTATCAAATAGGGTGGTCCAATTTATTCCCTGACGCAGACGACAAAATGGATGTTGTTAAAGATAGGATATGCTCGCAGTATAGCACATGAAATGTTAAGCATTTAAAATACAATGCTTTTTCAGTAACATTTTCTTCTTTTGTCTCATGTTTTCCGAAGCCTTTTCAATAAGAGACGTCAAAACCAGTTTTTTTGGAGGAAGGGGTTACTCCTTAAAAGGGTTAACAGACAATGGATTGGTGTACGTACATGTATTCGAGCCGATATATGGAAAGTGACCCTTATAGCATTTATTTCATTTTTCAAGGTCAGACTGTGCATAAGTGCAGGCTAATCAGGGTCCTCATGCTCTGTTGCAAAAGTTACAGACCATAAAATCTAAGCTTTTTTTTAAAAAAAATGCACAGATCCAGAGGTGGGATCAGCCACCACCACCTCCCCCGATCGAATTTGTAAAAAAAGGCTTATCAAAGTGATATTTGGTGAATTTTACGTGGTTAATGCAGTGCACCTGCGGGGAAAACGGCCCCTCTAGCGAAAACGTCTGGATTCGCGCAATAATGACGGAGGTTTGTGAAGATCAAGAGAAGTCGCGCAAGATGTTCGGCTATTGCGCACGTAATATTTCTATCCGCTTTTTCACACAAACTCTCAGTAAAATTCGGGAAAATGTTCTACGTAAATTTCTTGCCCCCCCCCCCCCCAAACACACACAAACACATGCATCTAATTCTTGTCATAGTAAATGCAAGGGTGGCTTGAATGTCATTTACTATCTAATTTCCGGTTTTAGTATGGGTATGTCTTGTGTAAAAACTAGATAAAAATGTTCCGTTCCATAAAATTAAGTATATTTGTTGCTTTGAGATAGCTTTTCAACTAAGAAAATGCTAAATATACTTATGGAAAAAAGTAACTGTGCATGCTTATTTACTTATTCATTATGTAAATATACGACATCTATCCTTTAGTAAGGTCGATTTGAACAAGGTATTGCTTATTGACGCGCCTCGATTACATTTGTACAGTCCCATGTTCGAGCTCGCATTCATAAACGCGTTGGGGAACGTCATATGGAGTCATGTTTTATTCAACGTCAGCGCTTGACTAGTTGGCTCCGATATTGGTCAACACCTCAAGAAGAACCTTTAAAGAGCCGTTTGTGACAGGTTAGCTGTCTCGTTGCTGCAGAGCATAATCGGTGTCAATAGTGTTCACACTCGAACATGGCTTGTGAATTTGAATTTTACCCCTGCTCACTTTCCATGCTTGTTACAATGATAACCAGAGGGGTAGCAATCTGACACTCATTGAAATTTAAAGGTTGAACGTTCTTTTTCCAAAATTGTAAAAATTGATTCATTTAACTTATGTATTTAAAATGTTATATAGAAAGGAAATGTGCACAGTTACTTTTTTCCGTTAGTATAGTTACGTAATATTTCATATAAACAGGTGAAGTTGAAATTAACTAAGGGATTATTTTATTATCTATAACTTGAATAATGAGGGAATCGCTTTTATCTTATAATTTTCTTGTCTAGCGGACTTGCATACTTCGTTCAATTGTTGGGGTGAGCATATAAAAATTATTTTAACTCATTAGTCGTATTGCATTTTATTTCAAAATAAGGTAGGAAAATTGTACTTAAACTTTTGAAAGGAAACAAAAAAAAAAACCAATTACGGCAAAAATAAGACCCCAGAGCAGTTTCAACATTGTATAGTTGGGTCCCCATCTTCGTGAAAAAGATGCAAAGTTTAAAAAAAGTGAGTGATTAGTGCAAGTACTAATCATTGATGGAGTGAATATACACGTAGATATCATTTGGAGTACAGTTAAGCCAGGTTGAGTACCATGGATAAAGAGAAAAAAGTTTATTACAAAATCGGATTTATTTCAAAACCGGTTGTCTTCCAAATAAAACAAACATATTGCATTCCAACCGGTTTTGTGATAAAAATTTAATTATGGAATATTAGAATTGTTCCATGATGAAATCGTGCTAAGACGATAGAGAACCCCAATTACCTTGAAAATAACACCCCACAGCAGTTTCGACATTGTATAGTTAACATGTTTGTGACAAAAATGCAAAGTTTCAAAAAAGTGAGTGATCAGTGCAACTACTGATCATGGATAGGGTGAATATACACGTAGGTATCATTTAGAGTACCGATAAGCCTGGTTGAGTACCGTGGATAGGCAGAAAAAGTTTATTACAAAACCGGTTTTATAACAAACCCGGTTGTCTTCCAAATGTAACAAAAATATTGCATTCCAACCGGTTTTGTAATAAAAATTCAATTGTGGAATATTAGAATTGTTCCATGTTAAAATCGGGGTAAGACGTTAGAGAACCCCAATTACGGCGAAAATAACACCCCAGAGCAGTTCCAACATTGTATAAAAAGGTCAACATGTTTGTGACAAAAATGCAAAGTTTTTTTTTTTAAAAAAAGTGAGTGATTAGTGCAAGTACTGATCATTGATAGAATGAATATACACGTAGATATCATTTGGAGTACAGATAAGCCTGTTTGAGTATCGTGGATAGGTAGAAAAAAAGTTTATTACAAAACCGGTTTTATTACAAAACCGGTTGTCTTCCAAATGTAACAAAAATATTGCATTCCAACCGGTTTTGTAATAAAAATTCAATTGTGGAATATTAGAATTGTTCCATGATGAAATCGTGGTAAAATGTTAGAGAACCCCAATTACGGCGAAAATAACACCCCACAGCAGTTTCGACATTGTATAGTTGGGTCAATAAGTTTCTCACAAAAATGCAAAGTTTAAAAAAAAAGTGAGTGATTAGTGCAAGTACTGATCATAGATAGAGTGAATATACACGAAGATATCATTTGGAGTACAGATAAGCCTGTTTGAGTATCGTGGATAGGTAGAAAAAAGTTTATTACAAAACCGGTTTTATCACAAAACCGGTTGTCTTCCAAATGTAACAAAAATATTGCACTCCAACCGGTTTTGTAATAAAAAAATAATTGTGGAATATTAGAATTGTTCCATGTTAAAATCGGGGTAAACGTTAGAAAACCCCAATTACGGCGGAAATAACACCCCAGAGCAGTTCCAACATTGTATAAATAGGTCAACATGTTTGTGACAAAAATGCAAAGTTTCAAAAAAAGTGAGTGATTAGTGCAAGTACTGATCATTGATAGAATGAATATACACGTAGCTATCATTTGCAGTACATATAAGCTTGTTTGAGTACCGTGAATAGGTAGAAAAAAAGTTTATTACAAAACCGGTTTTATTACAAAACCGGTTATCTTCCAAATGTAACAAAAATATTGCATTCCAACCGGTTTTGTAATAAAAAATTAAATGTGGAATACTAGAATTGTTCCATGATGAAATCGTGGTAAAATGTTAGAGAATCCCAATTACGGCGAAAATAATACCCCATAGCAGTTTCGACATTGTATAGTTGGGTAAATATGTTTGTGACAAAAATGCAAAGTTTAAAAAAAGGTGAGTAATTAGTGCAAGAACTGATCATTGATAGACTGGATATACACGTAGATATCATTTTGAGTATAGATAAGCCTGTTTGAGTGCCGTGGATAGGTAGAAAAAAAGTTTATTACAAAACCGGTTTTATTACAAAACCGGTTGTCTTCCAAATGTAACAAAAATCTTGCATCCCAACCGGTTTTGTAATAATTTTATTACAATTCCGGTTTTATTACAATTCAGGTTGTAACAAAGCCTATTCTTGTAATGGAGTCAAAGGGCGTCACTGTGCAGTAACGGGTTAACAAAAAACTTATGCACATAACTTATGCATTGGTGTTCCAGTCCTTGGTGTTCCAGTTCTTGGTGTTCCAGTCAATGGTGTTCCAGTCCTTGGTGTTCCAGTCCTTGATGTTCCAATCCTTGGTGTTCCAGTCCTTGGTGTTCCAGTTCTTGGTGTTCCAGTCCATGGTTTTCCAGTCCTTTGTGTTCCAGTCCTTGGTGTTCCAGTCCTTGGTGTTCCAGTCCTTGATGTTCCAGTTCTTGGTGTTCCAGTCCTTGGTGTTCCAGTCCTTTGTGTTCCAGTCCTTGATGTTCCAGTCCTTGGTGTTCCAGTCCTTGGTGTTCCAGTCCTTGGTGTTCCAGTCCTTTGTGTTCCAGTCCTTGTTGTTCCAGTCCTTGGTGTTCCAGTCCATGGTGTTCCAGTCCTTGGTGTTCCAGTCCATGGTGTTCCAGTCCTTGGTGTTCCAGTCCTTGGTGTTCCAGTCCTTTGTGTTCCAGTCCTTGGTGTTCCAGTTCTTGGTGTTCCAGTCCTTGGTGTTCCAGTCCTTTGTGTTCCAGTCCTTGGTGTTCCAGTCCTTGGTGTTCCAGTCCTTGGTGTTCCAGTCCTTGATGTTCCAATCCTTGGTGTTCCAGTCCTTGGTGTTCCAGTCCTTGGTGTTCCAGTCCTTTGTGTTCCAGTCCTTGGTGTTCCAGTCCTTGGTGTTCCAGTCCATGGTGTTCCAGTCCATGGTGTTCCAGTCCTTGGTGTTCCAGTCCTTGGGTGTTCCAGTCCTTTGTGTTCCAGTCCTTTGTGTTCCAGTCCTTGGTGTTCCAGTCCATGGTGTTCCAGTCCTTGGTGTTCCAGTCCTTGGTGTTCCAGTCCTTGGTGTTACGGTCTAAGCATTTGAACGTCAAAGACAGAAATTAAATGGCACTGAAGTATGTCGTATTGCATGGATCTCATAGATATTATCAAAATAACGTAAGATACCAAATAGATTTTCGTGTAATACTTTTAGGGAAAATGTCAAATTTAAGTTATGTTAGATGTTTTAGGTCGTGTTGCATGTTAAGGGTTAAAATGACTTCTGGGAATGTCTTATTAATGTATGAAGAAGATAGATACCGGTGACGAAAGGTTACATAACAAATTTGAGCTTTATTTGTCCAATACTTTTAGAGAAATGCCAATTTTAAGTTTTTGCCAGACGGACAGGCTGACAGACGGTAATTGGTTGAACACGTTACCGTTCAGGGTATTAATGTAAGGGCCAACTACAGATGAATAAATGGAAATGGAAAACCTACAGGAGAGAAAAAAGGACTGTGGTGTAAAAAGAAAGACGGGTGGGAAGGTGAAAATGGCATAAGAAGAGAACACGTTGGAAATTGACGAACAAAAAACGTCGTCTAACGCCAACTCGTGAGTTAACGTCAGTTTCACGTTAAACAAAATAACGTAAAACATGCTCCGTAAAAAAGCACAAGAAAGGTGCGATCATACCCATATCTAGTCGTTGAAACTTCCATCAGATGTTTGAAATCGTAGACTTTACAAAACCAACAATTCTGGACACATCTTATGGATTTCGTCCTGGCTGGAGTATATGCCTACCAACGGCTCTCCCTCTATCTCCAAGAGTCAATCGCGGTATTGCCAAGGATCAAAAAAGTTAATGTAATGTTTTTGTAACCAAATATCGTGTATGATGCCAACAATACACTCTGCATTTTAAACTGTACCGCGTGCTGCACGTGCAATACGGAAGTGCGTTTTTTTACTCGAGTCGCCGTGGTCGGTCATGCATGACCAGACGATAATGCAAACAGTGTAAGAGGGAGGGACAAACATTCTGAAGGCCCGGTCACATACGATATCGCGGCCGTTCCGCGGCCATACCACGGCTAAAAAATCTCAAAATATTTTGGACGTGGTTGGACGCGGTAACTTTGGGTCAATTTTGTTTTAGCCGTGCTATGTGCGCGGAATGGACGTGGTACGGCCGCCGGCGGCTGTTCCACTGCCGAAACACTGCCGTAGCACGGCCTACAACTTCCAACCGCGTCTAGTGTTAAAACATGCGACAAGATACCGCGTCCACATCGCGTCTGAATCACTGCCATAGCACGGCCATAGCACGGCCATTCCATGGCCATAGCACTGCCATTTCACTGCCTAATCGCGGCTAAACCGGCCGTAACGCATATAATGCTATTTTTCTACTGCAGATCAGATCAAATTGGACAAACCATATCAAGCGATCTTGCACAGATCGAGTTCGGCCGGCATGTGTAATGGGGAGTAGTTTAGGTGATTCAGCTTCATCTACATCGCTCGGACTTCCAATTCAAATTTTTTGACATTTCAAAAATTCTCGTATGCGACCGAGTAGGAGATTGATCTAGGAACGACTATGTATTTATCGCTAAGAAGATCGATCTAATCGAGAGTCAGTCGTGTCTGAAGGTCAAGCGTGATCGGATTAATGTCTTTTACCCGGCCTGTACCCAACCTGCATTCGGTCACCCCGACTTGTACTCGATTCGCCCTATCAAAATGACTGTAGACTAGAGGCTATTTTTTGATTGTCTAAAGATCAAGAAGAAGTCATTTATCATAGGTTCCCACTGCAGACCAGATCAACTCGATCAAGCCCAATCAAGCGATCGAGTTTAGATCGATATCGATCGGCATAGGTAATCGGAAAATCAAATGGTCTGATCTGAATCGCTTCGGCTTCTTTCTGTTTTTTTTTTTAAAGAAATTGGTGTGCGATCGAGTGAAAAAAAAAACGATCGGGAAGCGGCTGTGTATTGATCGGGTAGAAAATCGACCCGCCCAGGAAATGATAGTTGCTGGGAATCGATTGTGGTCGGGTTAATATCTTTCGCTCGACCAGCACCCAACCTACACTCGATAATCTCGACTTGTACTCGAGTGAATCCAGATACTATTAACTCGTCCTCTGCTTCATCTGCCAATCCGACCAAATAGACTATTGAAGTCGGGTTGATCGGCTACAGATCGATAAAAAGTTGTTTTGTCAGGATTGGTCGGGGAATTCAAGCGATCGACTTGATTTGATCGGCAGTGGTAACCTATAATCAGTTTGATTTTGCCAGAACTTAATTCTAGAAACACTGCCGATCAGATCACCCAAGTTCCCCGTTAAACCGTACTTAATTATTTTTTCTCAATCTCTAGTCGATAAACTTCGATGTCTGCAGTCGATTTAATCGATTGGCCTGATGACACAGGGGTCGAGCTGATCGGGATGCAGTTAAGTATCAAACAAGTACAAGTCGAGGAGATCGACTGCAGGTTTGGTGCAGGTCGTGTAAGATATATTACCTCCACCACACTCAATCTCCAGACACCATTGATTCTTGATCAGATATATCTATATATGTACCCGATCAAAAATCGCTTCCCGATCAATTTTCTACGCGATCGCCCACGAATATTTTGAAATGCAAAAAATGAGTGTGACACCTGAGCGGTGCAGATCCAGACACGATTGATTCCTGATCAGCTATATCTTCTGGCCAATTACAAAATCGCTTCCCGATCAATTTTCTACGCGATCTCTAACGAATATTTTAAATTACAAACAACAAAGTAAGAAGTCTGAGCGGTGAAGATCACGCTCGATAACCCCGACCAATTCTTATTACCCATGTCGTGCAAAATCGATATGTAATAGATCGATTGGTCGGATTTAATCGACTTAATTTGATCGGCAGAGGGAACCTAGCATAAGCCACCGAGTTGATTTGATTGCTAGCAGGCAACTAGCATCAAGGCAGTCGAACACGACTAGTCTTTACAGTTTACAGAAAATTTAGATATCTAATCAAAGCTTATCGTCGGTGTAAATGCAAAACCTCGTATGTCGATTGGTGTGATTTTCAAAGTACAAACTTGTGTGCCCTGTGTAGACAATTCTCGCAGGTTTTGAGATATTTTGACTGATCCATATTATTGACACATTATTTGTGAACAATATGACCAAATTTCAAGAAAGACATTTCAGTTTGGGAAAAGTTACTACACTTTTTTCCCTCCCCTTTAAAATTTTCCAAAACCGAGATAGGAGGTTTTGCATTTACAACGACGTTATGCTAAAACAGAAAAGTTGTCAAGCAAGCTGGCAAAAAAAGATGTAAGGATCTTAAAAAAATATCCCAAGTCAGTGCAGGGAGGGGCCCATTTTCCTGTTACTGCTGCTCCCAGTTAAGACTTTGCCCGCAAAGAGATGCAAGAGTAGCTGATTCTAGCGATATTCAATACATTTTAACTTCCGTGTCTTACCGCGTCCATAGCACTGCCGGAGCACTGCCTACCGCGTCCATTCCGCGGCCATTCCACGGCCATTCCGCGTCCGTTCCACTGCCTCATCGCGTCTGTCAGCCGTGGTTTGGCCGCGATAACATTTTTGTGCAGTTCAAAGAATTTTACCACGTCTAAAGGCCCGGTCACATACGATATCGCGGCCGTTCCGCGGCCATACCACGGCTAAAAAATCTCAAAATATTTTGGACGTGGTTGGACGCGGTAACTTTGGGTCAATTTTGTTTTAGCCGTGCTATAGACGCGGAATGGACGTGGTACGGCCGCCGGCGGCTGTTCCACTGCCGAAACACTGCCGTAGCACGGCCTACAACTTCCAACCGCGTCTAATGTTAAAACACGCGACAAGATACCGCGTCCATATCGCGTCTGAATCACTGCCATAGCACGGCCATAGCACTGCCATTCCACGGCCATAGCACTGCCATTCCACTTCCTAATCGCGGCTAAACCGTCCGAAACGCATATAATGCTATTTTCCCACTGCAGATCAGATCAAATTGAACAAACCATATCAAGCGATCTTGCACAGATCGAGTTCGGCCGGCATGTGTAATGGGGAGTAGTTTAGGTGATCAAGCTTTATCTACATCGCTCGGACTTCCAATTCAAATTTTTTGACATTTCAAAAATTCTCGTATGCGACCGAGTAGGAGATTGATCTAGGAACGACTATGTATTTATCGCTTAGAAGATCGATCTAATCGAGAGTCAGTCGTATCTGAAGGTCAAGTGTGATCGGATTGATCTCTTTTACCCGACCTGTACCCAACCTGCATTCGGTCACCCCGACTTATACTCGATTCACCCTATCAAAATGACTGTGGAGATTATTTTTTATTGTGTAAAGATCAAGAAGAAGTCATTTATCATAGGTTCCCACTGCCGACCAGATCAACTCGATCAAGCCCAATCAAGCGATCGAGTTTTGATCGATATCGATCGGCTTAGGTAATCGGAAATGGTCTGGTAATCGATATTGATCTGAATCGCTTCGGCTTCTTTCTGGTTTTTTTTTTTTTTTTTTTTTTTCATTGTAAAAAAATATTGGTGTGCGATCGAGTGAAATAAAAAACCGATCGGGAAGCGGCTGTGTATTGATCGGGTCGAAAATCGACCCGCTCGGGAAATAATAGTTGCTGGGAATCGATTGTGGTCGGGTTAATATCTTTCGCTCGACTAGCACCTAACCTACACTCGATAACCTCAACTTGTACGCGAGTGAATCCAGATACTAATTACTCGTCCTCTGCCTCATCTGCCAATCCGACCAAATCGATTATTGAAGTCGGGTTGATCGGCTAGAGATCGGGAATTCAAGCGATCGACTTGATTTGATCGGCAGTGGTAACCTATAATAAGTTGGATTTTGCCAGAACTTAATTCTAGAAACACTGCCGATCACATCAACCAAGTTCCCCGTTAACCCTTTCCCAAACGACAAAATTTTAGGGTGATCCAATTTGAAAGCTGCTGCATACGACAAAAATGATGACAATAAAGACATGATTTGTGTAAAATATGGCACAGAAAATATTGAGGCAAAAGGAGAAACTGCTGGTTATCAGCAGTTTCTTCTTTTGTTTCAATGTTTTCCCAAGCCTTTTCTATTAGGGACGTCAAAACCAGGTCTTGTTTGGGAAAGGGTTAAACCGTACTTAATTATTTCTTCTCAATATCTAGTCGATCAACTTCAAAGACTGCAGTTGATTTTATCGATTGGCCTGATGACACAGAGGTCGAGCTGATCGGGATGCAGTTAAGTATCGAACAAGTACAAGTCGAGGAGATCGACTGCAGGTCTGGTGCAAGTCGTGTAAGATATATTACCTCCATCACATTCAATTTCCAGACACGATTGATTCTTGATCAGATATATCTATATATCTACCCGATCAAAAATCGCTTCCCGATCAATTTTCTAAGCGATCGCCCACGAATATTTTGAAATGCGAAAAATGAGTGTGACACCTGAGCGGTGCAGATCCAGACACGATTGATTCTTGATCAGCTATATCTTCTAGCCGATTACAAAATCGCTTCCCGATCAATTTTCTACGCGATCTCTAACGACTATTTTGAATTGCAAACAACCAAGTAAGAAGCCTGAGCGGTGAAGATCATCGATAACCCCGACCAATTCTTATTACCCATGTCGTGCAAAATCGATATGTAATAGATCGATTGGTCGGATTTAATTGACTAAATTTGATCGGCAGAGGTGACCTAGCATAAGCCACCGAGTTGATCTGATTGCTAGTAGGCAACTAGCACCAAGGCAGTCGAACACGACTAGTCTTTATAGTTTACAGAAAGACATCGAATCAAAGCTTATCATGCTAAAACAGAAAAGTTGTCAAGCAAGCTGGCAAAAAGGATGTAAGGATCTTAAACAATATCCAGAGTCAGTGCAGGGATGTGCCCATTTTCCTGTTACTGCTGCTCCCAGTTAAGACTTTGCCCGCAAAGAGATGCAAGAGTAGCTGATTCTAGCGATATTCAATACATCTTAACTTCCGCGTCTTACCGCGTCCATAGCACTGCCGGAGCACTGCCTACCGCGTCCATTCCGCGGCCATTCCACGGCCATTCCACGGCCATTCCGCGCCCGTTCCACTGCCTCATCGCGTCTGTCAGCCGTGGTTTGGCGGCGATAACATTTTTGTGCAGTTCAAAAAAATTTACCACGTCTAAAATAATTTCGATTTCATTCCGCGTCCTACCACGTCCACACCACTGCCATAGCACGGCCGTATCACTGCCGAATCGCGTCCAACAGCGTCCATTCCACGGGTGGTTTATTTTAGCCGTGATACGGCCGCGGAACGGCCGCGATATCGTATGTGACCGGGCCTTAAAATAATTTCGATTTCATTCCGCGTCCTACCACGTCCATACCACTGCCATAGCACGGCCGTATCACTGCCGCATCGCGTCCAACAGCATCCATTCCACGGGTGGTTTATTTTAGCCGTGATACGGCCGCGGAACGGCCGCGATATCGTATGTGACCGGGCCTTGAGGGATAAACATACCATAACTTTCAAAATTAGAGAATTAACTTAAGTAAAAAATAAATTCTGGTTTCGTTAGCTCTTTGGGTCTGTATATATAACCTTAATTTCTTGCCATAGCATCCAACACAAACCTTTATTGGTATGGTTTTATAATTAAAACTCTATTAAAGCTCCTCTCACACATAATTTCACGTCCACTACACGTTCCAAAATATGTTTTACGATAGGCATTCTTTTAGAGGTGAATACGAGTAGTATGTTCTTTCATAATAGTTAAATTGTAACTTACAACCTCTAATTTTGAATATTTTTTTTTAATAAATAATTTTAATTTTTAGTAATACACCGGTGGATAATGAATCGCTGCAACATGTTCAGAAAAACTTTAAATGCTTTAATAAACTTGTTAATACCTGACCAAAACCTGAGAAGGTTGACAGGCATGACGCACTAGATAAACGTGGAAGATTTTTGAACAACCAACTGATAAAAAGTTATTGAAGATCAACCACTTTGGAATCCACCACGTCCAGCTTATCGTTCCTATATATACCTTCTATGCTTCAAACCAAATTCAAATTGGTCAAGTATTAACAAAAATACTAAATAATTTCTTAGTTACGTGATAAACCACCATGAACAAATGTAACTTACAAATTATATCTGGAACAGCAAATGCAATAGATCTACTCCATTGTAACTGATTTCGTGTGATTCATCGACATAAAGTGAAAATAATCACGGTAGAGATATGTAGTGCATCACGGGATGGATAACAACTGCGGCAAAAATAGTCTCGAATCTTGTAAAATGTTTTGCATTAACGTTTTTTTTTATTTCTGCATCAATTCTCAAACTGTTTATTGAACCCCTTTACTTTTTTCCAAAAAATGATCCAAACAAACAAGTAAACGTAATTATATGTTTGAGATATGTCAGCATCGTTGTTTTTCGCCACCTTATATGTTTATTTTGACCTGTTATTTCTTTTAAATGAGAAATCTCGATATGTTACATGACGAGTCTTATGGCTACTTTCACACTATGCTTTACCCATTTCCAGACTGATGGCAAAATCCTAGACTTGTCCAAATTCAAAGGCGTTGCAGACGATAATTTCAAGCGTGTGAAATTCTACATTTTTTGGTCTATTTCGGTAGAAAACATCGAAGAAAATAACAAGCAATTTCTTCATTTTCCACTATGGTTTCCAAAGCTTTTATCTCACACGGCGCCAAAAAGTGCATATGCGTGGCAATGGGTTAAACCGAACTCAAATAAATAATCGGTATCCTCGCTTTGTTGAACGCAGTTTCGGCTTAAGACAGAGTTCACACACCGGTCATCCAGATACAAAATACACGGATTGGTTTTTCAAACGCGGATGTAAACAATTTTATTTTGAACTGCGGGAAGAAAGAGTGAGTATTTATTATCTTTAATTACAACGAATATCGGCTGAGTTGATTTTTGTGTTACATACGATGAAAACGTACATAACTTTGCCAATGTTTACCTAAAATCCTGTCTCATAAAATCTGATAGTAAGAGAAATATATGCTACTGAATCTGACTTTGTTGCACGAAAAGAGAAAAATCTTGGTAAGAATGTCTGTAAATCATTATTAAAGCACATAATTATTGTCAAATTGATGTTTCATGGAGGATCGGGGATCGCTACAAGTGTTTTCTTTACAAGAACCCATAAAAAAGTACAGAAAAAGAACAAGAACTGTTTGAAATTGGGTACTGTCAGTTGCTATGGTGCAACATACCACGGTGCAAATTCTCCAGCAGGTAAAACAAACTCGGACTAATCGATACAACCGACACGGATAATAAAAAGCAAATTCCGGTCTTTTTAAGGAAAATTGGCTGCATCCTTGTTAAAACCAATTTAATATCGTTTAGAGTCAATAGATGTTTGGTTTAAGACCAATTATGGCTTATTTTGGCTTACTAAAACTAAAAGGCTTGTGGATGAGCACTTTCGACGGTAAAGACATTAGTAAACCATGTTTACATGTTTTATAAAGAGATAGACGAATATCAGCTGCATATTAACAGATAAGTTGTCCGTGTCTTTGTTTTCAATCTTTAAATTCTAGGATTAAAATCCTCATTATCATCTTGTTTCATTGCAGTTTGATAGTGAGCCCCAAAAGGTTTTCATCCTCGACATTCAAACACCAACTCTATTACGCATGTCTGTCAATTATTACATGTAAACATACGGTATATGGGTGCATTTCTTTCATGAAGATATTGCCAAGAATATTTATCATGATTGTCTCTCTTACTCTTTAGCGTGGGTTGAAGTGAAAGTCTTTATGAAAGACGCTATACGTCAGCATGTAAAACAAACTACATAGGCGTAGGAAGAGGGGTGCCAGTTGGGGGCCTGCCCCCCTAATAATTTAGAAAAGGTGTCTGCCCCCCCCCCCCCTATGGCCCCCATGAAGCTCCCTTGGAACTAGACCTTCGCGTAACTTTGATTGGTATTTCATATGCCAAGACTCTGGACATAGAACAAGCTGTCTGTATCGTGGAAGGTCTGTATCATGTTTGGTTGCACGATGATCGATTTGTGTTTCAAGGTCGCAAAACTTCAAGCAGCAGTAGTAACAACGAAAATACATAGCTCTGAAATAAACAAATGATAAAACGGCCACTTAACCCTTTCCCAAACTGTTAAAAGACCTGGTTTTGACGTGTCTATTAGAAACTCAATTGGAAAAGCATTGAGACAAAAGAGGAAAATGCTGATATTCAGCATTTATTTCCGTTTCTCTCATTATTTTCTATGCAATACAATGCACATTTTCTGCATTTGATATCATTTATTTAGTCGTCTGCAGAAGTTCTCAAAATGGACCACCCTAAAATTTTGCCATTTGGGAAAGGGTTAATTATGACTTTTTGCTCCCAACAAGCTCGTACATGTATACGTTCATAAAAATATCACAGTTACGGATTTAAAAATATAGCAAGCGTTAAATCCAAAAAAAAATATTTCGAAAGTGCTTCGTAAACACTTATGATAAGCATTTAATTAATCGTGAACGGTGACTGATCATTTAGGTTAAACTTCATATTTAAAGTTTCTGATCAAGTAGATCTTTCTTCTCCTTTTTTATTCAATTATACGTCCCTTTTAAGATTATTTCAACCCGAATGAGACGGGACAGTCAGTAGGTGGTGCGAAAGCAGGAGAACCCCAAGACAAATCACCTGGTACACCCGCAAGCAGAACTTGGCTTCTCTCATATGTGCCTTGTATAGGTCTCAAACACACACAAGACACAGCGGTAACATGATCAAGTGATTGATGGCGGTAATGAAATATCAGCGCTCTGAACTACTTCTTTGTGAAGGCTTTTGTATCTGGAATAAATAGAACAAAGATCATTCCAAAACACAGTTTGGTACATAAGATAAAATTCTTAAGCGTGTGATTCAAAGTAAATAACCGACTATAAAAGTCAACGGGATGCGGTTATAGCACGTTTACTTTATGAATATCAAGCATTTGTCATTGTATCTTAATTAGAAAACGTCATTTTAAGTGTTTTGCACTATTAAACCCGATTTTCGCATCCGAGTTTGTTTTACCCAAATTATGTGAATCATCCGTGGTGTGTGGTATCAACATCCGTGGTAAGTTGTACCTTGAAGCAAACTAGGCTAATTTTTAAACGTGGCTTTAGACACCCAAAATTTATTTTTCCAGTTTGATGAATGGTTTAGATTTGTTCCATAGATGTCGAAAACCTATTTTAAAGAGATATTTGCTCGAAACCAGTTAAATATTTTCTGCAAATATAAAACAAAACGGGAAGTAGGCGAGAAAATAGTGATTTACGATTTAAAATCGCTTGTATCTATAGTTTACTCAAATCTTTTGTTATGAAACTGCAGCACCCTCAAGATAAACCATTTTGCATCAGCTCTGCACAAACACTTTTTATATTGCGGCAATTAAAAGGCTATATGTTGATGTTTTCTTACCTTGTGTATTCCCACGCTGTTGATTTTCAAATCCGCGTTTGGAAGACCAATCCGTGTATTTTGTATCTGGATGAACGGTGTGGTTCAGCTTATCCGAGTTTAGGACAGACTTGGAAAGTGCTCCTTTTTTAGCCCGACTTGACGGGATAAACGTCCGGCTTCGCCAAGCCTGATACAAAGCAGATTTGAGACAGAGCCGGATTTACTTCATTTTTATCTATTTTTTTTTTCTTACAAATTTAAAGATGTGCTGAAACAAGGGCTAATGAAATAGATTTTCTTTAGATTCCTTGGGTTGAAAGGTAATATGGGTTATATGACATCTTTATTGTGTGTGTTTAAAAATCTGACGAGGGCTTATTCTTGGAGAAAGTCTACGTAAATATTGGCGGGGTAAATTGACACTCAAATATTTTTTTTTTTACTTTGAAGATAAACAACTTGGTCTAAGATCAGTTCAATATGAAATTTTGCATAACTTTTAATGTATCAAGGACAGGAGATTGTAGACATTGTTAATCATACATCATTAATAATAATAATATATGTCTAAGAATAGAATATAAAATTAATTGTTCATATATACCCATTTTCGATTATAGGCATTTACAAAATATGAAAATTCGAAAAAAAACTAAACACATAAACAGGCAAACACGCACTAAGACTTGCAGATTTCACGCATAAAATCATAAACACGAGCATAATGAAAATTGTCAAAAAAATAAATATATAACATATTTTACCTTAAGTAAGTGGTTTGGAGTGCTATTCAGCATAATTATATCACACAATTATATAATATTACATTCGTTTATGAAGCTTCCTACAGCCGATAAGACATTTTTATCTTTACATGTCATTATTCTTATATCTTTAAACGTCATTATACGTATAAAGGCATCGACTTGGTTCATTTTAGCAGCATATTTCATATTACTGTTTTTGATTATATCAAATAAAGTTCTCTTTGATTCATATTTTATAGACATTAAAAATGCATTTCATTTTCAAGTAAGTCGCACGAGGTACATGGTTGTTCTTCTCTTTTTACGCCTAAATATCTTCCACTTTCTATACGTAATCTATGTGCACTAGTTCTTAGAGAGCAAACTGACTTTCTGATATTTTCATCTAATATGTTCTTAATTCGAATTTCTCCTTAAAGTGGCGTTTCACAATTATTTCATTTTTTAAAAGTATGTATTGATACAAAGATTGTTTATTCTAATGCGTAGAAATGCTATCAGTTTTTTAAGTTGTTATTTATAAGCGAAAAATACGCCTTCAAAGTTGAGACAGAAATGACCAATTTTAAATAAATCTGAACTGTTGTCCACAACAATTTGTCTAATTTTAGCACAAAAATTTATATTTCTCGTAAACGGTTCAATATTTTGGCTTGAAATTTTCAGAATTTCCATGAGAAAACATGACCTTTTAGATAGAATAAATGTAAAATTTATGTAAAAATAATTCTGAAATGCCACTTTAAGTAAGATGTATGTTTCTAATTTGTTTATCTTGTCATGAAATGAAATGAGATTTCCACAGAAAGTCACAAATCTTTCTTTAATTTTTGATTTCGCTGAATGATTCAAAGTTTAAATGTTCTCTGGTTTTTCCAAACATGAGAAAATCCTAGGTCATCTAAACTATTTCTTACAAATTTCACCCAGTTAGCTTTTACGCTAGTGGCATTTATCTAATTATTCTATGGGGGCTTCTGCAAAACTGATTGGCCGTTGATTATATGTAGCCAAAAATTTACACAATTTATTAAAACAGTTAACAAGAGAGGAAAATATCCTTGTTCACTAAGAATTGCTTAATTTGAAGCTCTAGAATGCACTTCAAGAACATATTTGCAAAACTTTATATGGATCTCAGAAAGCTCTTAAAACCATGATTCAAACAATTCTTCTAATGGTTTGTCACTGTAACTTGCTTTGTAAGGCGCCCAAATTCCGCTACCATATAATACAATACATGTAGGTTTTATTAGCTGTAACACTACTAAAGAATCTACATGTATATACTTATTAATTAAAATACCTTGTTTAATAAGTTGGTTGGATGGTTGGTTGGTTGGTTGGTTGATAGGTTAAATGGTTGGTTGGTTTGTTGGTTGGTTGATAGGTTGGTTTTTTGGTTGGTTGAAAGGTTGGTTGGTTGGTAGGTTGGTTGGTTGAAAGGTTGGTTGGTTGCTTGAAAGTTTGGTTGGTTGGTTTGTTGGTTGGTTGGTTTGTTGGTTGGTTGCTTGAACGGTTGGTTGGTTTGTTGGTTGGTTGGTTGGTTGATAGGTTAAATGGTTGGTTGGTTGATAGATTGGTTGGTTGGTTGATTGATAGGTTGGTTGGTTGGTTGATTGATAGGTTGGTTGATCGGTTGGTTTGTTGGTTGGTTGGTTGGATGGTTGTTTGATAGGTTGGTTGGCTGGTTGATTGGTTGAAAGGTTGGTTGGTTGGTTGGTTGGTTGAAAGGTTGGTTGGTTCAAAGGTTGGTTGGTTGCTTGAAAGGTTGGTTGGTTTGTTGGTTAGTTGGTTGGTTGGTTGGTTGCTTGAAAGGTTGGTTGGTTGGTTGGTTTGTTTGTTTGTTGGTTGGCTGGTTGGTTGGTTGATAGGTTAAATGGTTGGTTGGTTGGTTGGTTGATAGATTGGTTGGTTGGTTAATAGATAGGTTGATAGATAGGTTGATAGATAGGTTGATAGGTTGATAGGTTGATAGGTTGATTGATTGATTGATTGATTGATTGATTGAATGATTGTTTGAGTCAGTTTAAGAAATACATTATATCGTGCACAAATCATACAGCCCAATCGGGTCGATGCGTGTCGCCCTCAGTTTATATTCTGCGCACTTTTACATCCGTATCTCGAGTGCTAAATACATTGTAAGCAAACCAAAATGACACAACATCTGTTTGTCGCCTGCAGCAGTTTGCAACCGGCTAAATTATTGACGTTTTTTGAAAACTTGTATCTATTATAGCGTCGCTTTTCAACGAAAACCCCGTAACTGCATCTTATTTTAAACTGCAGTGACGAGGTTTTCTTTGAAAAGTAGCGATATTCTTCAAATGAATGGAAAGGTAGATAATTGTCAAACAATTCGAGTCATACTTTTGTACAAGTTATCTCCCCTGTTCATTTTATCCAGTGTCACCAAATCCCACAACTCTTTCCCGAAAGATAATAATTTAGGTTTGTCCTATTCAAAAGTTGCTGCAGACGACATAATAGATGTCAATAAAGGTCGGTAGACTACAGCATGGAAAATATTGAGTCAAAATGAGAAAATGCTGATTATCAGCATTACAACGAAATTATTGAAGATTTTCTGAAATTGTTGTATCACGTGATTAAACACCGTGTCTATGTATAGTATGGTCGGGTACATACGTGTCGCCCTCTAGTTGTAAAACAAATTCAGAACTATAGAGGGATCTACAGATAAGAAGGAACATGTGCTTTTCAAAATACAATATTTCGTTTTTTGTTCAAAAATCCTAAATTGTGGATACTCATTTGAATCGTCTCATTAGAGACGATTCAAATGAGTTCCCACAACATAGGGATTAGATTTGAAATTATGGCAATTTTAGAATGCTTTCGCCCACACTTATCTGCTTCTCTGTACAGGACTTTACCAGTAGAAGACACCCTTTTGGCGCCCTCCATGGAAAATAAGTTTGGGAGAATTTTATATAAACGAATTAATTAAAATTAACTCACATTCTTATCGTTTGCATCTTTATTTTCTATAGTCTTTTCTTTCTTAATTATAACAACCAAACGTTAGTTATAAAGTATTCGTGAATCTTCGGTTGTTATCCGTAGCAACGGAAACGGAAGAGGCTAGCCTTCGCCAATTTCCGTTACCACGGATGACTCTTCGGAATTGATGACGGTTTCTCTCATTAATTTCCGTTCCCGAAGAAACACGATGTCTTTGGTATCTAATGCTAGGTTATGTAATCTTTTACCATCACCAGTCAATTTGTGACCACGTATCCTGTCGGTGTATCAGCGCTCCCCAAATATTGATGCTTGGCTTTGACGTTGATATCGGAGAAGTTATTGAGAACAAAAGAAGAATAATAACAGTAGTAGGTGGGTCTCTATGATCCCACTTATACGGTTAATTAACCAATTATACGGTTAATTAGGTTAATTAGCTAGGAGGGTGAATTTTTGTTCTATGTAGTAGTGCAGAAACTTTGATCCCAATTAAGATTTAATTGGAATTAATTAGTGTTAATGGATTGTTGATATCTCTTAATTAATGACTAATTAAGATAATTAATGGACTGTCATGACGTAATCGGATGGGATCAACGTTTTTCGGAGTGATTTGGGATCAAAGTTTTCGAGGAGAATTGAACGCGTTTCGACACGTTGCGCAAGATCGTTGATGCAAGAGTGTAACGTTGTGATCAAGAAAGCGTGTTCTCCTTTCCCCTTAATATTGTTACTCGTTAAAACAACGGAAGTATTAGAAGAAGCGTTGTTCTTAGATACCATTAATGTTTTCCTTTGTTCTCCTTTTCCCTCAAAGGTATACATTTTTCACAAATTGACATACATTTTTATGTTTTTGTTAAACATGTTTCGCAAAAGGAAAGACATTTTTGTGTTTGTGTACAACATTTTTCGAAAAGATACCATATGAAATGAAAGAACGAATTGTACAAAAACTTGAAGGCTTGTAACATATTTCGAAACAAGGTTCACATATTTTTATTTCTGAGAAACAGTTATGATAAAAGTGTTTCTGCTTTTCGCACAATGTCACAAGCGATGTCTAATGGTTTCTCCTTTTTCATTGTTTTTAATACTCGTTTTACTACCAACGACATGTAAACTATTTTTACGTTCAATGCAATTTTAATATGGACAGCGTAAAAATTTCATCATGGTTTGACGATGATGGCATGCTGCGTTATTCTGAATTCGAGTTTAGGCATGTTAACCTTTCTGCAATGTATAAATTAAGCATGAATGGATGCAATAGCTCTTAGATTCCATGTTTAGAGATGGGTATACAGTTTAATCTTTCCACTCATTTGCTTGAAAAGCATTTAGATAAAAATAACTCTCAATCGTCCGTATTTTATAATATGCGAACGATGCGTGATTCGATCGCGAGATGTTTGCGAGAGCCAGACTATTGTACACAGATCGGAAAACGCTTCGAATCTACAAAGACATTTTCTTATTACATAGGAATAGTGAGATATACCAAAGAACCGAGTGATACCATAAAAGTGATCTATTCGAGGACTAAATACAATGTTTTTGTGGTGACGGCGTACCCGGTGTCATAGTGTGAAAATAGCTGCGAGGCCCTATTTATTCCAACACTTACAAATAAAGAAGATATTGGAACCTAAAACAAAAAGGTACATTCAGGGTGAACATGCGGGCGTGACCTAAGTTACTGAAATTCCATGAAAATCACGTGGCACATAAAGGTGAGTTAAGGTTTATTGTATATCATCCAGCCTGTCTGTCTAACTATAGGTGTGTCTGTCTTTCGGTAATTGATTCCAAATTATTTAACATTTCCCAGGCGGGGAATCACGTGGCACATAAGGGTGAATTAAGGTTTATTGTTTATCAGCCAGCCTGTCTGTCTAACTATAGGTGTGTCTGTCTTTCGGTAATTGATTCCAAATTATTTAACATTTCCCAGGCGGGGAATCACGTGGCACATAAGGGTGAATTAAGGTTTATTGTTTATCAGCCAGCCTGTCTGTCTAACTATAGGTGTGTCTGTCTTTCGGTAATTGATTCCAAATTATTTAACATTTCCCAGGCGGGGAATCACGTTGCACATTTTCAAAAAAATCATTGCAGTCTGATATGGTTCCTTAATACTGTTTTATCATTTACAGTCCCTTGCGTTGCCCAATGGCACGAGTTTCGGATCCAACGGGCCGGAGGGAATAAAAAGTCAGCCACACACAAGGAAGATGCGGGTTACGTGAACCGGTTTTTGGCTCACGCTGACTTCGGCCAGCACGGCAGGAGCAGCGTGACCCAAGCCCACGTAACCCTTCACGACAACACGATACGGGACAACTATGAGGCCGGTTCCTGCGGCCGTATCCTGGCAGCCGTCGGAGATTTTTTGGCCTGGTGTAGCCACACCAGAAGAATATCGCAGGCATTCTACGGGCCACTAAAGATGTATGTTGATGGCTGTAAAAGCAGCAATGCTAAAGAAATTGCCGTAAGTGTTATTTAACTCAAACTATCTCTGTTATTTGAAGTCCAAACCCTTGGGTGTGGGCATTCATTTTCATTGTCTCGTCGAGACTTCAAAATTCAGTCATTTTGTAACTTTAAATTAGCAATAGGGGTACATTTCAAGGTCAATAAACTCACTTGTCAAGGATTTTAGAATCTTGCGACTTTTTCCATTCACTCATACAGACTTTGAACTAATGGAAAAGTGAGAATTACACCGGGTATTAACACCCACCTGTCTGTATAAGTACTAACAAAAGAGGTATAATTCAGCAAAATTTACCGAAATTTGATTTGTATAGAAATGGTATATATATTTAATGTACTTTTAACTTCAATCAGATAAGAACCACAAAAAGAAGGGTGGAAGAGCAGAGGAATCTGGTGGGACCCGATGTTTATGATCGTTTTCTAAATTCGGACTTCTGTGTGACAACCAGGAAAAATTCCAACAAGCCCCATCCGCATTTCTCTATGACATGGCACAAGTACTGATCGTGATACTAAGTCAGTTCAACGCGCCCAGGCCCTCAGTATTGGCCAACATGAGAGTGAGTAAATGTTTATTGTATATCGGTCTGTCCGTCTAACTAGGGGAGCGTCTATCTTTCGGTTATTGAATCCAATTTGTTTCAGATTTCCTAGGTGGGGAATCACGTGGCACATGAGGGTGAGTTAAGGTTGATTGTATATCTGTCTGTCCGTCTAACTAGGGGTGTGTATGTCTTTCAGTAAATGATTCCAAATTGTTTAAGATTTCCCAGTCGGGGAATCACGTGGCACAATTTTCAAAAAACATCAATAATTATAAGGTTGGATCCATAGAAGGTGTAGAAATGAAATGAATTAGCTACAGGAGGTTTATATTTCTAAAGAAGATCCTTTTTTTAGATAGTTCACGTAGTGAACGCAACAACAGAGACACCGGGCTGGCGTACCATAACAGTTGGTAAACATAAAACCAGCTGTTTTGGTATGACAGCCCATCTCACCATCAAAGACGATGTCTACGATGCCCTCATCGACTACTTACATGCAGTACGAAAACTCCTTCCAGAGAGTAACCCCAACGACACTTTGCTGCACAACACAAAATTGGAGGAGTGTACCGAAAAGGCGATATGCCGCATGTTACAGCGAGCATTTCAACTGTAAGCATTTAATTTAAATTCCTCGAATATATATAAGTAATTACCATTTTCAGAACCAGATGGAACAAGATTAAAAGGTGTGTATGAAGACATTTTGAAGCTGACATGGATCAAGATCAGACTGTATTTTATTTCAGTCTGATCAGGGTCCATTATACTTCATTCTAGTTAATATGAAGAATCTATTATGAAGGAACATGGAAGAAGATTAGATTGAGTTAATATATAGGCATTTTGAAACTGGCATGGATCAAGATCAGACTGTATTCTATTTCAGTCTGATCATGGTCCATTATACTTCATTCCAGTTAATATGAAGAATCTATTATGAAGGAACATGGAAGATTAGATTGTGTTTATATAGGCATTTTGAAATTGACATGGATCAAGATCAGATTGTATATCAATACAGTCTGATCGTAATCCATCTTGGTATCAAAATGTCGTAGGTCTCATTCATATATCCAAACTAATACAGAGCTGGAATAGAAGAAAACATGTCCTTCGGGATCAACCGAAAATTAACAACCAGTGTTGCCCGCCAGGCTGATCCGACACTGGCCGAGCCTGTAGCGCACCAGCTGTGTCACGCCGTGCGGACTGCAGACAGCTTTTATGCTGTCTACAGTGACCGCAGCCGCACGGCGGACACAGTTAGGCGCATTGAGGGTGCCTTTGAAAGGACGGTAAGAACGGAGACAGTTACCAGCGGCGAGCTTGAAAAGATGGAGGAGGCCGAAAGAATTGAAGAGACAGTTGAAATGGAGACAACAGATGAAACCGAGGAGGAGAGAGACATAGATGTGACTGAAGTGGAGGAGGAATTAGAGTTAGCCAACGACCCAGATTACAGGCCACCCTCACCGAAGAAGACACTGAACCTGAATATGACTGCATACTCTCTTCTGAGTAATGCGCTGAAGAGAAACACACCGACGACATCCAGAAGACATTACATGTCCAATGAAGTTAAAGAAGAACTCAGACAAAGCTACATGGATATCATAATAGAATAGAGTTTACGGATGGAGTAAGTAAACAGTCAATCTATGTATCTATCTATCTGCAGATCAGAATTTGTGTATTCAGTCATTCTTAGAGTAACATGGATCAAGATCAGACTGTATACAATTTCAATCTGATCAGGTTCTATATTTCTTTAATCTAGGTACCAAGAAGAAGCTATTACCTATGATGTAAAACAGACTGTGTATGCAGGTAAATAGAAATTTACATGGATCAAGACCAGACTGTTTGTTATTCCAGTCTGATCTCGATCCGTAATACTTTATTCTAGTTATGATGAAAAATGTGATATCAATGAACTTTGATGTACATCATAATTTAGGAATACATGTAATTTGATAGATAATATGGATCAAGATCAGACTCTATCTAATTTCAGTCTGATCTGGATCCTTATTATCTATCTTTCTATTTATCGATCTATAAATTTTAATATAAATTCTTCCTTTTACAGTACAATACCAACTAGAACTGTCGCAAAGCGGACAAATACCCCCCAATAGCGCGTTGTCACTGAAAAAGTGCTAAAGTTCAAAGTAGCATAACTCTGAAATTACTGCCTGGATCAAGATGAAAATTGCAGGTGCACAACTTCATATGATAGGAAACAACCTGCTAAAATTTCAGCAAAATCGGTCAAAAACTGTGGGAGGAGAAGAGGACACAAAATTATGTCCACGGACGGACGGACGGACGGACGGACAGACGGACGGACGGACAACCTGAATTCAGTATATCCCCCCCATAACTTTGTTGTGGGGGGTATAATTAAAGACATACGAGCCAGGAGGGAGGGCAGATGGCCTGAACTCTCGGATCTACAAATAAGAGATGCCATAAGAAACATGACAAAGAAACAAAAAAAGCTAATGGAAGACGAGTAAGTAATCTAATACTTTTGTTTGTTTGTTTAAATTTGATATGGTAATTACCTTAAAAGTAGATGGATAGCTATTAGAAAATGTGGCATTATCGTTCGTGCGTCCGTCTGTCTTGGTACAATTAATGCTAAAAGGTCGTAACTGGGACCATGTCAGATAAACCAAGCACTAGCAGTACACTTCAAATTAAATTTTCTCCTTTGCTATTGATTTAAGACTCTTGCGACTTTTTACGTTAACTCCTACATAGTTTGAAGTTACAGAAAAAATATATTTTGATAGGTTATTAACGTCGGAGTAATTGTATAAGGCGTCACAAAATGGGTATATTTTGGCGAAAAATGACGAAATTCAATCCGCTTACAAAAGTTATATTTCTATATTCCATTTTTTAGCACGGAAAAGTGTCCTTTGTGTGCAGAGAAGAGACAGCAGGGGCACGTGGTTTTCACCCGACTGGTACAGCACCCAAGACATCAATTCCTGGAGCCAGACAGTCAGACGAAAAGTGCCAAAATGTCTGGAAATGGGTTAATGGTTCTGCATTACATGCACCCTAATACTGAATGTTGTTGATTTTTACAGGCCAATCGACAGTACAAAGACCAAGAAAGATTTCAAGACAAACTTCTTCGCTGAAAGAGAAAGAGACCGGAGAAGTGAAAATGATACACAGGTAATTTCCATGCGTAATCGTGAAGTAGAGAACGGTTTTCTTTGCTAATCTGGGACGCGTTTACTTCAGCATTTATTCTTAGATTTTTCTGAGTTACTTCAGAAATGTATTTGGCAATGACAGTTTTTACCATTTGACATGAAATGAGTAACTATCAATCCTCGTGAATCCCCAAAAGCAACAAACATGACTACCAACCGAATGTAACAGCTTAATCTTTTCAGGGATGGGGAACCAGCTCGTTTTCACGACTGATTTGACTGAGTTTTTATCCCAAGTTCGGCATTATGAACCCAAATTCAATCTTCAGTGACAATGAAGTTCAAAAACTTATCTCTTTCCCGGTTAAAATTACTAAAATGTTCTTTTGTATTGGTTACCCTTGATGTTCCTCTAATAAATAGCCTATGATACATGAAACACCTATCACATATAAGTGGGCAGAATTTTGTAAAGACACAACTATCTTTGAAAATAAACTGATCATATTATTGGAAAATGGAAGTAGAATAGGCGCCACGATAAGGGGCAAACAAACCGCCCTTTTTTATAGGGGCAAACA